>ML220139.1:0-128878 GCA_004786065.1 Ascodesmis nigricans
ACATGTGACATGCTAGCTTCAGACAAGATAAGAACAAGATCATGGTTCGGGAATACAAGTAAGATAACTATACTCGTACACCTGATGTCCGAACTCAATGAAGATGGTAACTCTTCCCCAAAGGATACCGTAAGGTGCAGGCTGTTGGAAGAGGATTGGAACGGGAGGCTCTTGAGTGAGCGCAAGGGTAGGGTTCATGACAACTGCTAGTTCGTTATCGGTGATGAGGTGGCGAATCTGATTGTATGCGGAGCCTGCAAGTAGACCAATAACGTATCGGCACTTTTTCATTTCATCAGGGAAGGACCCGGTTTCGGTGAGCTTCAATTGTACCTTGGAAAGCCACCCATCAAACTTCTAGGGTTCTGCGGTAAAGGTCTCGGGATCAGGTATTCTGGCACGGCGGGTGGTTCGGGGGGTTGCTTCAGGGTCAAGAACGGTACCCAAACGGAGGAGGAGAGCCTTGGTGTCGTCAAGTTCTTTCTGGGAGTTCTGGAGGGCTGTAGATCCAGCCTCGAGTTGGTCATGTAATTCCTGGTTGTCGAGTTGCAGATCGGTAAATTCTTCAAGGTGGTTCCGACGGGAGCTCGGTTCGGTGAGGGCGGTACAGATGGCTTCTGTAAAGGTCTTGATTGCTGTTGGTTCATTGGGGTCGAGGGTTCGTGCTTGGGCCCCCAGCTCAACCAGGGTGCTGCAAAGGTGGTCAGGTAGTTCATAGATCCCAAAGGGTTCCGGGGTTCTTTCAGTTGTAGCGGAGATTGCTGTGTCGGTGGCCAGGAGGTGAGATCCTGACCTAATGTAACGGGCAAGGGCTGAGGGTTCAGAGAGAAGGCCAGGGACACGGCGGTCTGGCAGGTGGGAGGACAAGAGGGTGACGAAGTACTGGTATTCAGGAGGCCGGCAGCTTCTACAAGCTTCGGCAGACAAGGAATAAGGCGAGGTGAAGACAACAGGTTCTGATGGGCAGCGCCCCCAAGACAAGATCGTATTCCGGCAGTATAACAAGAGGTCAGGATAAGGTAAGAAGAAGAGAGAGAATCAACAAACGAGAATACAGGACCAATATATAGACATCCTCTGCAGTACATGACTCATCTAACACAGCCGCCATTACCCAGTCCATCTGACTCCACTCCTGCGTAGCCTCACAACCACATGACCAAGCACTGCCTCCGCACAGCCCCCATACAACACACGTACTCAACACAACCGCAACATAGCCAAAACATAGCCACAACACAGCCGCAACATAGCCACAACACAACGTAAGATGACAGAAGGACAATGAGATGACAGCATCACAACAACTAAGGAAAGACAAACGGAATAAGAATATCCACGCCATTACAGTTCCAACATGCACCTCTCCATTCCAGCATTGCCATATAACATCGAGGCATTAGCTTATGAGAACGTGCATATTGCAACTACCAACAGGACAACTGCGTTGAACTCCTTACTCTTGCCGAATTCTCATACAACAACACCGTCTCTTCAACAACTGGTGTCACTCCGTTCTTTGCCAACTATGGGCAGGCCCCTCGCTGGCAGATCCTAACTTGACCAGATGTTCCTCTTCCTACCATTGAGAAACTGATGGACTTCTCCGATCGACTGCAGAAGCTCGAAACGCATCTACGCGCCGAAATGAAATACACGCAGGATGAACAGGCTGAATATGCAGATCGCCAACTTCTTGCACCACCTGCCTTTAAGGTTGGTGATCAGGTGTAGTTACTCGGACGACATATCCGGACCAACCAACCATCCAACAAGCTTGATTACAAACGCCTTGGAAAGTTCGAGATCATGGCCAAGATCTCGCCCCATGCTTATAAGCTCAAGCTCCCGCACTCTATGAAGGTCCATCCCGTCTTCCACATCTCTCTTCTTGAACCCGTTGCTATGGATCCTCTTCCTGGACAAGAACAACCTCCCCCGCCACCTATTAAAGTCGACGGACAACTCGAGTACGAAGTTGACTCCATTTTCGATTCAAGACGTCACCGCCGCCGTCTCGAATACCTCGTACAGTGGTTTGGAGACTTTGTTCCTACTTGGCAACCCCATTGGGACCTCCAGAACTCCCCCCGTCTCGTTCGCGACTTCCACTTGCAATATCCGTAGAAGCTACGCCCCTCGAAGCTTCCCGACCTTCTGAATTAATGTCGAAACCTCGTCTTGGTTCCCGTTCAAATCCGATTGTCATTGACTACACTCCACCTCGCTATGACCATTCGAACCACCCATTCCGTCTTGGTTCCTGGATAAACTCTATTGTCATTGAGGACTATTATTCCCATGAATGGCTTGATTAACTTCACAAATTCATCCGATGTATCCGTTCACCATCTATCGACTCAGTTTCAACATTCGAAGACATTCATTTAGTTTATCGCGATCGATCTCCAGTCTTAGCGGTTTGTAGGAACTCACCATTAAGAGGGGATCCTACTGTCATGAACCCTAACCTTGTGCTCACTCAAGAGCCTCCCATTCCGGTCCTCTTCCAACAGCCTGCACCTTACGGCATTCTCTGGGCAAGAGTCACCATCTTTATTGAGTTCGGACATCAGGTATACGAGTATAGTTATCTTACTTGTATTCCTGAACCATGGTCTTGTTCTTATCTTGTCTGAAGCTAGCATGTCACATGTGTCTTTTATTAATGTGAGGAACGGAACTGTGGGATGCGCAGAACCTTCCAGGAGCGAAAAGTTTAAGCTGGGGATGCCAGCTATAGAAGCTGAATGATCGGGGCTATCATGGATTGCAAGGACAAAGAGAACTAGATGACCGAAGATGGAACTTGGTCAAGACAGGAGGCTGAGGACAAGAGTCAAGAGGGGGGAACAGGGTAGTGAGGACGAAGGAGTGAAAAGTGAATTGTTGCGTGAAGACTAGATACAAGAGGAGGGATCAAGTCCATTATATAACCAGAGAGTAACAGAGATGGAAACCAGAAGAAACAGACAGAAGCTTCATGAAGAGTCTTGGACGACATCATCAAGGAAGCATACAGAACAGGATAGAACATCAAAGAACATGATACGACAAATCAATAGAACACAAAAGAAGGTCATAGAATCATAAGGAAACCAATAGAACCTTCAAGGCAGACAAGAGCAGGGAACATAGCGGAACATAATAGAAACAGATAGAAGACTATAGAGGTCAATGGAAGAACACATGTGACATGCTAGCTTCAGACAAGATAAGAACAAGATCATGGTTCGGGAATACAAGTAAGATAACTATACTCGTACACCTGATGTCCGAACTCAATGAAGATGGTAACTCTTCCCCAAAGGATACCGTAAGGTGCAGGCTGTTAGAAGAGGACCGGAACGGGAGGCTCTTGAGTGAGCGCAAGGTTAGGGTTTATGACAATTAACCTCTATAGTCTTCTACCTGTTTCTATCATGT
Source organism: Ascodesmis nigricans (assembly GCA_004786065.1). Classification (NCBI taxonomy): domain Eukaryota; kingdom Fungi; phylum Ascomycota; class Pezizomycetes; order Pezizales; family Ascodesmidaceae; genus Ascodesmis; species Ascodesmis nigricans. The sequence goes on from ML220139.1 coordinate 3,427, forward strand.
TCCGCTATATTCTCTGCTCTTGTCCGCCTTAAAGGTTCCATTGGTTTCCTTATAGTTCCATGACCTTCTTCTGTGTTCTATTTGATTTGTCGTATTATATTCTTTGATGTCCTATCTTGTTCTGTATGCTTCCTTGATGATGTCGTCCAAGACTCTTCATGCAGCTTCTGTCTGTTTCTTCTGGTTTCCATCTCTGTTGCTCCCTGGTTATATAAGGAACTTGATCCCCCCTCTTGTATCTAGTCTTCACGCAACAATTCACTCTCCACTTCCTCGTCCTCGTCTTCACCCTCCTGTTCTTCACCTCTTGACTCTTGTCTTCTGTCTCCAGTCTTGACCAAGTTCCATCTTCGATCTTCTAGTTCTCTTTGTCCTTGCTATCCGTGATAGCCCCGATCATTCAGCGTCTATAGCCAGCATCCCCAGCTTAGACTTCTCGCTCCTGGAAGGTTCTGCGCATCCTGTGGTTCCGTTCCTCACAGGTGTCGTCAAGTTCTTTCTGGGAGTTCTGGAGGACTGTAGATCTGTGATGGCATGGATATTCTTGTTCCCTTTGTCATTCTTTAGTTGTTATGATGCTGTCATTTCATTGTCCTTCTGTCGTCTTACGTTGTATTATGGCTATGTTGCGGCCATATTGAGTACATGTGTTGTACGTGGGCTGTGCAGAGCCTGTGCTTGGTCATGTGGTTATGAAGCTACGCAAGAGTGGAGTCAGAAGGTCTGGATAACGGCGGCTGTATTAGATGAGTCATGTACTACGGAGGATGTCTATATATTGGTCCTGTATTCTCCTTTGTTGAGTTCTCTGTCTTCTTATTTCCTTATCCTGACCTCTTGTTATACTTCCGGAATACGACCTTGTCTTGTGGGCACTGCCCTTCTTAACCTGTTGTCCTTATCTCGCCTTGTCCCTTGTCTGCCAAAGCTTGTAGAAGCTGTCAGCCACCTAAATACCAGTACTTCATCACCCTTTCATTCTCACGCCTACCAGACCGCTGTGTCCCTGGCCTCCCCTCTGAACTCTCAGTCCTTGCCTATTACAGTCTTGACCAAGTTCCATCTTCAGTCTTCTAGTCCTCCTTGCCCCTGTTCTCCGCCATAGCCCCAATCCTTCAGCATCTATTTCTGGCATCCCTAGCTTAGACCTCTCGCCCCTGGAAGGTTCTGCACATCCTGTGATCCCATTTCTCACAGCATCATGCTAACTATGGTGCGCGCCTTTCTAACCTTACAGCCCTCAACCCTAAACCCTAAACCCTACAAGACCGCATTCCGGACTCATCCAGTATCCACCTCTCCATTCCAGCATCGCCATATGACGTCGAGGCGTTAGCCCACGACAATGGCAGCGCTACCTTATGTACTGACACCCGGGCCATAGAGAAGACGACGTCGGTTTCTACCCTTGTCAATGGAAAAATTTACCTTTAGTTCAACTCGGCATCTTTTTGGCTCTCATATAACTATACTATGTCAGTGCTGCTCTTCCTTTCAATACCCAAACTCAATAGAAAGTGATATTAGTTGCAATGCTTGTCAATAGTATTGAAGCTTGAAATTTCCTTTATCTTGTTTTTTCTATTGCAGCTGTGCAGTAGGCTGTGTTGAGGATTTGTTGTGGCTGTGTAAAGACTGTATTGGGTTTGTGCTTATTTATATTCTTGTTTTGTGATGTATGGGTCATGAGTTGGAGGTTTATTAGGTAACTGCAACCGTACAGGATGAGTCACGTGAGTTTGGTTATGGATATAAAAGAGCCTATACTTTTCCTTTATTGAGTTTTCTCTTCTCTTTCTTCTTTACCCTTACCCCTTGCGAACAGAACATCTTTTCTTGTGGGCATGGCCGTTCATGCCTTCAACTTTCTGAGAACCTAGTTTTCGTCCTTGTCTGCCAAAGCCGTATGCTGGTGGCCACACCAGAACCTGTCCTCTGCCTACCCTGCCCCGAACCTGAGCTACCAGACTTTCTTCTCGGTCTCCCGGCCCCAAGCCCCCAACCGCTACCTCCGTCACCTGTTATTCCGCTCCGCTATTTTGCCACTGGCATTCCAATTCCTAACCCTTGCCCTGCCCGTCACAAGCATCAGGTTGCTTATGGACTTGAAGCGACAATTTGCAAGGCTAAAGTTAATGGAAAGCTGTAGGCAAGCAACGCTGCATACTTTCTTCAAGTCTTACAACCCTCTCTGTTGTGTGTAAGGAAGATATAGTAATATATCGGAATCCCACACCCTATGTGTTGCGGTGCGCACTTCACCATCGGCCCATTCATAACCTCTAGACCCCTGCAATATCCTCTAACGATGACCACCGAGGCCTGGAGATTCTGTAGGTATTACCGAAATTTGAAAGCCCCAGTGATGTGCTGTGTAATGGCAGTTAATTAACGGAGAAGGAGCTGTTGATAACCACATCGGTATTCTACCCAGACTGCAGCTGAAATAACGGGATTGTGAGAACATGGCACTCAAAGCTCCCGGGACGTTTGTATTAATATCCCCGCCGTCGCTCCGGGCTTTCTGGTTGCTTGACGGCAACGGCCCTCCGAAAAAGAAGGAGAGTTGTCCGAAATCATGGCCCGTTCGCATCATCTTCCATGATGGCGTGACCAGGGGTGGAACTGCGTTGATCACGGCGCGGAGTACCAGAACATCATGTATCAGTTCATTGTGTATCTCTCCCTCACTGCCTCCTCGAATTGTCATAGTGGATGTGGTAGAACTAGATGTGCCTGAGGATGCGTCTTAGGTTTAGATTGAGGAATTCCGCTCGTGCGTGTGTGGTGCCTTTTATTCGTCGAAATATGGAATTGGGACCGCGACCGCGAACGCGACGGAGACCTGACATCGTTTGTCATGGACCTGTACATGACGGTAGAATGAATAACGGGACGGTCGACTCCATGGTGTCGTAGAGAAACCTCGCCGACATTGTGTAGTGGCGATTGCGGGGTCTCCCGGCATAGGTTGAGGATGAGGAAGACATGGGGGAGAGGTTTGTATTATGCATCTTCACTGGTCGATGTGCTCTTTCATGATCGTTCCGCGAGTTGCGTTGGGTTTGCACTCGGGCAGAGGAAGTCTCCTGAACAGGCCACTCACGCATATAGTCGTTTGTCGGGAACGGCGAAGGTGTGCAACCTCAGGGGCAGAGCGAACAACATGAATCTCCGATCATCAACTTCTTGGATTTGGGATTTAGTTGTGAATGAGTTTTGACTAGACGGCAGTTAATACAGTTGAACAGGAGGCACGATTTCGAGACAGGATGTGGGTGATGGCGCGTGAAGCGTTTTGTTACCATAGGGATGCATCACAACCCCGGAATGTCGGGTCGTAAAAATTACTCTGTCTAGGGCGCCATCGCTATATCCATGGTATCTATGCTAATAAAAGAATTTTTGAGGGTGGTCTCCGAAATGGTCATGACGATCGAAGAGACTATCCATGAAACATGAATGTTTGGCAATATTTGAATGTTGATTCTGGCAGTTGAACGCTCTCATGACATTATGAAGACCGGCGTGAACAAGCCCCGGCTGCGCAGGTTGTTGTAGCAGTGCTTTGGGCCCAGGCTCCATGGTTTGGCGGGTATTACTGCAACTGTCACGTTATATGAATCCAGAGAGTGTAGACCGGTGAATACAAGAGATTCAGGGCATCAAGACGTGAGGTACGATTATCATGTTCATTATCATTCAGCTCACGACTGAAAACTCGCACCATATGACTTTATCACCTGACCCGAGTGTTCACCTGTGATGGCGCCAAGGCCAGGGAAAGCTGCAGCAGCTCCGTGAAGCAGCAGACCGTGTTGCATGAGACCCCTCCGTGACAGCTCCAGGAGCATCGCCGCGCCTCTCGACTGATAGCTGCACCACTCGAGACCTCCAGGTACACCCTTTCGACAGGAGTTGCTATTCAATACCCCGAACCTCCGCCTCCTACCTCCCGCCCCCCGCTGTTCTGATCGGATAGCCAGTATCCGTCCGTCAGCCGCCATCCTCTCCACTGCAGACGTCCTACGATACCCCGCTTCCGCTGCCCGGCGCTTCTAAGTCGGCCCTGATCTACTTGTCGTAAAAGTAGATATCTGGCGCTCTGTGGAATCAGTGTGGGCAACCAGCACTACAACGCACTGTTGAGCGGACTTCCTTCTGTCCGATCAGGGCCAAATCTCGCAATCTCAGTGCGCCTGGCCGCCGCCCAGTCCTGGGTGCTTTCATTGCACTCTGATATCGCTTGGATGCCCCAGATCCGTAATTAGTTCTCTCAGTTCATAGTTGGTTCTATTCGGCAATCATGACGACTCGTAGCGATTCCTCGATCTCCTCGAATCGGTCGTCCACGCCACCCTCGCCCCTGGCGTCTGAAGATTTTCACGACGGCTCTTCGGTTTCTTCTGGCAGGACAACATCTTCACGTCATGATCCGGCCACAAAGCGGCGCGGGTTCATGCGTCCTCAGGGGACCGAGTTCTCGAGTTCTGCCAAGTCGCGGGAGAGTGTCATGGCGCTTGGAAGTATAGCCCATCTCCAGTATTTCTTTGCGAAAACTGGACTGTTGGATGGCAAAGGAGGGTGAGTCGAAAGTCCTGTAGAATGCGCCAATTGCATAGTAGCTAATCTCGGAACAGAGGTCTGAAAAAGAAAAAGGATCCAAATCTCTCGGTGGATACTACTGCGCCTTCGTTATCACCATATCCTTCGCCTTCAACACCCGACATGATGTTCCCTGACGAGGACGAGTTTTGCATGGATTATCTCACAGGCATGGAGGACTACGATTTCGATCCGTCTGTGATGCTACCTCCGACCACCTCCACCTACAATCCCCAACGCAAGATGCTGCCTCCTCCACCAGAACCCGACGTCCTCCGTGGACAACTTCGCCAATCATTGGCTCTGACAAAAGCGACATGGGAAAATGCCGGAGTTGGGACAACGAAAAACCTGGCTGAGGGATATCAAGAACTTAAGGGCACTGAACTCGTTGATTTGGCAACCTCGGCTGTCCGCGCCGCTAAATCCTACTACTACACGACGGATATATCGCTTCTGACGACAAAGGATGATCGCATATTACGTGAAGAGTTCCTTGCCATATTGGATGTTCTGAAGCGAATGGCTCAGCGCAAGTTCGAAGGCGGCGTGAAGACGGAAGAACGACAAGCTGTCCTCGAGTGGATAACAGGCGTTGAGGCGGCCCTTGACGAAGAAGAGAAGGCCATTGCGGATCTGCGAAGTAAAGGGAGAGAGTGGCTGGAAGGAAGTTGGGACGGTCGTGAGTATGGTCAGTTTTCTACGGTTGTGGTGGTGAGTATATCTAACAGAACTAGAACTGAATCACATGTTCTTATCGTACTTCGACACGTCACCAGATCCGTTACCTCCTGCCGAGCCAATAGATGAGAGCACCATTCTCCCAACGCCATTCCTCAAGTCTTTGCAGACTGGATTGCGCCTAATCGCAATTCATAATGCCGTGGTGCGCCGATCGAGACGACCTTTTGGGCAAATCATGAAGTTTCATACCGAGTTCAGCAAGCCGTATCGTTTGGCAGAGAATCTGCGGTTTTGGAAAAAGGCAGCTGAGATTCGATGGGAGGTCCGTCTAAATTTCGATGTCATGGCAGTGGTAAACAACACACAGGGTGGATGGAGGGATTTTGACAGAGACCTGAAGATATGGTGCTCAAAGGTCCTGGAGGAGGTTCGGTCAGATTGGGCGTTGGGAGAAGGTGCTGCCGCCGTTGGACATCCTTCGAGGGCTCGGGCTTTGACGAATGCTTCAATGGGTCGTCCGGGACGATCTCAGACCAATGCGTCCATGAACGTAGAGGTTGGCGATTGACGATGCATGTAGGATGTGCGATTTGTGTTATTATACCTGTTGTGCATAATTTGGTAGTTCGGAGGCGTAGTTTGTACATATCGGGTTGGTTTCTCTTGTGGAGTAGTAATCATGCGAGTGACCGATAGTGAACACATGATTTCACGATGATGACGCGCGGCATCCCGATGCCCAGAAGAGTTCCAAGTTCCATGCTCTCGGCGCAACAACTGGGCGCCTTCTCGCAAAATAACCTTAAGAATGCTCCCTAGACGCCCTCAAATGTTGGCTCTGGACGAAACTGCGCCCATGGCCTCTGTTCTATGATCCGGAGCTCCTCACGGAGCTTACTCGATATAAGTTGTTTGCTGACATCAAACTGCAAACATTCGTTCCAATCGGCACAGCTCCGCGCCATCGCCACCAATCGAACCCGGCGCTCCGTTAGGCGTTGAACAGCCGGGTTATTAGATCTCCCCACCCGCTGGACATCACCTCCACATCATCCTTCCCCCTCCTCTACATTCAGAGCCATGCCCGCTACACCATATCTCGAGCGTCGCCAGAACGACATCATTCCGTATGTCACCATTGCTCGCTCCGACACACCCGGCTGGCTCAGCTAACTGCATCCAGCTATTACGACTACCCTAAATATTATGACAATGATCCGAATGAGAAATGGAACAGCTGGGGCCGCTATGTCGCTGCTGCCGCTGTGATCATTTTCTTTATATTCCTCTTTTTGCTCTTTGCGTCAGTTTACCGCTGCTTCTATCATGCAGCTCTCTGCTAACAGTTGACCAGCGTCCTCCGGGTGAAGCGTCGACAACGCCGCGGATTCGCACCCTACAATGGTACTGGCTGGATAGCTCGCAAGTTTCCCAACAACGGCCGACTTCGCGGCGGTGACGCAAATCAGCAAACGTACCCTCAGCAAACATACTATCCTCCTCCGCAACCGCCCCGTAATCCCGACGCCGACGGAATCTATGACACCCCTGCACCGCCATATACGCCTAATCCAGCGTTCGAGCAACAGACGGGAGTCACCTCGCCTGCTCCGCCAGCGCCCTACTATGCACCGCCCCCAGGCCCTCCTCCAGCTGCACAAGGTCAGCAAGCGTACGAGATGACTACTTCGCCGCCGATGAATCAGCAGTACACCGGGACATCGATTCAGAGTAATAATCCATACTACCAGCCTCCGAACTCTCCACCGCCCGCGCATTTGGGTGGAGCACCACCGAAATATTAGATTGTTGGATGTTGAAGATAGGATGGTGAGTTGCGGGAGGTGATCCAGACTCCGTCTTTGACGAGTTCAAGGCGATGGGCAAGAAAGTCACGGACACGATTTGTATGAAGACCTGGGCTTTGATTTTTTGCAATATTTCGATTCTTCTGGTATAATTGATGATGTATTGAAGCAAGTCATCAATGTGAAAATATGATTCATATTTTCCCGATCTGGCATCGTCACCGTTCATAAACTGGACCCTGGAAAAGATCAGACGACTGTAACAGACTTAGCCTGCACTATCCCCGGATTCTACCCGCCGCTACAAGTTCCCAGTAACATCTGGAATCCCATTCAAAGGCCCACAATCCTGATTCGTTCCCTTTGCCGTCGTTGACCTCGCCCATCCCTTTCCGGCCAAGCGCAACCGCACTTCCATCAGCTCTGCACGATGTCGTCACCCGTCCCAGCTCCACCAAGCTTCAGCCTGACCTTGTATTCAGGCGTCATCGACACCCACTCAATTCACTACAATACTCCCGGAGTGGTGTCCAGCCTCCCAAGCCCTGGCCGGGACCAATAAATTGCTGGCCATCCCCATCTCGCGAGATCAAACTGTCTCTGCCCTCCACACCGATCGACCAGATCTCACCCGCAATAACTACTGCTCCCCTCGCCACGAGGTTGAAGAGCTTCTACGACGACGATCAATCCACTCCTCTGACGAACTTTCCGGTGTAATCTGCAACTACCCTTCCTCCGTCGCCACTTTCTTCCGTTCTGGTTTCGTCACTTTCATCGGAATCCTCCTCGTCCTTCCCCAAGACTACCACTCCAGCCCCGATTTCCTACCATCCAACACCTCACACTCCCACCACCGATCACCTTCGCCAACGCAACCATGTGCATGATCTCCTCCCGCGAAGCCGACTACATCCCCACCCGGGAAGTGCGCGTAGTCCGCGAAGCGCCCGTCGCCCGCACCTCGCGCACCTACTACACCAGTTCTCCACGGCGGTCGTCGTACGTGGGATCGACGGCGAGCGTGGTACGGTACCCTGCGTCCCCGAGGGCGAGCTATGTTAGTACTACGAGGCGGGTGGAGCCGGAGCCCGTGGTGATGATGCCGGCGTCGAGGAGGAGCTCGAGGGTTTATTATTAGAGGTGTGAAGGGAGGAGGAACTGGGAGGGATTATGATGTGATAATTATGGGTTACGACTTTTATGATATGTTTTTATGTGTGTTCTTGTGGCTTTCATCTGCGTAACGAGGAGGAGGAGAAAGCGTTCCTTTTTTGCTTGCGATGATATGAAGAAAGCGAGGGATATATTGGGCTTTATGGGGTTTGGCGTAATGTATGGAGGGTGGTATATTGGGATATAGCGATTGTAAATTATACCAGAGCTGTAGCGTTGGGTTATGTATTTGTATAATTGTATGGAGGGAAACAATCTTTTAGATTCACTAGCAAAGCCGTTTGTTTGAATCCCCGAATGAAGGTTCCATGGCCTTGATACCGACGACGTTGGTTCACTCGGGATCTTATCTCTTGTGCGAAGGTTGAAAATTCTCCTACTTTTACAGATCTAAGAACAAGAGTGAGAGCCCTCAATCTTGATCTTCCTAGTGAAACCCATCAACTTGGACATCTTTCCAACCCCATCCCAAATGACCCCAAAATACAATACACTCGCACCAGAAACGAGCATCCACAAACATCAATGTTCTCTCCCCAAGCCCTTCTCTACCTCTCCAGTCCCCATGCTCTCACAACACCTAGCCTCTCATCCGCACAGCCCCTGACTCGCCTCCCAATCTCCAACACCCCAGACTTCTCCCCCATTCCATCGCCTCACCAGCCTCACCAGCCTCTCCATATCCTACCTACACTGACCCCACAAACTCAACCAACCGAAGCCCTATTCTACCGGTACCCACACCGGCATAACCCTCCCTCCACCGTAACCAGGCGTGAGCTATATCAGTTTCACGTTTCACTCTTTCCGAGCATAAACAGCACGGCAAGATCTCGGCCCGAAAACACCAGTATTCTCATTCCGTTATATCCCCTACATACGACTTCAACCTTGCATCCTCCACCACAACTCTCTCCAAAGCCGCACCAAAAAATAATAGAATCCAAGAAATAAGACCAGACTCCAGGAAAATCATCGTCCGCTCGTTCATCGCGGCGAAACAACTAAATAAGGCAACATGGAGATAATGTGCCCAAGAAACAAGGAAATAAGGAAAAGATCTAGCTAGGAACCCCCGGGGTATCACCAAAAGCAACATCAGGTTCAATATATGAGACGGGAAATCAACGGAACGGGGCGAAATGGTAGGGTAAGGAGGGTTCGAAAACATCAAGGCGTATAGGTGAGATGGTGGAGTCTTGTAGTGTCGGGAAATAAGGGAGGAGAAAAAAAAAAAGAAAAAACCGAAATAGATGGCTCCAACACCGACGACAGTCCAGAAATGGCAGAAAGCTGGGGTGGAGAGGAGCCGCGGTCCAGAACCGTCGCCTCAACCTCAAATCACCGACCACTCCTGCGGTTTCCTCCCATCCATCTGTGTATGCTGCCTATACTCCATCCCCCTCGGATCCGGTCCCTGATACCCATACGCCTGCTGCTGGGGCATCTGCATATCCTGCTGCGGATACCCACCTCTCTGATCCAATCTATTCTGATGATCCAAAAATGTCGGTTGCCCGAGATGCACTGGTCTCGGGGACTGCGTTGGTCCCTGGAAATTCGTCCCGCTGTACAGAGCACCACCATCACTCAACTTCCGCCGCGGGGGCACCATGTCCGTGTATCCACTCCCCGCAGGGCTCGCTCTTCGGGGTCCCATACCCGGGCCCTCAAATCCCGGCATGGCGGCGTGAGGGCTCGGTGCACGCATTCTGTCGTTCGAGATCGGGGAGAGTTCAATCTCCTTGTTGTCGACGGGAATATGGACTTCGGTTTTATTGTCGATGGACGGCATTGGGGGTAGCGCGTCCGCGGAACGAGTCTCGTAGTATGCGTATTGAGGGCCCGCGTTGTCGGAGGGGTGGAATTGCACAGGCATCGGACCCGTGTGGACGATTTCTTTGGTGTGTTTGGTGCGTCGGCCGCCACAGCCGCCGCAGCAACAGGAACAACAGGCGTAGCCGCACATGCAGCAGCGGATGAAGCACCAGAGGAAGGTGAAGATAATGAGACTGCCAACGCAGATACCGACGATGACGGGGATTCTGAGGGGTGGTTAGTATCGTCCGCAAAAGGTGATGTGGGTGCGAAGAGATCGTAGGAGACGCTTACTTGCAGGCCTTTGTGTCCATACCTGAAGAATCATTAGTGAAATTTCCGAGTAGGGAAGTGTGGGATACAGACATTTGTCCCATGATGTAAAGTTATCAGTGTAGTCCTGGAACTTTTGGTTGAGGTCTCGTTGGACCAGAGAGTGCGTGTTGAGATACATGGTGGGCGCCGAAGTGCACTTGAATTATGAACGAGGAGATGGTGTCAATAAACTTCTCTCAGAGTCTGTCCGCGGGCAGTGCAATCGTCAAGATGTCCTGCTTGACAGTTTTGCGCGCCGAGTGTTTCAATGGAGGGATCGAGGGCGGGCACTGAGTTGGTAAGGGGTATTTCAGGCACGGTGAAAGCTTGCAAAAGGGACGTCCTGTCTTTTCGCTGATCGTCGTGTGGGGAGGGGTGTTCGGGCGCCAGGCAACCGAGTAACAAGGGAGTGTGTAAGTGAGTGTGTATCGGACAAGGTCGAGTCTTCGGCGCTGAGGTGGATGGAGATGAGACGTCGGAGCGAAGGACGGACAGGTAGGGCCAGAGGGGAGCACACTCAGGTACCAGGACACATTCAGCCGGGACAGGGACGACAGGGCATAGCCTTCTCGTGTTGGGGGAGGAGAGGTGTCGGTGGGCTTGGGATGGTGGCATCGTCACTTCGATTGGGCAGCTTTGGCAGGTGAAACGGTCGGCGAGAGTGGGAGGAGCCCCTGGCGAGGCAGGGAAAGCAGAGCCCCGCGTCGCTCCATGAAATCACACGCATGTGGGCGATCGAACTAGGCCGCTTCGGGCCACCTACTGCATAGTGCTCGTGGCGACCCCGCAGATCCTCGCTTGGTATACCATGACGATGGGGCAAGTATAATGCTGACATAATCATTCTGGATAAAGGTGTGTAGAACTTACAACCACTGAGAAGTGTTAGAGTGGCATACACGGGAACAATGTGACCATACCAACATTCAAGTGCTGGTAACGAATTGCCTTTTGTCAACCTGAGACATTCAACCTACGCGGTGCCTGTCTCATGTCTATCACTATCCATCCCTATAACGACATATAGCCTGTTTATCAAACCCTTACTATCAAGCACCACCCATTCTAACCCGCATTCACTGCGCCCTCCCGCCCATTATATCTCCTGCACTTGTTGTTCCTCCTGTGGCTTCGGTGTTGTCGCTGGTGAAGGCGCGTCAGATTTCACCACTGTCCCTCTTCTCGGGGGCGGCGGTGCACCCTTTGGCGGGGGTGGAAGACTTTTATTCCCTGTGGGTGTGCTCCCCCGATCCAGTTCCTTACTCTTCTCCTCGCCCTCCTTCAAGTACACATCCATATCGAGTGCGGTGTGATGTACTCTCTTTGGCTTGTGCCGTCCATGCGCATGGCCCATTGATGGTGGTGGCGTTGACGAAGCTGGTGAGCCCGTCAACTTGAGCATCGGAGGTGGTTGCGCAAAAGCCGGCGTAGTAAAGTTTGTAGGGGTGAGTGGAGGTTGTTGGAATTGGGTAGGTAGTCCTCCAAGGAGTCCAGTGGGTTCTGTCGGGGGGAATTGTTCAGAGTCGAATAAGGTCTCGCCAGGTGCCTGAATGGGCTCGTGAAGTGGTGCGGGCAGCCGGTGGAGAGCTCCGTATCCAAGGACACAGCCGAGGATACCATCGCCGCCCCAGTTTCTTGAGGGCGTGATGGTTAGCTCTCTCGTAACGTCATATTCGTGGTTGTACACAAAGAGCCGTAGCGGTCGGTTCAGGTACTATGCAACGTCAGTTGTTGAATACTAAGGGCAAATTTGAACCCTACCTCTTGCACCAACTCATAGAGCCCCGATTCTCCCCGAAGTATGACTTCAGGGGTTCCGATAATGTAGTCGCTGTATGGGAGCAATCCTGCAATGTCTGCAGGTGACTGAGGAGCTACATCCAGGATATGCCATATCTGATCTGCCACTGCCAGAGAGGTCCATTGCATCGTCAAACCAAGATGCGGCGTGTCGGTATCTGACGGGATCCGATATATGATGTCTTTCAGTCGATAACCCTACACCATGGTGAGCTTCTGTGTCGGCAAGGAGGTCTTCTCGTACCGTGACAGCCTACCTTTGCGGTCCAGACTGTGAACGACACATCACGGCCTCTGCAGTTCCACACTTCCTGGCAGAACAGATACGAGTTCCCATCTTCCTGATGCCATTAGTTGGTGACCGCGGCTGCCGAAGGTAGGGACCTACAATGAGCCGTCCATTGATGCCGCAGATGTAATCGAACCAGGGCTCGAGGGGGAGGGTCGTGTTGGTGTTTTTGAGGACTTGGAATCCGAAGCGAGGGCCTTGCTGACGAGACTCTTCGCCGGCGATGAGCTTCTTGAACCAGGACATGGTCGATTCGGTTGGGGCGTAGGTGAGTGGTGGGAAGCGGTGATGTCGGCGGTCTGAGCTGCAGTCGTGGAGGTTGCGATGCATGAGCTCTGGGTCCAGCCCGGTGCACCACTCGGCACTCGTGCTCAATGCGTTCTACAGAGACAGAGAATAACTCGGGTCTGGCTGATACAAACACACAAGGCATGGTATACTTTCTAAAAGTGTATAAAAAGACGGAAACTGCGACAATGTATATCTCTGACGCTAGCCACCTCATAAACAAACTCCAACCGATGCATCTAATGACCCCAAATAACACAACCCCAACCCCACAATACGTCATAGTATACAAAACCGGAGAGCTATTCGTCAAATCCAAGTGCCTTCAGCTGCCGCATCAACTCGTTGAGCTTGATGATCTTGTCGAGCTGTTCCGGTAGCAATGCTTCACCGCCCTCTCGCCGAGATTTGAGATCGTTCGCTTGCCGAATCTTCTTCCGGATAGCCTTTGCCTTCTTCTCCTTTTCCGCCTGTTCATCTACTGGTTTCTGCTCTTCGGGCGCGGGATCGGCCTCTTTTTTCGTGTTTTCTTTCGCAGCAGTTGATAAATCGCCATCGGCCGTTGCAGCTTCCGCAGCGCGCTTCCGGGCAGCTCTTCGCTTTGCGTTTTTATTCGCCTTAGCCGGGTCGGTCTTCGAGTCGTCTACCACTTCTGCACCTGGGACACCTCCCCTCCCCTGGTTCTTCCAGGCCTCTGCTCGTCTATTCTGGTATATCTCGACATCTTCTGGAGGCACGTATCCAGCTCGTACACGGATCTCGCGGCGCGCTGAGCCATCAGCACGCACTGAGGAGGGAATTATTCTTTGTCCCTCGGCGTTGGTCGTGATGCCGGCTTTCGAGGTTGAGGACGTTGCGGGTTTCTTGGTTGTGGCGGGGGCCATTGTAATTGGGAGGATGTGGGACGAATGCGAGAGATGCCGATTGTGGATGATGATCTCGGGGGGGTGGATGGAGGGGAATGAGGTGAAGTAGAGGGCGCAGGTGGCGGAGAAGGATCGGGAGAAGGAGGAGGAGTTGCTGGAGGAGTTGCTGGCGATGCTCACGGAGAAGGTGTGAGGATTCGCATGGCTGTGGTGACACAGCGCGCGTCACTCAGCTCTCGACCATCACCATGCAACCACCCCACCTCCAACTCTCTCCCCCAACGGTCACCCCCACCACCACCGCCGTCCACTCCACTTCACCCTCAACACCTTACTGATCTCATTTGTCTTGTTACCCAAGACCCTTGCAGTCTCCACATAACCTATCTGCCTATAACGTCACCGCTTCCTGCTTCCTATCCGCTACCAACCTGCATCCATCGAACTCCAGTGGTCCTCTTTTCCGTCCTGTGTGCCATTTTGAACTCACCAGATTGGTACATCTACCTAATTTACATTTTTATGTCTATGCGGTGCTAACATGCTCTCATGTGGAAGAATAAACGGCTGGACCTTCGCTTCCCAGCACTCATGAATGAATCGGAAGCTTACCTTCTCCGCCGCCTAAGAGATGCACCCCGAGAGCATGGGTACCGCTATACACAATATTCAGCCGTTAATCTCCTCAAGGACCTTTTCCATGCCCTCGCATGTAACCGTCGGGAATACCTAGCCCTGCTATTTCCCAACGGACTTCCGACAGACGATGACCCGGATTCCTGGAAGCTATCTGCAGCTCAAGGCGCAGTCGAGGGGGCTGAGTACACTTCTGCAGCTCGTGGAAAGACGTGTGGACATATCTTTCGTGCCGGAGAGTCGACCTACCGGTGCAAGTATGCCACTCTTTCTCATTTCAGCGATCATGAACTGACACTTCCAGAACATGTGCTTATGACGATACATGTGTATTGTGCGCCCGCTGCTTCGAAGCATCAGATCACGACGGACACGCGGTTTATGTGACCGTTTCTGGAGGCGGTTCCGGATGTTGCGATTGTGGAGATCCTGAGGCCTGGGCCGTGCCAGTAAAGTGTGCCATTCACACTGCGATCGACGAACCGACTATGATGGATGTGGATCGAGCCTCCCAACTTCCAGCAGAACTTATTGACGGGGTCAAGAGTACCATTGCCCGAGCAATTGACTACCTCTGCGATGTCCTATCATGTTCGCCAGAACAGCTCCGATTGAAAAAGACGGAAGAAGACATACGCAATGATGAGAAGCAATCTCGCCTCACGTCAATGTACATCGCGGAAGAGACGGACGCCGATAATATAGAATATTGCATGGTGCTGTGGAATGACGAAAAGCATACAGTTGATCAAGTTAGAGACCAGGTCGCACGGGCGTGTAAGGCAACTAAGAAGTTTGGCCTCGAAAAGGCTCACGAAACCGATGCCATTGGTAGGAGTATCATCGCTTACGACACCGACGTCAACGCGCTCCTTAAGAAGTTGAAGATTATCGAACAAATCCGTGTCACAGTCACCATCCGTTCATCCAGAGATACGTATCGTGAGCAAATGTGTGGTACGATTATAGAGTGGCTGGAAGATATCTCGGGTTGCTCTGTTGGGGAGGATAGTAACATCTTGCGGAGAACAATCTGCGAAGAGCTCCTTGGCGCTTGGAGGGTCGGTTCTAGGGCCTCGAATACTGGAATAGGACTTCAGGGCATTGATGACCACGCGGCAGACCAGGAGGTGGAAGATAGTACCTTCCCTTTGGTGGTGATGCCAACAGTCGTGGTGGAAGAGACAGCGAACGACCCCGATGATATGGATGTCGATGCCGAAAGCGACACCAACGCTGTGGCCGGAGAAGAGGTACATGAACAAGGAGATGACGATGGTGATGATGTGGAAATGGTTGGGGCTGGTCATACTGAACAGCACGGGTTTTTAAATTTCAATATCCAACACCTACTCCTTCGCCCCGTCCAGCTTCCCGCAGCTCCTGTGATGCCCCAATACGGCGAACCTGATGGCGACGGGACAGGTGCTTTGGCAATTCCGCGGACTCCTAATATACCACGGACCGCTTCAAGCCCGTCTCCGGCTCCTTGGTATTGGACACAGAAGCCGAAAGGATTTTCTTCAATGAGGCAGTGCCTGCCACCCTACGAAGACTTGAGGAGACGTGTACGGCTAGATTGGCTCATCATGTTTGACCTCCGGTTATGGAAACAAGCCCGGACTGATCTACGCGATCTCTACATAGGAACTGTCGTGGCTATTCCCGAGTTCAAGCGAATCCTGGGGTTACGTTTCGCTGGGCTTTATACAGCCCTTAGTGAGCTATACCTCATTGCTGATCGCGAACCAGAGCACTCAATCATCAATCTATCATTACAAATGCTGACGACACCCACCATCACTGCTGAGGTTGTTCGCAAAGGAAATTTCTTTTCAAATCTCATGGCGATATTGTATACTTTCCTTACGACACGACAAGTTGGTTGGCCGAAAGACGTAAATCCCGATGCAACTCTTGCTTTTGATGGGGGCAGCAACACAAATCCTCTTACAAACAGGCGGATGTATCGATTCTTTCACGACTTGCGGCATCTTTTTGGATCCGAATACGTCCATCAATGTTTGAGGGAGGAGCAGAGCCGTACGTTGCAGTTTCTTGACTTAGTTCGACTTCATCAAGGGATTTGTCCTAACCAACGGGCCATCGCTGAGCATGTTGAGTACGAAGCCGACGCTTGGATCAGCGCTGCCGTCATAACACGGGAGGTCAATAAGCTAGCCAGGATGTTTGCGAACGCCTTCAAGTGGGATGGAGTATCCGACAGCGGGCCTATCCGAACCGCGATCGATTCCGCAGCACGGTATGCCACCATTGCTTCAATGGGATGGGAGTATCGTCGTGCGGAACAAACCGAGATGAAACTACCGACGGAATTCAGATTCACGAAGGATGCATTTCCTGGCGCTCCAGTTTGGTGGCCAGCGGAGAAGATTGTGAAATTCCAGGTGGGATCGGATTATATCAGTTTTCATCATGCCCTGCACTACACTTTGTCGTGGCTGATTGAGGCCGGAAAAGATTTTTCAAGCCATGAGCTGCGGCAAATACTGGTATCAACATGGGAGAATGTTCGGCGCACCAAGCCAGAATCGGTCCCGGACGTCACTGTCGACGATCTCGCTTTGGCCATGTTTGATATTCCCCTTCGGGTATGTGCCTGGATAGCACAAATGAAGGTGGGGATGTGGGTTCGGAACGGATTCAGTTTGAAGCATCAAATGCAGACCTACCGGAGCGTCTCGCAGCGCGAGTTAACACATAACCGAGATATCTTCATGCTGCAGACAGCGATGGTGGTCACAGACCCGCAACGTCTCCTACTCAACATGGTCGATCGCTTCTCCTTGAATCACTGGATGCGTGGGGAATTCAAGAAGTCAGACGAAGAGGGAATCGAGGAGTCTCAGATCCTCGATCTGGCAGAAGAGTTCTTACACCTCTTGATTGTTATGATCAGTGAACGCTTACCCCTCATCTCCACTCGCGACGAGCCGAATCTCCAGGTTGAACGCATCAAGAGAGACTTGCTTCATGTGCTCTATTTCAAACCCATGCAGTTCTCGGAGCTCGCCCGCCATCTTCCGGACCGTTTATTGGAACATGACAAGTTCCAAGAAGTTCTCACTTCGATGACCAAGTACCGACCTCCGGATGGTTTATCTGACTACGGCCAATTCGAGCTCAAAGAAGAGTACCTTGATGAAATCGATCCGTTCAACGTCAACTTCAACAAGAATCAACGCGAGGAGACCGAAGCCAGTTACCGCGCCAGGATTGCAAAGAAAGCTGGCAAGAAAGAGTCGGAGATCGTCTTTGTCCCTGAACTCCGCCCCATTCCTTCAGGACTATTCAAGGACCTTGCACGTTTCACTGGACTTCCGGTATTTGCATACATTGTTGCCCGCTGCCTGGAGTACGTGTTCTCCTGGAAGGACGAGGGAGAGCATGTGGTCCAAGAAACGAGGATGGAGAGCTTCTTAAATATCTGCTTGCACCTTATTCAGTTGGGTGTTCTGGAGGATAACTCGGCACAGGGTGCTATGGACATTTCTTTTATTCTCCACGCCCTGTCTACCAGGATCACATCCCAGAAGGAAATGGATTTGTCGCCAGAGGAGAGGGAAGCCATGGAGGACGCCGACCAGGATACGCGTCAGACATTCACTATTGCAACCTTACTCCGTGAACTCTCGAATACGGAAGAGTTCAAGGCATGTCGCCCCAAGATTCACCATCTCCTTCGTAGCATGAAGCAGAAGAAACCATATCTTTTTGGATCGTGTGTTGGCGATACAGACATGAGCGAAGGCCTTGTCATGGATGAAGATCAGCTGAGAGAAGCAGAACTCGAGCGTAAGAAACAGCTTGCGAAGGAGCGTCAGGCTGCAATCATGGCCCAGATGAGACAGCAGCAGCAGAATTTCATGAACAGTGCCGGATTTAAGTTCGACGATGAAAATCTCAGCGACGAGGAGCTTGACGAGACTCTCCCAACAGCCGAAGCGAATCACTGGAAGTATCCCACAGGGACGTGTATCCTGTGCCAAGAGGAGATGAACGACACAAAGCTCTACGGAACCCTTGGTTTAATCACTGAAACGAACTTGATGCGTCAAACTGATCCTACCGATACAGACTACCTTTTGGAAGTAGTGGAACTCCCAGACAGCCTGGATCGTTCCGCTCGGGGCATTCGTCCGTATGGCGTTGCAAGCATGAATCGTCAGAACGTTACCAAGTTGGCAGCGGATGGAACTGAGATCAAGGTCGAACGTCAAGGCCTGGGCCGTGGATTCCCGTACACGCATGTCAAGCGGGGTACAGTATCGATTGGATGCAGCCATCTCATGCATTTCAGCTGCTTTGAACACTACTGTGAATCTGCCAGGCGCCGTCAGCCTACCCAGGTAGCGAGGAATCACCCAGAAACCCTAAAGCGAAAGGAGTTTGTGTGTCCACTTTGCAAGGCGCTCGGAAATGCGTTCTTGCCCATCATATGGAAGGGCAAGGAAGAGATCTCTTGTTCAACGCTGGCATCCGGTGACGGTTTTCCTGAGTGGCTTCGGAGCGTGCGGGATGATTTGTTTTCCTGCGACGGTCCGGCGAATGATAATGGAGGCCTGTTTGATCCATCTGCTGTTCGGGTGATAATAACTCGGGATTCATCTGCAAATCTCATTCCATCTTTGGCTGCCCCATTTGCCAATACTTCCGATAACGAACCAGAAGAGACACAGCCCAGGATACTGCAAGGAGCGCTTAATACCATTCAAGCAGCTTTGGATCCTTTCCGTTCTACTCCACGGGGAAGTGAACAGCTGGACGAGCTGCGAAAAGCATACTCCCGTCTCCACGAAACTATGCTCAGCAACGGCGTCAAATCGCGGTTCTTTCTCTCCCCAACTGCTCTAAAATCTGACTGGTATTCGCACTGGGATGCTCTTGCGAGGACGTTTGGAACTTCGATTTCTACAATTGAGATTGCCCAGCGCGGAGTTGCCTCGGAAACCGGATCAACTCTCTTAGACCGCATCAGTGACCAGTCATTGGCCTACTTGCGCATCTTTTCCGAAACGATTTCGGCGTACGCCTTGATCGGCACCCATGCGCCGTCCGCCCTGACTCTCAAAGACTTTACTACGCTGGGCAAGGTGCAGATGGCTAAACTTTTCTCATCCAAGGAAGTGTTTTACTTCTTATTCGGTCAAGACCCAGCATCGGAAGACCTTGAAATGCCCAGCAGCATCGATAAACCGCTTCTTCTCGACGACATCTTTATCTTCCTTGCCGAATGCTCGCTTTGCCTTGCTCCATCAACATCATGGGATATAATGCACATCCTCCGAATGTGTTATGTGGCCCAGATCGTCCAAGTCGTCATCTTCCTCAGCAAATGCAACATGGAGGAGTGTTTCCGCCGATGGGGCACTATCGGGCGTTTAGACGGGATCGAAGGGCGCGTTGGATACCGGGAAGGCCAGCTCGACCTTCTCCGACGATTTAGGAATCTTATCGGGGTCGCATACACTGGCCAAAAGATTGATGATGCAAACGCATCATTACCTCTTGCAGTTTTCCGACAAATGCTTGCAGCCTACATGACCCCGTTTCTCCGAAAATGCGTCATCCTCCTATACACGCGCTTCGGCATCCTCTTTCCTCCCAGTGGCTTTGCCGAGGCTGAGGAGCCAGAACATATCCGGCTCTGCACCAGCCTCAAGCTCCCGAACATTGATGAAATCCTCGCTGAATGCTTGGCGGAAAACGACATCGGTAGCTATCTACGCGAGACTATCGAGAACTGGTGCAAACATGCTGCGTACGCGGAGAAGGAGTTTTCAAATATTAAGATTACCGTCCCACACCCAGCCATCTACGAGCTCGTCGCGCTTCCTAGAAACTACGATCTCCTTGTTGAAGAATCCGCCAGGCGGAAATGCCCGTCTAACCCCACCCGCGAAGTCACAGACCCAAGCATCTGCCTCTTTTGTGGCGAAATCTTTTGCTCCCAGGCTGTGTGCTGTATGGTCAAAGATCCGCCGGATAGCAAGACGCACATCGGTGGATGTAACAGGCATATGGCAAAGTACGACTCTCCCCTGTGATAACTATAGTTCTTCGGATATCGTAACTGATTGTGGTCTCTTACAGGTGCGGCGGAAACTCTGGTATCTTCATCGATATCCGGAAATGTGCGCTGCTGTTCTTACATAAACCGAACGGAACCTTCGCGGAAACTCCATACATGGATGCGCACGGTGAAACGGATCTCGGGTTGAAGTTGGTACCCCCCTGTTCATAGTCGTGGGCTGAGTACACGATGCTGATTATTCGGTATTTCCAGGCGCGCGAGACAGCAGTTCCTGAACAGCAAGAGATACGATGCGTTGGTGAGGGATGTGTGGTTGCGGCATGGCATCCCGTCAGTGATATCGAGGAAACTGGAGGCGGATATGAATAATGGCGGTTGGGAAACGTTGTGATCAGAAGCGGAGTTTTGGGGGTGAGGACTGAGGGGGGATGAGATGAAAGAAAGAGGTGGCAGGGAAAGTCGGAGGAGTGGAGTTTCCAAGCTGTTGGTTGTGGTTTACTCGTTGTAGTCTGAGTATGGTATGGTGGTTCTGTCATGGGTTGTGGCGTATGTATGCTCAATTGAGTTCTTCACAGCTATTACTTTGACCACCGTCATGATTCATTCGGCCCAGTTCAGAGAATGATGGGATGTTGCTACGCTAGTGACGCTATCCAGAGAAATCATGCGAGAAGAGGGTGTCAAGATTGGGTCATCCATTCTTAGAAGCCCAAGATAAGTTTCCACTGCACTATCGGTAGAGTACATCGATTCAACTGCCATCACCCCACTCCTTAAAATATCACCAAGAGTAATGAATGATCAAGACACTCTTCTTCGGCTCATCTCCAGTCTTGAACACAAAATAAGATCCAGCACAAGTACTCCAATCATGCACTATCACTAGCTATCACCGACCTAATGATGAATCGTCAGCATTCTTTCTTAATCCACAAAATATCATTTATGCCAGCTCCGATCGATATTCCATGTTATGTGCCGTGCCGTGGATCAGTATATCACACTGGTATCAAGTTCTCTTGCAACCCTGTGTTGAAGTCGGCCAAAACATTAACCGACAGGTAAGGATTTGAGGATTACTCACATGCTTTTAAATTCTGTTCTGGTGATAAGGGTCTGTCGCCATAGTGGAGAAGGCGAGTTGAGGACCTGGAAAGATAGGTGAGATGTTTCGTATCACACAGTTGATCGTTCTATCATAATAATGCTGGTATAGTAGTGGTAACCATTCACACTTCTGGACTTCATGCAGTAGATATGGTATGATGGATTGTATGTTTTCCTTTCATCGGGGTTACAAACTAAAACACGTAGATGGATGGATGGATGGATAGATATCGGCCACACTTGCTAAACGATCCGATCAACTGGCGGTATTGAACTTGACCATGAACTTGAATGATAAAATCGACATTTCATTAGATACACCCCGAATCCCCTTCCAATCAAACTCTAAATGCGACATGCCACCCATTTCCACTACTACAATTCCAGGTATCACTCTATCCATGCACCATACCAGCACCGCGCAACACTACGCTACTCACTACTCACTACTCACGGCTCACTAACCATCCTTCTCCCATGCCATATATGCACCCCATTACTCCATACTCCATCCCATCCCCAATCCTTCCACCAAACCCCTCAATTACTCAACAACTCCCACAACTCCGACAGCGTACATGAAAACAACTAAAATCATCCACAACGCACTCGGAACAATTATTCAATAAAGTCAAGTACTATATAATAAGCTTCGAATAGTATAATATAGAATAGAATCGAGTAGAGTATTGGGGTCGAGAGCAAAAAACCAGAGTCGCATGCAGTGGCATCAAAAAATCCAATCGGTCCAATCAATCAGTCCAATGAGGGGAAGCGCAAACAAACTCAATCAAAAAAGCATCAGCATCTTGTGAAACAGCGCCCAAAATCAAAACATGACGGAAAAATACGGATAAACAGATGATGCATACAAACCCAGCAACACGGCAACAACTCAAGCGCCAAAAACAAACAAAACACGGTGAGCCAAAAGCATGTACGAAATAAACTCAAAACATCGCATCCCAATAGATCCCAATAACGCAAAACCAGCAACCAGCAGCAGCAACGCAATCAACTCAAAAGCGCAACACAACGAAGCAACTCAAAAAAGAAACATAAAACACCGGTAGCATCCATCCCTATCCGAAAAAAACCCAATCCTGCAACCATAGACAACAACACCGACAACGACAACTACATGCGACATATCTCAATCCATCAATCCATCAATCCATCAATCCATCAATCCATCAATCAAGGCCTACAGAAAACACTGAGTGAATATAAATACAATACACCTCTCAGCACATGGGGGGAAGAAGCAGCAATAAAATCAAAACAACATGATGAACGGGCCGAGGAATGAAGGGGGTTAAAAACTTATAACAAGACTGATAGTCCCAGGGTGAGGATATCATACTCCATCAATGCAACATCTTCTCCGATATATTCAACCACTCTAAACCCCTATATGATTGCAGCACCTACTGGTCGTGTAACGTGCCGTCCTGAAATACATACCACATGCCTTCAACGACATCTCAAATACCCACAGGCCGCCACCTAGGTTTCCCCGACCCTGGGGGCATGCTCTGGCGATTCCCTATCCCACTCGGCGGTCTCGGCAACATGGAACTCCTTCTCCCGCTTGGAATACCTTGGCTCATCGCACTGGCGGGGCGAATATTAATTTTCGGGGTCGAGGGGCCTGCGCTTGGATCTCTAAGTTTGCTGGCGCTGGACTGGTTCCGCAACTCCGGCCTGACAGTTCTAGGGGCAGGCGAAGGAGAGGTGAGGTAGCTATTGACAGATGGGCCAACCGGCATTGATGTTCTACGCTGGGCGGTAGTGGTGGTGGAGGAGGTTGATCTTGATCCAAATCCGGCAGCGAGACGGGGGGCAAGCGGGTTCGAGATGGTGTTTTGAGCGAGCGGGGATGGTACTGGGATTCGCGTTGCACCGCCTAAAGAACTATGGCGGCCAGATGGAGAGGATGCGCCAGGAGTTGGGGTGGTGCAGTTGCGGTATGGGGACGGGGTGGTGAGGGTAAGGGGCTTGAACTGGTGACCAAAATTATTGTCGCTTTTGACGGAGGAGTTCCACTTAGGCCGGTGGGAGAGGGAGGAGGAGGGGCGACTGGGGATAGAGAGGGAGGAGGTAGTGTTACGGGTGAGTGACGGAATGCGGCGCGCGGTGGTGGAGGCGTTGGAGCTGACCGGAGAGGAGACGGTGCGGGCAAAGCTAGATGGTGCTGTGGCGCGAGGTGACATGCTGGGGTTGGAAGAAAGAGATGGAGACGCAGGGGCACGGTGAAGGGTATAAGGAGAACGGGGGATGTGGGAGACGGAGGATTTGCGAGAGCTGGCCGCGCTGGGGCGACCGAGGGAGGGAGATCGTCTTCGGCTGGGGGAAGTCAATCCTATAGAGCTTGCAGGTGACGTGCCTGGGGTGTTGGCGTTTGAGTTGAGATCCAGGGAGGTTAGGGACGAGATGGAGTCCCGCAGGGCTTGCGAGTTGATCCGGAGGTCATTCAGTGTTTGGTCAATCTCTCCCATGTGCTGCTCCAACAATTTCCATCGTTGCCGCAGGGAGCTGTCGAGACGGATGATTTCACCGTTAACAGTAAATCGGTCATTGATGCCCTTCCCGATGATACCAAATGTGCGTTGGATGGCGGTTCCTGTTACGGGTTAGACATGGTTAAATTATCAAAATGATTAAACGTACCATAATGAAGCTTCTTGGCTTCATAACTCTCCATCTTTTTCTGTAGATCCTTATCGTTCTTCCCAGCAGTGTCGTCCCAGACAATGATCGCTTCACGAAGCTTATCCGTGCTACGTTCAATCGATTCCAACATCGCTGTTGCCTGTCTCCCAGCATTCCTGAAAATGGCCACCCATCGATCCTCCCCCAACTCCCGCTTCAATCCATCTGCATCAGCACTAAGCTTAATCCACTTTTTCTCCAATTGTTTTCGTCTCATCATCAGCTCTTCACAAGCAGTGGGGAAGATATCCTCAGCCCGTGAAGTGAATCCCGATATCCGCATGGGCAAAAAGTCGAGACTTGCGCGAAGCGGCTGCATCCGTGCAAACAATCCCAACAGTGAGCTATCTTCAATCTCCGTCAATGATTTTCCAACCGGCATCGGGAAAGGTGCTCCCGGGTTCTCCTCCATAATCGTTTCCAGCGTATCAATATCCACAGATCCCTGATCCTCAGCCAGCGATCTATGTCGTTTCTCTTCCAGTTCGAATACCAGAGTGTGACAGGCATCCAGTTCTGCTTGGATATCCTGTAATATCGTCGTCCAGAGTTCATTCCATTCCATGGCTGTTTCAACTTGGTCCTTGACTCCACGCAGCAGTTCCTGAACCTCTTTCCATCCGTCGACAGTTTCCTCCATAGCCGTCACAATATTAATTAAGGTTTGGGACTCCACGGCGTCACTATCGGGCCGTGCCTGCAGTGTATCAATAAGTCCAATGTAGACGTCCATCAAATCCGAAAATTTTCGGACGGCATAATCTACTTCGTTCAATGACTCCCTCCCTTGAGCAGCCCATTCGACATCATCCTCAGCATCCAGCCCTTCCAAGACTTTTTTCGCCGTATCGATCCAGCGTCCAATCTGCTTTCCCGCTCCAGCCAGAGCCTCACACATCTCCTCAGCGGTGGGAAGCCGCCGTATCCTCTCAGACAATTCTTCGGTGAGCGGGAGCGACAGACTGGTGAGTCGACTCAGTTGAGCAGCGAAGGAAACACGGGATAGCGAAACGACACTAGCCCTTCTCTGGAGGCCATTTCTCTGCATGCTATAAAAGCTATCGTCTGCTCCATCTCCATAGAAGTCTGCAGTCATTTCTGACGTGTCAGCTGTTCCTGCAGTAGGTTGCGTGGGGTTGGCAGAGCCATTTGTCACTGTCGTGCTCGTCGAATAATCCAAAGGCGGACTGTCGTGGGGCACAGAGTCGTCATCGTAATCGATAGGTGTCGGTGGGAGGTAGTTCGGCAGCATTGGCCCGGTACGAGAAGGAGCGGGAGTGGTGATGAGGGCCGTTGGAATGCTCGTGGGCACATCGATGGCAGACGACGCGCCAGACATTTCCGAGATGGCAGAGATGGATGCAGCGCGCGCGCGCGACCGAGAGCGATGAGGCGATGGACTGGGAGAGAGTCGTGAACTCGAGCTGTGTCCGTTGCGCATTTCAGCATCGGCCTCAAGCATCTTGATCCGTGCTGCGAGCGAAGGAGAGGGCTTGCGTGGTACGGAGTGCTGGATTGAGCGAGGGTCCGGAAGGCGACCCCGGACGACTTCCTCTGACATGGCGAAGTGGGCAGCCCGTGAAGGACTGCTCTTGAGGAGGACGGGGCTCTGGGGAAAGGACGCGAGGGGTTAAGGTTGTAGAAGGGCGATAAGGCGTGTCGGGGGTGTGAGGGAGAGGACGGCGGTCGGTGGATGACGGCCAAATCACAGGGCTGAGCTGTGGACGATGAGGACCGTCAGGCAGGATGAGGGCGCGGGGAGCGAGCGTGTTTGGACAGGGAGAAGGAGGCTGGCGTCGGATGGGGAAACGCAGGACGCAGGATGAGCAGTGGTGGGGCGATGGTTGAGGGTGGGCTTGGAGGACGAATGAGGTGGGTGGGAGGGTAGGGTTGGAGGAAGTGTCCTCTTGTGAGGTGGTGAGGTGTTTCCTGTAGGGTGGTGGTCTGGCTGTCTGGTTGTCTGGCTTTCTGTCTGGGTGTTGATGCGGGAGGGTGTCGAACAGCTCACCCTGGTCAAAACACCCGCGAGGATGCACCCACCAAACAAAAAAAAAAAGATAAAAAAAAGATACAGGCTATATGTAAGCTACGGAGAGAGGGACGAGAGGGAAGAGAAGAGTCAGAGCATCGGGTGCCAGCAGTAGGACACAAATAGGTACCCGTTGGCCTGGGCCCAGCTTTCGAACAGGAGGAGCAACCAGTGGCAGGGCGATGATCGTGAGGAGAGCGCGACAGGTAGAAAGACCACCCAGACACCGAAAGAGCGGATGGGCGCCCAACAAACGAAGATTTGAGCAGAGTGGAAATCACATATCTAGCTGCTGGCAACACCTGCGTACAGTCGCTCGCTCCAAATCTGACCGGTGTGTCACAACCATCAGAGACTCCTCATCTCCCGTCGGCCCTTCACCCCTTCTCGTGATTCCCGCAAATGTCCGTCCCGAAGAGATGCTCAACACAGCATGGGCGGCGCCTGAACTGGAACTGTAACTGGAACACTCCGACAACGAGTAGCCAACGACTGCTCGGATGGGTACACAGGTGCTCTCCCAAGCTTAGGTCGGGTGCCTTTCCATGAGCCTAGAACCCACACAAAAGAGGGAGCTTTCCGGTTCCACATCGTCATCGTTGGTCGTTGTCCTACGCTAGGCTCTCGGCTAATTTTCCCATTATGTCAGCATCGTACTTGTGTTTTGCCACGTTTCATCACTCGTCAAACATTGCTCTGACGTTGTTAAAGTTGAGTTTTAGATATGAATTTAACTTTGAATAATTCAGTAGATATATCCATTGTCCATCCAGCATACAGACTTGGCTGGTAGTTCTAACAACAATAGGAACGAAATGTTGAGAACTCCCATGGCGACGAAAAGGGGTCAAGCACTATCCGCCACCATCATATCCAGGTCTACGCTTTACAAACTGCATAGAACGATATGAATTACAGCGCATTGTTGGGGAGGAATCGCAACAGGCCGGCCAGGTGGCATTGAGCTCTTAACAGACATCAGATGCACCAGCCATCACCAACACAATGCGATCCTGACTGTTCCTGCCGATTTGTCAGTCCCATCATCAACCCCGACCAACGAGACCGTAGCGACTCATCCACCTCCATGCATCCATCATCGCTCATCATCGCTCTTACACGTTTCCCAATACCACTACTAAATGACCCCTGCTCGCATACATACCCAGACTCCTAAAACTATCTCGAATTTCGTCTCCCAGCCCCGCGGATCCTGCGCCACCCTCCTCACCAAGCTCCAGCCAGCTCATGTCGTCCTCGCAGAGCTGATCCACCGTCCTCTCAACCACCATGGCCGACGAATCAGAACTTTCCCGCTTCCGCCAGCAGTGGAAAGCGGAAGTCACCGCACGAGCCCGAGGGAGGGCTCTGTCTACCAGCTCCAACACGGCGACGGATCACCCAACTCGACCTTCAAACAGATCGAAACGACCTTCTTTCACCTATACCTCTGCAGCTCCGCGGCCTCTCGTGTTTGATGAGGATGACGGCGGACTGCCTCTGTCCGATGTTCATCATGCCCGGCGCGATAGTCATACAGGAGTTCAGCCTTCTCGGAGGCTGTCTGTGGCTGGTGTTCCGGTCAGTGCGTTGGAGCACTATGAACGAGCTGTTCAGAAAGAGTCCGAGGGAAATTTGGGAGAGAGCTTGAAGCTGTATCGGCAGGCATTCCGCATGGACGACAATGTCGACAAAGCATACAAGGAAAAGCATTTCCCGGGGTCTCGTGTCGCAGTGGGCAAGGGTAAAGACAAGGAGACTGCTCGCCCAGGCGTAGCGCAAGCAAAAACCGAGCCGGAACCTGTATTTGCCAGCGTTTCCGCGATGATTGAGTCTTTTGCCGGGCTACGAATTGAACCAGCAGCAGACGCCAAGATCGAGTCACACGCAGAGGCCGAAGATGAGGAGCAAGAGAAAGGGTTCTCACTTTTAGCCAGCGTCCCCTCCGAGATACTCTTGCACATACTTTGGCATGTGGCAGAGGTGGACATTGCTGCCTTTGGTCGTCTCACTCAGGTTAGCAAGGCTCTTTGCTATGTTGTGACGTCGGAGGACCGCATTTGGCGGGATGTTGCTCGACAAGCATTCTCGCTCATGCCGTGGGACTGGAAGTGCTCCGTCCATGGCCACCCGATTATCCACGAAATCTTGGGAAAGGAATTGGTGCCTGTGATCGAGGATCCCGAGGATGTTGAAACGGATGACGTTGCTCGTATCATCCCGATCGATGAAGAAGAGGTCGCAAAATACAAATCTTATCGGGATATGCTCCGGTTGCGGCCTCGGATTAGATTCAACGGCGTGTACATATCGACGTGCAACTACCATAGATCCGGTGGTCATTCGGGACCGTCTCTCTCCTGGAACACGCCGGTCCACATTGTTACTTATTACCGATATCTTCGATTCTATCCCGATGGCACAGTTTTGTCGCTCTTGACAACACACGAACCGGCAGATGTGGTGTACTCGTTTTCGAAGAATCATCTCACGCCAGCACACCTTGGCGGCCTTCCTTCAGGTGGGTCGGCGCTCAGCGTCTGGGCCGAGCAAGTCAGCCGTGGAAGGTGGAGGATGGACCCTGAGGGTAGAGTGGATGTCGAGGTGGAGGTTCCGAAAATGGATAGATATCTGTTCCGTATGCAACTGAGGATTGGGGCTGGAAGAGCTGGGGGAATGAAGAAGGGTAGCGTTAAGCTTGGTTGGGAAGGATTTTGGAGCTGGAATAAGCTGACGGATGACCTGGCCACGTTTGAGGGCCGCCATGACAAGCCATTCTGGTTCTCGAGGGTTGGGTCGTTTGGAAAGGTGTAGGATGTCGACGAAGGAATTAGTTGGGAATTTTAAGCATGGAGTTGTTCTGTGAATTAGTCGTAGAAGAGAGATTGTGAATTTCGGAAATGACAGGAATTCTTGTGCATTTGTGTAGCAACACGCACAGACAGTTTTTACATGCATTACTGGGATGATGAATTGTTAGTGGTTGAGCTTCCTCCCGCAATCACCGCATACATGTAGATACAGACATTAGGATGGACTCCTACTGGTTCATTCAATTGTCTCTGGGCGGGCTCATCGCGCATGCTCGGCTGAGCCGCAGCTCCACACAATCTCTCCTCTGTCAGCCAGACCAGCTCCTGCAGCACCTCCTCTAGCGACGCTCCCTCCCATCCACCCACACCCCCCCCCCCCCCCCCCCCCCCCCCCCCCCCCCCACGCTCCATCAACACCCACACCAAGCCTCCCTACCTTCCACTCCCCGCCGTTTTCCTACAACTCTCGTCTCGTACCCATCGTCACATCAAATTGGTCCGGAGATTGTCCATGTCATGGGATCTTAGCAGAGGCCTCCCAGATCCCACTCGTTAGAGCATCAGCCTGTGCTGCTCCCACGTCTCTTCTCTGTTTGTGCAGTTTCGAACGCCTATCTCGCGCCTCTTGAACGCTTTGCCCAATCAATATGACCCGCCAGGAACGCGACGATAGGAAGAGAACGAATTCCGCCACCTCCTACAACTCGATCGGCGTCTCGAGATTTGCGTCTGACTCCTCGGTCCCTACATTGTCGTCACCCAACCCTTCTTCTGCCAGAAATTCAGTAGCTGTCCCTTCCCACCGAAGCCGAAAGTGAGTTTAATCTCGGCCGCGCTTATTCGCTCTCGAGGGATTCTGCAGTGAACACTTGTAGATGGTGGTGGGGTTTTCGGCATGAATGGGCTGGCTCCATCATGCACATGTTCACCGAGCCGACAAATTGGCCAAGAACAATGCTAACAGCTACAATTAGTGGAAGCTACCAGCGGGACAGTAATATTCCTGCTGGGTCCTATGGTTCTGTCTCTCATTCCCCGCAGATGTCGCCGTCGAATGGTCCGTCACCGCTTGTGAACCTGAGTGATCACCGTAGAGAGCTCTCAGTTCTACAAACTCCGCAATTCATGTTAAGGCAGAATCCCCCTTCCGCTGGAACTACTCCAACAAGCAGCTTTCCCTCTGGGCAAACCACGCCTGGGGGATTTTTGAACGGCAATATATTCGACAACCCAGATCAGTCACAGCTTTCCCCATATCGCCCTGGAACTGCTCCACATGTTGGTTCACCAGTTCAAGATAGTTATTTCCCTCCAGAGGATACACGACGTCCCTCGGTTGCATCTGTTACAACCAATGCATCATCCACTGGTTCAAAATCATCAATACCACGGTCCCTATACAACAAATTTTTTGGACCAGGGGAGAATGATGATGGCAGTAGGTCCACTACGGAAACCTCCACCCTGCCTGGTTCGTCGTCTCGCTCTGGCAGGCCGTCAACTCCTACTGGGATTCCTCGCCCACGAACCCCCGTTCCATCTTCAGAAGTAGTGCCGTTTTTGTACCAAGACCCCGATGTGAGCCTTGAATGTTGCGGATACGTGCAGATGCAGGAGCTTACACTTTTGTAGGACATAGCACGACTCGGTGACGCTCCTGTTCATGACTCGCCGGTTGAGAAACGGGACATGGACGACTCATTCAGCACTTCTTCTTCCCACACTCATCACCGGATACATCTGCCCCGTGGTAGGACCAAGGCCCGCGATAAGGATCAAGGCCGCCCACCGACTAGTGCAGATCCAGCCCTAAGCGAACCCTATCGCCGTAACATCAGGCTCCAACTTGACGGGACTTCATCATCGCACTCGTCGCAAAGATTTCTCCGCTCTGGGTCTCCGACTCCATCCGTTGCTAGCTCGCTGTCTAATAACCCGCTGTTATCACCAGGAGAGGAGGCCGAACGGAAGGCCAAAGCATCATTGTGGTCGAAAATGGGTCTCAGAAAGAAAGACAAGGATAAGGCAGCGCCAGATGCCAACCGCCGGTTGCGATCCAAGGCCTCGGAACCTATGTTAAATACCGGTACCAATGTTTCAGTGCATATCATGGCTAAGCGTGGCTCCGGGAGTAATGAGCATGGAAACCCAAGGATTTTGGATTATGCTACTCCAGAGCAGATAGCGGCACTTAGACAGGGTCGGGAAGGTAGTAGCAGACTTGGTCCTGGACGACGCGGGATGTCGGACGCTGGAAAGGAGACCAGAAAACGGAGCCTCAAGCCCGGTGGTTTGGAAGCACCCACCGCATTTAATCTCGATACGAGCTTCTCGGATCAGAATGAGTGGCTTGTGCCTGGTGGTGCGCCAAATCTACCTGAAACGATATCATGGGAACCGCCAGAGAGTTGGGCAACATTAGGGAGTGAACACCCACCGGAAATTGCTCCTGATGAGGGCCAGGATGAGGGAGATGATGGTGACAACCAAACGGTATGCCCTCAATCTGATTGTTCATCGATCGATATCTAACAGTTATCGCAGTATTGTATTCGAGTATTCCGCGCTGATTCTACTTTTGCTACACTATCTTGCAAACTACAGGCATCTGTTGTTGAGGTTTTGGCGCTTTTGGGGCGTAAATCGTTCCTACAAGACAACTTGACCAACTATCAGATTGTTATGCGGAAAAATGGTCTGATGAGAATTTTGGGACCGAATGAACGACCCCTAAAAATACAAAAAAGGCTCTTGGAACAGGTTGGCTATACCGAAGAAGACCATTTGGACGAGATAGGTCGCGAAGATCACGGATATTTAGTGCGGTTTACGTTTATGATGTCCAGGATGGGTGGGCAGTATTCACTTGATCATGATCCAGGGCTAGGGAAGTTGCAAAAGTTTTCGCACGTCGATTTGCAGGGTCGGAACCTACTCACCATACCCATCACGCTCTACCACAAGGCTCCGGAGATTATTTCTCTGAACCTTTCGAGGAACTTGTCACTCAATATTCCGAAGGACTTCATTCAGCAATGTGTGAACTTGAGGAAGATTGAGTTCACCGGAAATGAATGCGAAAGGCTGCCGCCCAGCATATCAGCTGCGTCCAGGTTAACTTATCTCGATATTTCCAACAACAGACTGGAGGAGCTCGATCATGCATCTCTTGAGGATCATGGTGCGTTGGTGGCCCTCAAGATGTCGAACAACCGACTCCGAAGTCTTCCAAACAGTTTCAGCCGGTTCAAAAGTTTGCGGAATCTTCACTTGGCGTCCAATCATCTTACCTCGTTTCCTCAATTCATTTGCGAACTCGTTACGCTCGTCGACTTGGATATCTCTTTCAACATGATTAGAAGTTTTCCGATGGAGATTGGCCAGCTCTCCGCACTGGAGCGCTTGAATGCAACTAATAATCGCCTGAAGGGCGCATTGCCTCCTACTTTCGCGATGCTAGGATCGCTGAAGGAGCTGGATCTTCGCTTCAATCATGAATTGCAGGATATCGATGTCATTGCTGAGCTTCCTCGTCTTGAAGCCGTGGTCGTTGCGCACAATCGGATATCGGGTTTCACGCAGTCGTTCCAGAAATTGCGAGCGCTTCATCTCAATGCGAATCCGATCACTCGATTCAGCTTGACAACCGCCATGCCAACATTGAAGTTCCTCAATTTATCCAATGCGAAGATCGCGGCAGTCAGCGAGTCGATTTTTGACAAATTACCAAACTTGGAGAAGCTCATTCTTGACCGAAACCACATTGTCACCTTCCCACCGCAGATCGGAAAACTCCAGAAACTCGAGCACTTGAGTTGCTTCAACAATGAAATCAGCAAGCTTCCCCGCGAAATTGGTTTATTGACGGAGTTGAAGTACCTCGATCTGCACTACAACAATCTTCGCCAGCTCCCCGGTGAGATTTGGCAACTGTCGAGTTTGATCACCTTGAATGTGTCATCAAACCTCCTGAAGGAGCTCCCCAAGCCCGAGATCACTCCTATCACTAGTATCGATGCGAATGGTGTTATGAAAGAGAGGGACAAGTCGGTCTCAGAAGGACCGCAAGACCGTCCGGATGCGATTAGGCGGCCTTCTCAGTTGTCAGGTGGTCTTTTGAATGTGGCGGCTCAGCAGGCGGCGAACGGTCGGAAAGGGTCCACGGTTAGTGTTTATGGCCCGAATGGACGCAAAGCATCTGTGGTCTCTAGGGCAGGCTCAGAGCTCGGCGTCTCTACACCATCAACGGCATCTATCCGGAAGGATTCCGCGGCGTCGAATAAGCTCGCATATACTTTTGCCACGAGCCTCAAATATCTGTACATGGCTGACAACCAACTTTCTGAGGAGGCCTTTGAGGAGTTGTCGTTGCTGACGGAACTGAGAGTGTTGAATCTCTCGTATAACGTCATCTACGATATTCCACCACGAGCCTTAAGTCGAATGGCCAACCTCAATGAGCTTTATCTTTCGGGTAATGAGTTGACGAGCTTGCCGGCTGAGGACCTGGAGTCTATCTCTGGTCTTAAGGTCTTGCATCTCAATGGAAACAAGTTCCAAACTCTTCCGGCTGAGTTGGGAAAGATTCGGAAATTGCTGGTGTTGGATGTTGGCTGCAACTCTTTGAAATACAATATCTCCAACTGGCCGTACGATTGGAATTGGTGGGTATCATTCTAGGTCATTCGTGATTTTATGCTGATGGTATTGCAGGAATTGGAATTTGGACCTTAAATACCTGAGCTTGTCTGGAAATAAGCGTTTGGAAATTAAGCCTAACAGGAATGAACCAAACCTTTCCCGCGAGAGAAGCATTACAGATTTCAGTCAGCTTACGAAACTTCGCATCCTGGGTCTTATGGATGTCACGTTGACGATCCCGAATGTTCCGGATCAAACAGAAGATCGGAGAGTTCGATCCACGGGCTCAATGGTCAGAGCTATGTCTTACGGTATGGCTGACACTCTGGGGCGCAACGAACATCTTTCGATCGTCGATTT
Source organism: Ascodesmis nigricans (assembly GCA_004786065.1). Taxonomy (NCBI): domain Eukaryota; kingdom Fungi; phylum Ascomycota; class Pezizomycetes; order Pezizales; family Ascodesmidaceae; genus Ascodesmis; species Ascodesmis nigricans. Next base: position 37,429 of record ML220139.1, read on the forward strand.
GGTTATTCCCGACTTCAGAGGGTCCAGGGATGAGTGGTTGATTGGTCTCTTCGATGGCCAAGCTTTGTCTACCGGCGGTAGCAAGATCTCTAAGTTCTTGCAGGAATCTCTTGAGTTCTTTGTCACAGAAGAGTTGAACAAGCTACGCGACAAGGAAACACCAGCTATTGCGCTTCATCGTGCATTCCTCAATCTCAACAAGGAGTTGGCGACAACTGCAATGCAGGCAGTGGAAGACAAGAGCATCTCAGCGGCAATGGCGACTAGGCATCCCTCGACTACCTCTGGTCCGCTCTTGAGTCCGAACGATTTGAATTCTGGTGGCTGCGCGACGGTGGTCTACATGCAGAAGAACCAGCTGTTTGTCGCCAATGTCGGTGATGCAATGGCAATTCTATACAGAAGTGGTGGTGACCATCAGCTGCTCACTCAGAAGCACGATCCCGGAAGTGCGACAGAGCTTGAGCGGATTCGTGACGCTGGTGGATGGGTCTCAAGGACTGGCAAGCTCAATGACACTCTCGACACGTCGCGAGCGTTTGGCTACTTCCATCTCATCCCGGCCGTCAATGCAAATCCCCATGTACACCAAGAGGAGTTGACCGAACAGGAAGAGCTTCTTATCATTGCGAGCAAAGAGTTGTGGGAATACGTCTCGTTCCAAAGCGCCTCGGATATTGTTCAGACGGAGAAGGGAGATCTCATGCGAGCCGCTCACAAGCTTCGAGACTTTGCGATCGGGTATGGCGCCACTGGCAAGATTATGGTGATGATTTTGGGTCTCGGCGATTTGAGGAAACAGAATGCCAGGATAAGAACCCAGTCGATGAGTTTGGGAGCCGGACAGAGCTTTTTGGATGATGAGGCGAACACGTTCAGGTTCAAGACGAGAAAGAAGGCGGGCGAGGCGCACGACTCTGCCATTGCTCGGCTGGCACCGGAAGTCAAACCACCCGACGGAGATCTGGCGATAGTATTCACAGATATCAAGAATTCGACACTCTTGTGGGAGACGTTCCCGCTGGCCATGCGTTCGGGTATCAGGATCCACAACAACATCATGCGCCGTCAACTTCGACACATAGGAGGGTACGAAGTCAAGACGGAAGGTGATGCCTTCATGGTCTGTTTCCACACCGCTACTTCGGCATTACGATGGTGTTTTACAGTCCAGAAATATCTCCTCGATCAAGAGTGGCCGAACGAAATCTTGGAGTCTGAGAATTGTCGCGAGATATTGGATACACAGGGCAATGTCATCTACAAGGGCCTTTCCGTGCGGATGGGTATCCATTGGGGAGCACCAGTGTGCGAGCCAGATCCTATCACAGGACGAATGGACTACTTTGGCCCTATGGTGAATCGAGCGGCAAGAATTTCGGGCGAAGCCGATGGTGGACAAATTACCGTTTCTTCTGACCTGGTCCAAGAGGTTAATCGCTGCGTCAACGCATATCAAGATGTCAATAACGGAATGACGCTTGAGGATGCCTTTGGTGATTCAGACTCTGGCAAGGTTATCATGGATGAGCTCCGCGCCCTTATCCGCGAAGGCTTCGAAGTCAAGGAACTGGGCCAACGGAAACTGAAGGGTCTTGAGAATCCGGAGTTTATCTATTTGATGTATCCTGCATCGCTTGCTGGTCGTTTGTCGGCTAAGAGCTCACAGACGGCGGCACCCATCGTCAAATTGAGCGTCGATCCTCAGCATGTCTGGGAGCTGTGGAATATCTCCTTGCGCTTGGAGATGTTGTGCTCATCACTCAATACGGTTAACAGTCCAGAGCTGAGATCACATTCATCCGATATGGTGGCTCGACTTAAAGAGACTTCTTCCGATGGCCCATCGGATCAGCTACTGGTCCCGTTGTTGGAACACATAATCACAAGAATTGAAAACTGTATGGCTGTGTTGTATCTCCGCCGACTGTTGGTCCCGGACGCTCCTGGCCCTGAAGGTGCAACTGGTGTTGGCGCGTCAGGATCTTTGATGGATATCATCGGCACCCTGGAATCTCGTCTCGGTGTTTCATTCCAGAAAACACCACAACCTCCATCAACACCTCGAACAGAAAATTCTAGCTTCGGCGGATTAACCTCCGTTTCGACGCCAGCTGTTAGCCCCACGTCGGCGAATCGATCTGGTCGGCCGTTCACTCCAGAAGTAGACTCTTCGCCATCCTCAGTCCGGATCACGGAGCTGACCGAAACGGAAATAAACGGCCAGGAAGAGAGTATTGCGCCACCGGGCTCGTTTCCCGGGAGCCCTTGATTGATGGAAAAGGTGGTGAGCAGGTGGGTGCTTGATGTAGTAGTGCCATGTTTGCGTTTTGGGTTCTCGGCGTTCTTTGCTTCTTTTCTCATTTGGGCGCGAGTTTCAACATCATTCTTTTTTGGGGCGATATAGCTATTATTCTTACTACTACTACTACTAACTGCTACTACTGCGACTTGCGTTTCATATAAGATGTAATATTGGTTTAAAGGGATTTCTGGTGATGTTTCGAGGTTTCTGTTTTCGTTTCTTGGTTTTGGTTTTGAGCTGCTGCTTTGCTGGTATCGTTTGTTGGCTGCAATGTTTGCTGATAATTTGCTTTGGCTTTTGGGACTTGTTTTGGTTGTGTATTGTGGTTTGTTTTTTTCTGACATATGATGCGGTTGTTGGATGTTGTGATGACGCTGTATGCTGTTGTTGCTGATATTGCTGTTGGGATCTTGATGGCGTGCTTGGGAGTTTTATGTTCTGATATTTGTTTTTTCTTTCGATCTCTCGTTCTGGGTCTTGGGTGATGTAGTGTGGGAGGTGGCATGTGTGGATCATGTGTGGCTGGTGGCGGGATGGGGAATATAGAGGATATAGTAACTAGTGGATGTAGGGAAATTTCATGGTGATTGATATCTGGGTGCATCGTTGACTATCCCCAATACGCCCACCTCTCCACCCACTCTCTCGCAACCTCATCCTCCTCCGTCGCCTCTTCCTCCTCCTCCATCACCCCTCGATCCTCCACCCCGCAATGCACCCCCCCTTCTCCAGCGCATACCCATACCTCCTCCCACCACCGGCAATCTTCCATACACGTCACGCTCCAGCTATTCCCACTCGTCCAGTTCTAATATCCACAGGCCCAGCACTTCCAGATTCGTGTGAGCTGCCAGACGGCACAGGTTGCGTTGTTGTCATCGGGATTGGGGGATTGAGGAGAAGAGGGTGCAACGCAGTCAAAGGCGTCGTGCTGGAAGTGGAGGCAGCTGGTCGGTTCGCTGTCGAGGGGGGGTGGGGGGGGGGGGGGGGGGGGGGGGGGGGGGGGGAGTGATGAGAAGGAAGTGCGTGCAGAGGTGGCAGCGGAAGAGGAGGTGGTTTTGGAGGGGTGCAGGGTGTGCAGGGTGGCATTGGTGATGTGGGGAGAAGGGCAAGCATCCTGTTGTGTAAGACCAAGTCGATGATATGATTGCTGCAACACTTTTGATTAAGCCATGTACCATTCCATTCGTTTTACGGTGTGACTCCACCAGTCGTCTTGTGCCCAGAATAGATTCGACGCAAAGTCTGTACCTGGGCTCGCCGGTCTGAGTTCATGGTATTCCCGTCATCATATATCACTGTGGAGAAGATGAGATGCAAGCTGATTTCTATCACCATTACAGCGCGTGGAGCGGTGGTCCTTCCATCTACCTTTACAACTCTCGAGCATATTATCGGCGGGTCCACCAGTATCAAACCAGGTTGCATTCAACACCCCCCAACCAAAAACAGCACCACGTCGTGGTGATTGTGTCCGGAAACAACAAGCACCTCCCCGTGTCCAGGTCCGGGTGACCGCATCGGGAGCACATCGGTACATTGCATGTACTCCAGTAGAGAGTACGGTGCCTGGTACTCTGCCGCAGAGAGCCCCTCACTGTAGGAGCTATGGCATGGTACATTGCGCGTTGATACTTTGCGCGGTTGCGCAGATGCGCAGCTCTCCAAGTGCGGTTTCTGCCCGGTTGATGGATTGGGGCACGGACACACATGGCATCAGAACTCAGGGGTTTGGGGAATTGTTTGTGGAGTTATTTTGAGGGAAGGATGTTGAAGAAGCATATACTGGTAACGCGGGATACTGTGTGTATTCAATTCACATCATGATGCAGGGCACGAAACGATGATGTCGTTGGTTTGAGACTGCACGCTGGTTGGTGGTCGGGATCAAGCGAAGTGTAGATCGGCTTCCCCTAGGCGCCTTCCGGCTTGGACCAGCGCTTCTGGGACCTGCAGGAACACGAGACTGTGGATGGGGTGGATGGGGTGGATGGGGTGGATGGGGGGAGGACTGGGGTGAGGATTGTGGTGGAGGCCACGCGGTGAAGAGAACCGGGGAGAGGGAGATGAGGGGAGGGCTGGTGATGATGGTGATGAGGAAGTACCCAGAGGAGTACTCAAGTTGCCGTATTCTCTGCTGTTATCCATTGCAGACACAGTGGAGATGGCACTCTACTCTGTGTACTCCTCCCTCCGTCACGTACCCCCAGCCAAGCAGGCCAACCCCTGGATGAAACTCACTTGCCAACACCAGCGCACGAGTGTATTGCAATTTCACACACCCGGCGCTCCCCACGAAAGGGGCGTCTGGTGAGGGTCCGCTCTTCTTCCATCGACACACACTCCTCCTCCTCCGCCTCTTCTCGTTCCTCCTCTCTCTCCACCACCACCACCACCACCACCACCACCACCACAAGCTTTACGCTCTCTCTTGCCCTTGCGGCCCCACACACTCCTTTCACCATCATCCACCATCGTCACTCTCTCAATACTACTCGTGCGCCTGCAGTCCGGTCCTGTTCGCTGCTTACCTTGTTTTTCGAAGCCCCTCCCTCCACTGTTCGTTACGCCTGTCGTCTTCTTTCGCCGTTGAGCCTGCCGTCGCCAAATCTCAACACAACACACAATTTTCGCCATTTACGAACACCATCTTCTGCAAATATACACGACATTTGGAGTCACCTAGTTTGAGTGTTGAGCCATCATGAAGTTTTTCGAGAAATTCATCGCTGCCGCTGCGTTCGTGGCGTCGGCTGCTGCTGTCGCCATTCCAAGTCCTCAGGGCGCGGGTGCTGATGGACCAAACATGTTTACACAGCCCGCTGCTGGAGGCACCACGCTGAATGGAGAGGGTGTGGTCAATATTGCTTGGACAGTGGGTTTATGAAATTTGATTGTCGGATTTGTGCTGATGAATTGTAGCCTGGCCCGCCCGGTACAGTGTCCCTCTGGCTCACCAAGGGGATGGAAGGCGCTATGATTGATTTGATCCCGGTTGTCGGTACGTTTGTACAGTCCTCAATGTAATCAATAATTATTAACCCATCTCAGCTGGTATTCCCAATACTGGGGCATACACATGGACACCCCCCACAGACCTCCAAGATTCTTCTACCATCACCAACGGTGAACAATACGGATTCCGCATCGTCGATGACTCCAGTCAAGCCACCAACTACTCTCCACCATTCGGCCTCACCATCCCGGGCTCCACCTACCAGGCTCCTGGCGCCGATAAACCAGCAACTCCCACCGAAGAAGCTCCCGCCGCCGAATCCACCACCGCCGCCGCCGAACCCACTACTGCTGTCCCGGAAACTACTGCCCCCGCCCAATCCGCAGCCCCAACCGCCGCTCCTACCACCGTCAAGAACCCCCCCGCCACAACATCCGGCGCAGCCACTCCCACCAAAACCTCCACCTCCTCCAAGTCCGAGGAAACTGACGAGCCGAGCAAAGACTCCAGCAGCAACGGCCCAAATATTGGCCTCATCATTGGCGCTGTGTTTGGCGCCGTCGCTGGTATCGGCTTGATCTCTGTCGCTTTGATCATCTTCCTCAAGAAGAGAAAGGAGCAGCAGCGTGAAAAGGCTCTCAAGAATATCGACCGCCAACACGCCCTCCAGCGCGTCTCTGAGGCTCACAGGGAGTGGATGGGACAGTATGAGGAGGAGGGGAAGGGCCCGCAGAGAGCGCCGAGTAATGGCGGGTTGAGTGTCGGTGGGCATCCGGAGAAGGGGAGGAGGGCGAGCTCATTTATGGGCACGGCGTTTTAGATTGGGGATGGGCAGGGAAGGAATGAGGGAGGATGAAAGGAATGCGGGGAGAGGGGATGGGTTTCATGAGAGGTGGTTGCAGCTATGAGGCCCTGCTGTAGCTGCAGTCCTGGATTGTATAATGTCATTGATTTTTGCGCTTCAATGGTGTGGTGTTTACCCGCTGTGTTTTGTGTCTGGTGAATTCATACCGGTTTTGGTGATTTTTACGGAACCACCGAAAGAACTGCGCTCCCCATCTCCGAGTCTTTCTCGGCCGCTGTTTTTCTGTTTCTGTCTTTTTTCTATCTTTTTTTTTCTTTCTGTGCCATTTCTGTTTCTGTGAGCGGATTTCGTGTTGCCAGCATTCTGCCTCTTCCCACTTCTTTCTCCAGCTTTTTTTTTCGACATGTCTAATTTCCAATTTCTCTTTCTCTTTCTCTTTCCCTTTTCCTTTCCTGTTCTTTACCGTGTTTTCACCCACCACGGAATCTGACACTGACACTGACACTGACAAGGACGTTGGTGAATTGGTTGGTGAGTTTGTTGGTGGCTGAGTTGATGACCAGACGTAATAAATCCTAAGAAATAAAGATAATATACCAAAAACTTGTGAAATAATATCAAGGGGGTTGATTGAGCTGTGGAGCTGTGGATCATGGTTGTTTGTGGCGGTTGGTGGGGGGAGCGAGTGAGGGAGCGAGGGAGGAGTTTCGTGGTAGATATCGCCAAGGGATGGGGATGGCAAGGCTGGTGAGGGCAAGGAGGATGAGGAGATGATGATTTGGTGTGATGGTTCATCATGTTGATGTGGGAAGGAGGCTGGGGGGTGATGGTGATGGTGATGATGCTTCTCGAGTCGGTATCCGCAGGTAAATTACTGGCGATTCACAGTATTTGTGGTTCATAGCAGTCTTCCACTATTCCACTCCTCTGCTCTTCTGCTCTGTGCGTGCGTCACTGTATTAACAATAACGGCCTGCATTGAGGATGGTACCATGGTGTATGGGGTAACTATGGGTAGGCAGGATATGAGGAATGCAGTACTTCAATGGCAGTGTTGGAAATGGAGAGCTGCTATGGCGCTGGTGCTGGAGGGATGCTGTGTCACTGGTATGTGGTTGGTTAGTTAGTTGGTTGATTAGTTGGTTGGTTCGTTGGTTGGGTGTGAGTTTTGACGTTGATGTTTATGATTCTGAATCTCCCCCGCCGAAGGACTGATATACACGGGGCCCCCGGAATATCGTGTTATCGTGTGAACGCGCCGAACCGAGATTGTGACCGACTTGGACGAACACCCACCACAGCTGACGAAATCGACGCAATCAACTCAACCGACTCGGAACACCACGAGTCCCAACTTCCATCTTCAACGTCTTCCGGATCGAGTCTGCCTATAGTACTCTACTTCCAGCTCCCCCCCCCCCCCCCCCCCCCGGCCTGGGGATACAACTTCCGCTTGACGAAATTCACAATCCATTCTACTCATTTCTGCCCATTCCTTCCCATTCCCCAAGAATCAAGCGCTGACGATGAGGTGACCAGAGAGAGGTCGGGCGCGGGAAAAGCATGGAGTCGGGGATGGGGATAGAAAGGAGGATGGGCTCGGAGTATGGTGCCAGTGGGGCCATGATCCGGTAGTTATCAGTACCTACGCAACTGTATAGTACGACTACAATAGTAACAATACTACGGCAATACTGGTATGTCTTCTATCGTGGTGTGTCGAGTGGTATCGAGGATCCAGTAACCCTTCACGGTAGTTACAGCTCACCTTCACCTTGTCTCCCCTCCACCCGCGGAAAATATCAGATCCCATCTCACTATCAGCTAGGAGAGACGAAATGAACATTACCGTGTTACCATCCATAACAACTAGGCAGCTACCCACCACCCTTGAGATCCTCGTTGCCATCTCCATTCTGCACCACCACCACCACCACCACCACCACCACCACCGCGATATCCTCACCCCTCTGCCTCTCCCGCCCTGAGCCCACCTAGATCCTCGACTCGTTTCTATCCCGTCTCAGCACCGCCCTCTGTCCGCCATATCCGCGTCAGTGGTGTCTCCAGTATATCCAGCCTTCCCAACAACCTGGGGGGGTAATACTCCAGCCCTACATTACCGTATCCAATCATAAAATAAAGAGCATACAAGGCGGGGAGGGAGGACTTGAATACAACGCGTCATGGTTGGTGTTGGGGAAATACATCGTGGAGAGTGGGATTGGCGTTATGAGGTTGCGGAGTCGTGGGATCGTGGGATTGTGGGTTTATTATCAACACGCAATGGTAACTTGAATGCGACTTTTACTTAAACCAGTAGCGGAAGTGGAAAGGGAAGGGGGTATATTGCTTTCTCTCTCGTTCTCGTTCTCGTTCTCGTTATTTCTCTGCCTGGTTCTCTGCCTGGTTCTCTGCCTGGTTCTCTGCCTGGTTCTCTGTCGCCGTCTCGTCCTATTTTCTCTTGCGGTGCATCTTCGTGTTCCTCTTTCTCCACAATCACCCTCTCGTCACCCTCATCTCCAACCCAACTCAACCCAACCCACCCATCAAACACACAACAAGCACAAATCTCTCCCAGATGGATTCCGCCTATCCAGGCTAGCTCTTTCGCCACAGCTCCCATCACTCATGGCTCAACCCGAAAAACAGGAAACAGGAAACAGGAGCAATAAAAAGCAATAAAAAGCCATGTGTTGCGAAGCAAGCAAGAAGCAAGAAGAAGCTAAGATGAAGAGAAAGAGAAAGAAGCTAGAAGGGAGATAGTGGAATAGAGGGATAAGATGAAGGAAGCAGATAAGAAAAAGAGCTAGAAGAAAAAGAAGATGAAGAAGGAGGAGGAGGAAACGTCCGACAAGCAACTATAACCCACGTCCACAACCCGCGAATCGCAGACAAAGAAAAAGCACAAACAGAATATCACAATCCAGCTAGCGCCAGCACCAACGCAGCTATAACTGCGTCTCCTCGCGCAAAACCAACAAACCAACAAAAGCACGTACACACCCAAGAAAAAACGAAACCATCAAAGAGACACAGTACTAAAAGAACCCCACACTGACCAACAAACAAACGCCCATACACCTTGCGGTATCCTCTGTTTACTCCACCCAGCACGCCTATTGCCCACCCACGCTAAATGTCAAACGCCATTTCATCTCTCATCTCTTCGAACGCGCAATCAACCATTGAAGCACCGCATCAAGATTTGTTTCCTCCTTGGCGGAAATGCTATAACAGCTGACTTCGCGGTTCGTGATCTCGCGGAGGTTCATGTTTTCAATGAGATCGTCGACGCCGACGATTCCCGGGAGATCGGATTTGTTGCCGAGGACGAGGAGCGGGATGCCTTCGAGGATTGGTTTTTGGATCAGGGAGTGGAGTTCTTCGCGCGCGACCGGGTGCGATTCGGTATCGGCCGAGTCGACGATGAAGCTGGGGCGGTTAGTAGAAGAAGAAGAAGAAGAAGGCGGGAGAGCACATACACAATTGCGTTGACACCACGGCAATATCGCTCCCACATTGAGCGGAATCGTGGTTGGCCGCCCAAATCCCAGCTGAATCGCCGTCAGTTCGCTGTAGTCAAACCAGGGTTGCGAACATACCACTTGAGCGTGACATGACCTTTCTGGACTCTCTTCATGTTGAATCCGACCGTGGGAATTGAACTGCGCAGATTCGTTCGTTAGATGGCGGCGGTTTCATGGAAAGAACAATGTTGAATGCATACTCAATTGTGAATTCTCCACCCTGCGCATGCTCGTGTCAGCCCTATCATAAATGCACACACACCAAGACGTAACCGAGAAATGAAGATGAGATGACCTACCGCCAACACCCGCAACAACGACGTCTTGCCTGCATTCTGTAGGCCTATCATCGTAATGTCAAGCTCGGTCGCCCTACACATATAGAGTCAGTCTGAGGATCTATGCAACATGACGCCAACAACATCTGCCAGTGGAGCAGAACTACTGCTGCGGGAGGAGATCGGGTTGGTACCAGAACAGGCGGAGGAGCCAATCATATATGCGGCGGAAGAAACCGGCCATTCTGGAAGACTGAGGTGTGGGGGTTGCGCAGGAACGACGTCGGCCGGAGGAGAAGCTTGCAGAAACCGCCGAGGGTGCAGAGTTGTGGGAGGCTCTGGATGGACGAGAGGCGGCCACAAAGGAGGGGGAGTCGAGGGGAGGTTGGGTTGCGGGAACGCTCAGAGATGCTGGAACAAAGGTTGCACACTAGAGGTGGGAAAAAGAAACAAGTCTGTGCGTAGTGATGCCGTAGGATCGGGAATGAGTGTTTGGCGGCTGGTGAGGGAGGACAGGAGACGGAGGGTGTTTGTCTGTGCCAGAGGGGTATTCCAGATGGACGTGATGTTTGTGTATGGTATGGAAGGAGAGAAGAGTCGTGAATTGGGAGGAAGGGGCGGGAGAGCTGTCTTGTTGTCGTAATGGACAGTTGGGGAACGAGGCAGGCAGGGAGCTTGGATGGCTGGTGGTAGTAACGGGGGAGGAAGCGGCGATGGAGGCGGAGACCGAGCAGCGGGGGGCAGGCGGGGGCGGCGGGGAGGGGAGGGATTTCGGGTTGTGGGCAGCTTGCTTGCTTGCTTGCTGGGTTGCTTGGTCGCTGTGGTTCGTGGGTGTGTGTGTGTCTCTCTCTCTCTCTCACTCCCTCCCTCGTTCGCTCGCCCTCGTGCATCTCATCGCAGACGCGGCTGCGGCAGAAGCGACGATGAGATGCGGTCATGGGAGCACGCTGAATCAGCGCCCGCTGCATTCTGCCTGATTCGGTCTAGTGGGGATGGTCAATGGCTCATTGGAATCGTAATGAATGCTAACAATGATTCATTTAACATGCATCTACGCTATGATCTCAACATCCACAGCCAGCAACCCTCCATCTCCCCCTCACAGCCAGCAACCCTCCATCTCCCCCTCACAACCAGCAACCCTCCATCTCCCCCTCACAACCAGCAACCCTCCATCTCCCCCTCACATCTCCTGCTCCTCCTCCTCCCAGCCCGCACTCGACCCCTCCCAGCTCTCCCTGCTTCCCCTACTCCTCGGCTGTCTCCCGAAAAAAGGGACCACGTCCCACTCCAAAAACCTCCCACTATACGGCCAATCGTCTACAGACGCCAACGACGGCGGTCGCTTCTTTCCCGAATCCTTATTTCCTGGAGATTCATCCCCGCCTCTCCCTACTTCACCGAGAGCTTCGTTGTCGAGATTGAATTTCGACTTATCGGTGTCCAGCGACACGGCGGAAAGAAGTGATAGGTCTGCCATCGTCAAGGATGACGAGGTTTTTGTGTCAGAGACTTCCCCCATGACGGCGGTGGAATTAAGGCTGGAGATTATAGGGGAGCTGCGTTGTGGATTCTCGCTGCAAATCCACTGCGGCTTCTCCCTCACCAGCGGCCGCATTGGTGTCAGTGGCGCTCCAGACTCAAGATCCACGTCCTCCCATTCGGCAGATTCGAACTTCCTCCCTCCTCCATTAATCCTATTATTCTGGATAGCGCCCGGTTCCCCAAGAGTGAGAATCACAACACCCGAGCTCTGACTCTCCTCCAACCCCAGATCCAACATCGCAATCTCCCTCGACGCCAGCATCTCGGTCGAAAAATTCCTCTCCCTCATCCCATCACCTCCTTCCCTGACCTCCATCTCATCGCGCCCAGAATACTCACCTGATTCAGATATATACGGATGCACCGTCCGAAACGACGTCGTGCTCAGCACGCACTCTTCCTCGACCTCATTACAATCACCCCGTCTATCACTCCCGTGCACCCACCCAGTGCTCGGGCTACGACACGGCGCAAAAGGGCGGTTGATGAAATTGCTTCTGTTGGTGCTGATACTCATATCGTCCCGCCCGGCCTCAGCGATATCACTGTAGGTGGAATTAGGGATGGAGTAGAGACTCCCCGGTGTGGGTGATGGAGGAGGACGGGGGAATTTGGAACGTCGGGGGGAGGGAAAGAGGCGCTGGCAGTGGCGGTGGAGGAGGGCTTTGAGCATGTATTTGTATGTGTGGAAGGACTTCATGAGGGTTTGATGTGGAGTTGTGTGGTTGTGTGGGATGAGGATGTAGTGAAGTGGATCAAGAGATGGAGATGGAGTTGGAGATTGAGATTGGAAGTGGGATGTTGGGAGTTGGAAGTGGAGAGAAATAAAGTGTCGTCGATTTCCCGCGAGAACGAGGTTCCTGGGCCCTGGGATACCCAAGTTTGAGGCTGGTGCATGTTGCTCGCTGGAAATGTAAAACATTAAGAGCACAGAAGTTGATGACTAGGGTTAAAGAGTCGAATCGTGGATGCTGTGGTATGTGGGTGTTCAAATGTATAGGGTTGGCTCAATGAATGGAATGATTGCGATGCTAGGTACTCAACCATCATAACCAAACAAACTGTGGGATTGGAATGCTCGCGTTTTACACCCCCCACACCCACTGGCATCATGGTCCCTCGCTCTAAAACAGGAGAAAACGTGTTCAATCATATTTACACTCGGCCATATATCAGCCAAACTACTTATTTTACCATCGATTAGGGTATCATTCCGGCTCTGACAGAGTGGTACGAGTTATCTCCCTCTATCCCTACTCCGCCATCCCCCCGACCTCGGAGGCCTCGGGTTCAATCCCTCCGGTGAAGACGGCGGCCGCCACCACACCGGCATCATCATGTTTTGAGCACCCAACCCACCTGTAGCTCCACCTCCGCCATCCTCATCCTCGGCCGCATCATGGTTCTCGTCGTCGAATTCATTATCCCCATCATAATCAGAGTAAAGGTGTGAATCAGAGTTGGAGTCCACAAACTCGAGATCGAGCGCCAACGGGGAAATACCCGCGAATTCGGGGGTGTGAGGGAGGGTTGCGAGGATGCGACAGCGCGGTGGGAAGGGGAGGGAAGAGGAGGATGGGGTGTTGAGGTTTGCATTGCGGTTGGATGGGGTGAGAGTGTGGTACTCAGACTCTGGCGGTTCTGAGTTAGACTCGAGAGAACCAGATGGCAAAGGTAGTGTGTTGATAAGCTGCGGAAGGACGTGTTGTTGTTTGTGGTGCACCATTTGGGGGTGTGATGGTAATGAGAAGGTGGGGGTGGACATGATGGGGTTGGAGTTGATATGGTGGTGGGATGGGAGAGAATAAACAGGTAATGGGAGTGGAATTGGGGGGACATGTTGGTGGATTGGGGAGGGTTGGGGGGCGAGTCGATAGGGGCAGAAGAACATGTTGATGGGGGGTTGCATCATGGTAGAGGTAATAGATAGAGGTCAACTTGTATCTGCTGAACGGGATATCTTCACTTAAACTCTTCGGAACGAAGGCTGTAGTAACAGTATTATCCTACTCAGCCATACCTCTGAACCCCTGTTCATTGACAAGGGAGTCTTTGACTAGCAAGTTCCATGTGCGGCGCTTACTATGAGTGATGGAGGGAGGATCTGGGGACATCCAACACCACCACCAACCCGCAGCCCGCTTTCCCCTCCCTCTCCCGCTACAAAAAAACACTGTTCTTCACCTCTCCATCTCCACCTCTACCACATTTTGGTTATACTATCAAAACTTTGACTACTATCTACAGCATTTCCACCACTACTCTTTCCACCATGTCCAGATCCAAATCCAACCGAGCCGCCAGCAAAGAAGTTGCCTCCAAGGAGCCCTCACGCCCAAATCCCACGTCCATCACAAAACCGGTCTCAATTCCTGCTGCCTTGTACTGCTCATCCATCTCAGTTCCAACGACCCCCGATCCCAACATCAACAACAAGTCCCCGGAATCCTACACAATGGAACCCACTCCATCCCCTCCAGCATCACATCACCACCCTCCACTCCCCGTCGTTTTCCCCCGCCACTTCCTCTCCCTCCTCCTCGCCGCCTTCCTCCTCAACGCCTTCCGCCTCACCGCCTCCGCCACCGACCCCTTCTGTCAAGCCAGGTACGCAATCGCGTTCACCTTTCTCGCCGTCTTCCTCGCGAACCTTGCAGTCGATGATGCCACGAGCCCGATGCTGAGAAAAGCAACCCTGGGTGCGAGTAAGGCTTGTTTGAAGTTGGTGTTACTGGGGACGGTGAATTTGGTGATGGGACATGTGTTGGTGACCCCGTTGGCGGAGATAAGGGTTGTTCCCGTTGTGGGGGTGTTAGGGATTGTGGTGGCGGCGTTGGCGACGGCGGAGTATGGCGGGTATCCGTTGGGGGAGTTTGTGTATCATGGGTGGGAGGAGTAAGTAGTTGGGGGAGGGAGATGGAGGGTTGGAAGATTTTGGTGAAAGGAGTGGTAGGGTGAATTTGACTGGCGTGCTTTGAGATCTGAATGGATGGGAGAGATGTAGCGGTTTTTGGATTACGGGGGATGTAAGAGTCTGTGTTGTAATACGTTGATGACGATGATAATTCATAAAGTATGTCAAACACTGTCTGCCTGGAACCGCATAAGTCATCAAACTCCAAGTGATCTCACAGAAAATATGTACACATGGTGTTTGAAGCTACTGGGTTGAAGGGGCGGTGGGAATGGGGACCATGAGGGGACAAGGCTTGATGGCTGGCTGACTGGCTGGCTCGTTGGAGGGCTCAGGTGATGATGTAGCTGGCGAATATGGGCGATGAAGTGTGATCTGACGTTTACCCTATGAGATGGTGCTTCAAGAGGGGTTCATTCATCACCTCTCTCAATCCGGATGACAGGCCATGATGCATGAATCAGTGGCATGAATCCCTATTAAACATTCTTGGAATGGCCAGATGGTGTTGTTGTTTCCAACAGGTGTGTTGTGTTCCCAATTCACTGCAGAGAACATCTATTATCATCGGAGAACACAGGGGAGTGATATGTCCGGTTGTACTCGAGCATATTATGTTCTCGCCTCTCTATCAACAATCACAGTTCTTCAGATGAGCTATCTATCTCTGTCTCTCGAGGCCTCTAACTCCCCCCTCATATTTCCTTTCTCTTTTCCTCCGGTGTCAGATCTTCTTCCTTTGTCACTGCTTTGCCAGGGCCTCTGGGGTATCCTCGACCAGCCTGCTTTCCAGAGGCGACTCAGTATCCTCGTCAGCTCCAAGCACCTTCCAACCCCCTCCTACCAATATTTCCCGCGCAGAATTTCCTCTCGAAACCGATCCGCGCCAATCTCCCAAGTCACCGCATTCTTACTGCAATCAAAATCGATCACCCACACACGCGATCCATCTTTCGCGAGCAGCAGATTCCGCGACGCAACATCTTCATGCAATACACCGGCGGCATGGAATTTTTCTAGCCCTTCCAGCGCCATCTGAAATAGTGGCGGTGTAATCTTCATCTCCGTGGCGGGAAGCACGTTGTCGATATACTGCAACACGATTGCGGAGCCCCGGGAGTTGGGGGCGCCGGCTGTGGAAGAGAATTTTGGTGCAAGGGTCCAGTCGAAGTTGGGGAGGAGTCGAAAAGCTAGGCCGCGGTAGAAGGCAATGAAACCATACCATTTGGGGACGGGAAGGTCTGGGTGAGCTTGTAGAACCCGTAGGCGGTGACCTCACAATCAAAGAAGTTGTGACAGTGTGGATCATCGGAGCAGTATTTCTACTAGCTATGTTTCAACATAGGTTCATAGATGCGGCGGGAGAAAGATGGGGGAAGCTGACAAACTTCAAGTTCCGGCGGCGATTACCCCATTTGACTAGAGCTGTCAATATGTACTTGTGTTCGGACAATACAGAGAGCAAGGCAATAGGAGAATAGGAAGTGAGACGCTTCGGAAGCGGTGGGGCGGCGGCGGATCATGCGAGCGCGGGAATCAGAATAGCAGTTGCTGTTGCTCATCAGGTGGTGCTGCCAAGTTCGGAGAGGGACCACCTCAATATTTTGTACAGGTGAATGAGCGGACATAACGTGGAGCCGTGGTCGGATGCTGAGAGACGTGAGAATATGGCGGTGTAGGGAAGATGGCCAGTATAGAAAGCTGTTCGGGAGGAGCTTGGGGTCTGAAATGGAAGCTACGTTACGTGATAAAGTTACAGGGCATATGTGAAGTTGGAGTCCAACACGCAATCACTCTACGTTGCTTCTCTGTTTTCCACTAATCTACACACAAATAACACACAATTATGGGATAGATTCCTGCTTCTGGTCTCCATGTACTCCCAGGGCTAACTTCAACCGTTCCATGCTTCATATAGCCCCAGAACTGACCTCACCCCAACGAACTCCTTGGTGATAAGGTAGTCATATCAAGGCCGATACTTGTTGAGGTAGTAGTACATCTACGGATATGTCAGCACGCGAAGCCGTAGCGTAGCTACGAAGGTTCGAGCTTTATACTTGCGCTAATTCCCAGTGATTGTTGTGCTTCGGTAACCCACCCCAACTCGGTCCGCGCCCACACAGTACGATTGACCCTAACTCGTCTGACATACAAAACAGCCGGAAACCTCGATTCACAAGTCCGCACCAAAAAATCCACCATCTGCGCCGTATTAAGGTCAAGAAAAAGCCGCGGTGACTTGAGTTCATGATGCTTGGCTGTGTGCGCGTGTGTTGAGAGCTCAGTTGACCATGCGCGGAGCAATGTGTAGTGGACTGCGAGCAAAACGACGGGCGTTCCAAGAGGCATCGAGTGCTTGCTCCATGAGTCACTTCCTAATGGGACGTGGCATTGAAGTCCTCCCAGATTGGAGCAGGATGCGGAATGTCGCGGGCGCGGTAAAAAGAATCGTTCTGCGTGTGGTGTGCCCCAGGCTTGATGGGGAGAGTCGCGAACGGGATTCGTTCGAGGGACTCTTGGATGGTGCTTCTAGCTGCGTTGAAGAGATGGTGGGCTGATGAAGCCGGCGGAAAGGATGATGGTTTCCTTTGGAGAGAATTAGTGGGGTGTTGAAGAGTGACTGGGTGTTGGAAAGCTTGCCTTCAAGAGAAAGAGAGCGGATATCGCCAGTGAAGGAGAGGGGAGAGGAAGCGGGCGTTGGATAGTCTGTAGAAAGTAGGGAAGAGTATGGAGTGGAACGCAGAGTATCCGTCTGGGGCTGGCGACTTCATGGTCTAGCACACAAACCAACCAACACTTATTTTCCCACGAATCGTATTTTCACTATCCTATAAGAACACTGCATTCAATACGACTACTTTTAACCCAAAGTTCCTTAATCGTTTTCAATTCGTAGCCCTTACTCTGATCCGCCACATACACCAAGCTAGATATTTTACAACACATATAAAACACAGAGAGAGAAAAGGTATATATTTCCAACGCACATCGCCCACATCCACGCCTAGAGAGAGCCAAAGGAAACCGAAGTAAAGTATATAAACAACAGCTGAACATGAAATAAAAAAAATATCCGATACAAATAAGCGAAGGAAAATATAACTCCAAATGCTAAAGAGACACAAACAAACACGCACACAAGCACTCACTCACTCACGGCTTTACAACGCGCTTCTTACAAGACGAAGTAGGCAGCCGCGGCGGCAAGGACGAGGCCGAATGCGGAGGTGCTGATGCGGCCAGCGGCGCCCTCGACTATTGGGTTAAAGTTAGCTTGAATTCAGGATCATGATTATGGAGAGAGCGGAAACATACACTGCGGAACGTCGGGGGTCTTGGTGGGGTTGGGGACGTTGTAGACGACGCTGGTGGAGGGCTTGACGGGCTTGGAGGGGACACCAGTGCCAGTGGCAATGGGGGTGTTGATAACGATTGCGCCGGTGCTGGAGACGAAACCGGAGGGCTTAGGAACGACGACAGAGGGGGGAGGGACGACGACAGAGGGGGTGGCCGAGGGGTGGGGGATGGTGGAGGTGGTGGTGGTGGTCTTGCGGATGGTGGAAGGGCCGGGCTTGCCAGCGCTGGGGACGGGGACGCTGGAGACAGCAGGAGGGGCAGGAGGAGCAGAGGAGGCAGGCTCCTCAACAACCGGGACGCTGGGAACAGCGACGGAGTGGTTGGGGAAAGCGGGGGTGCCGGTGGGCTCGCAGGGGCAGTCCGTGATGGTGACAGTCTCGGTCACGTAGATAACCTCAGTCTCCTCATCCTCCTCGGGAACCTGGCTGGGCTCGGGGGCCGGGGTGGTGGTGTGGGTGGTGGTCGTGTAAGTGGTGGAGTTCTTTTGCTTCTTCGTGCACTCGGGGACCTGCTCCTTGACCTCCTCCTCAACCTTCTCCTCCTCCTCCGCGGGAATCTCTTCCTCAGGGATAGGGTCCGCAACCGGAACCTTGGAGGCTTCCGGGGTCGGAGCAACAGAAGACTCAGCAATGGGGGTAACAGAGACCTCCGGAGCAGCAGCAGGGACCGACGGAACGGCAGGCACGGAGGGTTCCGCACTGGGTACGGCCTCGACAGGAGAAGACTCTGCCGGAGGGATAATCTCATCAGGGACAGGAGTCGCCGATGGCTCCTCAACAATCGGGATGACGGTGACGGTCACAGTCGGCTCGTCGTCGTCCTCAACCGGGGGGGAACCAACAGCACCTTCATCAGCCCCCGCACCGGTCTCATCGCCGACAACGGCATCCTCTTCCTCAGCAACTGGAACATCGCTAGTAGGAGCGTCGTAGACGGGGAGGGCGGAGACAACGGCGTCACCAGCGACGGCGGGGGTGGTGGAGGTGGGTGTGGTAGACGACTCCTGAGCGGAAGCAAGCGCCAAAGAGGCGAGGAAAGCAATGGTGGTCAAACGCATTTTTGTAGAGTTATCGGCTTATTGAATCGTAATGATGTTCAAAGGTAGTGGCTTCGGTAAGGACGACGGACAAACGTTGCAAGGAGTGAACGAACGTATCGGTGAATCGCGGGTCAAAAGAGTGGACTGCGGCAAAAGCCTGCGAAGACGAGTGTTGTTTGGGTGCGGAGAGCGACGGCGATGGGGAGAGAAGAGGAGAGGGCGAGAGAAGAGCCTGGTGGG
Source organism: Ascodesmis nigricans (assembly GCA_004786065.1). Classification (NCBI taxonomy): domain Eukaryota; kingdom Fungi; phylum Ascomycota; class Pezizomycetes; order Pezizales; family Ascodesmidaceae; genus Ascodesmis; species Ascodesmis nigricans. The sequence goes on from ML220139.1 coordinate 56,401, forward strand.
TGGTTATATGAAGTACCCAAGGAGGAAGGAAGCCACGCCATTCCCAAAACTTGCACCACCAAATCCAGGGGAACGCTAACTAAACCATGTCTCAATAGCCAATAAGACGTCTCCCCACAGATGAGAAGGAGAATAATCCATCCATGAGGGTGTTGCAGATCGGCGTGGACGGCATGGCATGTTATGGCCTTGTGTACAGAGTCTGTTCCATTTGTGAGCATCATCCACAATGTAAACAAGAGAAACACAAAGAAACAAACAAACGCCTCTCACTATCTCTCAGCATCGTCGGAACAGAACCCCTCAACTTCGGCCTCCCCTTTCCCCTGTGATGGCGCCCCCAGACTGGCGCGGTTCTTCCTTCATCCAGGTTCCCAACGGCACCAGCACTGATAAGCAGCTGCCTTTCTTCTGCGCCGTGCCTTCTTGAGATGTGAAAGCGCAGGGATACAGCATCGCTAGTGCCTCACCTTAAATTGAGGGGCGACGACGTCTCCGCTTCGCTTGCCTCCAGTCTCCCAGGAGCGTGCGGTACCTGCGTCTCTGGGAGCTCTTTTGCCGCAACCTCCATCCATCATCTCGCTCACACCATAATCTGTGACGAGATTGGCCTCCAGAATGATCCACAGTTCGTCTCGCAGGTCAGTCCGTTCAAGGTTGACAGTCGGGGGGGGACTTGGCAGGGACCCTTTTTCTCGCACAGACTTCTCTCTCCTCCTTCCTCCTCCTCCTTCTCGCCACACCCTTCGGTTCGTTCCGACCCCCAGTCGTCATCCTCTCGCCGAGTGAGACAACCGGGAAAAAATGCGCACGGCGCGGATTTCAACGGCTGGGCGCAATCAAATTGCGACCCCATTTTCGGGTGCGGCGTGCCGGGCTCGGGGTTGGTCGGTCAGCGCTTGTTAAAAGGCATGGGGTGAGGTGCGGATCGGCATTCCGCATACATTTGTAAGTTGAGCGAGGTCGTTTTGAGATGGGGTGCGGGGAGGAATAGGAGAGCTAGAGGGATGGGGGAGATGAGGTTCATGGTGGATGTCGCAGATGTCGGAGTTTGTAGCGAGGAGGAGTGAGTGAGTCGTTTCTGGAGACGAGAGGAGGTTACGCAACGTTGAGACAACTCGCGCACCAACATGAGCCAGATGGATTATACACCGTCAATCCATAACTGAAACTGGGGGTAAAAGGCTGATCCAGCATCGGCATCTCCTGTGGGATGATTCCCCTGTAATCCTTGTTGTATATCATACATTACGATGGATCTGCCAGATCCCTTGCCGAGGCGCCACTCCGCCATATAAAGGGCCTGTGAGTGCCCCTATATCGGTGCTCCCATACACAAAAGCTTAAGTTGTATGATTATTATCATTCACGGCAATCCAGCAGGGGACGCTGTCACTTGCGCTCCGCGGACTCTTCAAGGTTCATCACCGGTGAAGCCCAGATGAAACCTCAACTAACTGAAGATACGAATAATACGAATGCCGTCAGCAAGTTCCGGGTAGGCCGGGTACAAAAGGGTAGCTAAAGGTGCTGCCAGATTACAGCTTCATTGCCGGGTACTAGTATAAAGAATCTAACTCAATACCTCATATCCAACTCAAATTCACAGATCTCTCGCAAATAACATCAATCACTTTCATCCACACATACTGTAGTACATACCCATTTACCCCCTATAGCAATCGCAACCTCCTATTCTGCATCACCGTGTTCTCGGTGGACATGGAACCGTGTTTCCCGAAAAATGCATGCGAGTGGCGGCCGGTAGATGTAACCTGCCAGTGTAACTTCTCGTTGTACACAGTGCGGTACATGCTGACATCGGTGGCTGCATGGCGTGGATATTTTCAAGATCTTACTTCTCGTATCCGCCACACATCTACATAGATACATTGACTACATACCATACAATGAAACTCGAACTCGACGGTGATGGTGATGGATAGAGGTGGCTGGAGGGAGAGAAGACGATTCACGGTGTCTTTACTCTTTCCACGGTCTACTTAACACTACATAGAACTCCCTCTCCAACTCGCGAGGCGTACTGGACATCTTGGTTACTCGATTCAACTCAACCCACAAGAACGGTCAACTTCGCCCCAAGTGATATCGCCCTCGCTTCTGGTTTACTCAACATGCTGGTCTCGATCGCCGGGACCAAGTTTCATTGCTATGGAATAGCAATTTCGCAAGGGCTCATCTGACACTTCACTTGGATTCTTTGTAATCACGATGGTTTCTCAACGGGATGTGATTTCACAACGAAACATCCAATTCTCCCAACACTACCTAACGTCAACAACCCCCGAAGCCCCTCACGACCCCAACTGTTCAACCCCCAAACTCTAGTATCCATAAACGAAAGTCCCGATATATCTACAATCCCGATTCCGTCAACACCATTTGATGCAAGTCCAGAAGATGCAGAAACACTATAGCGAATGAAACCAACCGAAAAAAAAAACCAACCAGATAACGATGGGATATGAAGAAAGGAAGCGCCGATGTCAACGAGAGATGCAAGTTAGATGCTGCTGCTGATGATGAAAACGAAGGATCCGCCACCGTCGGGAAAACGCCATGATATGAAAGAAAGAAAAAGTATAAAAATAAAAATAAAAATAGGAAACTCAAAGTCCCTGGTAAAACGAATGATATTGTGGATAAAACGACCGAACCGATGCCCGAGATGATCGTCGAAGAAAGAAAGAAGTTCACTGTATGTTTCTCATCCCCCTCGGCGCCCAGAAACGCAACCAGATGAGGGTATCGACCTCATGGATACCTCTTCGGCCCGCCTCGCCCACTCTCCAAAAACGCCTCGATATCCTTCCACCTTTCCTCCTCCTCCTTCTCCCTCCTCTCGCTTTTTCGCGCTTTCTTCAATGACCGTGTTCGCCGCGGATGCACAACCTTGACGACGATCCGCCGGATCGTCAGGCCTTCTTTCTCGTCTTCGGCGATTGTCGTTGTTGTTGCCCCCACTCTTCGGCTGTCAGTGGCGATGAGACTCGAGATGCGTGGTGGTGGTGGTGGTGGTGGTGCTGCTGCTGCGGGTGCCCGTGAGGAAGATGCGATAGAGGTCGATGAGGGATAGATTGTCATTTCGAAGGGGGCGTCGAACGGGCCATCGAATGGGTTTTCGGAGGGAGTGGGAGCGAGGAGTGGTTGCGTTGGTTCGAAGCGGGAGGTGCGGGAGGTGCGGGAGAGGGTGCGGGCGAGGGAGTAGCGGGCCCGGAGCGAGGAGGTTGCTGAGAGCATTTTCGATGATGATGGGAATGGTATTCGGGATGTGAGAGATTGGAAGAGCAGATGGTCGTGCTGATATGTGATGTTTGGTGGGAAAACGGATCCGGCAAACCACAAGCGGGATTGTCGTTTGGTGTGGTTGCACTGAGTGGTGAGAGTTCAGCCGGGAAGATGGAGGAGATATATCAGCCCCAAACTCGGGTGAAGAATTTTTGGGGATTCCCTTCGTCTTGTTGGCTCAGGCGCGTTGGTGGTTGGTGGAATTGGTGGTGTCGATGGTTTCGTCGATATCTGTGGTCTCAGCGCATCCGGCCCCCGCAGCGCTCTTCAGCGGTATCGTCGGTATCGTCGGTATCGATGCAGCTCAATCTCCGTTCAAGCCGTTGATCGGAGGTAGTGGAATTCTTCAAGAGACTCGAGAAGAAACTAGAAGACGAGCAAGTTCTGTCCTGGCCTGTCAGCGAGAGAGAAAGACATTTCGCTTGCGTTGTCGCTGGCTCCACTCACCAACCCGGACATCCACGCATCTAATGGACGATCTATATCCTTCAGGGTCTGGAGTTACGTCGGGCCAGGGTTCTTCTTCAAGAAATTTCGCCACTCACTGCCACTTTCTGCCGCCGTGGCGGGGCGCTGAATCAGGGAATCCTGCGTGTTGTCGTTGTCCTTGAACGGGCCGGGCGCTTCGATCCGATCTGTCGGTTGAGGTGATGCACTGATCCGCGATATCCGATAACGCGAAATATGGCAGCTTTTGAGGGGGAAGGTGCTTTGGGGTTGGTGATATTGGTGAGGAGGCGGCAGAGTGAAAATTCGGAAAGGGAATGTGAGAGGGTGAGGGAGATACATTGGTGGAAATATGTGGTTGTTCGACGACCCATTCCGAGCTAATCGTTGGAGATGAGGCGGCCATGATGTGTGCCAGATGCAATGTGTCTTGCCAATGTGTCTTGCATATTGGCATCGCTGTATGATGTGGTCGCTGGATTGCAGTTGTGTACAGAAACAGCCAGAGTTGACTTCAATGATTCAAGTAATTCAGCGGGCTGAGAGGACTGATGACTCGAGGAGGCGTAATTGGATAGGCGTCCAATCCCGCTCCGGTGGGATATCGAGCGCTTCTGGAACTCGATATCGCATTTCATCTGTGCCAACGCGTTTGTGCATTGTATACACCTTGATGGATGATTCACGATGATTCTAATCAATATCGGACCTCTAGAGCACACCCAATCAACTCAATGGGATTCACCCAGAGTTCCACCTCTCTGCTTGACGGACTACGCATCTCATTCAAGTTTCCTGCTCCCACCAGCACCCTCGCTTCATCAACGAAACCTCAGCTGAAAACCCCGCACAAGCTGCCTTTCCGCCGCCATCCGGGGCTGCTTCCATCGACTCTCCTCCTCGGCCCAATATCAGCTCTGAACTGACGGGAGTGTGCGGATAGTGTGCATGGCTCGTTTTCCATACACCCACAACTCGATCTCACTGCTGATTGGTTTTTATATACTTCTGTAACGCAGGATGACGGCAGCAGTACATGTTACTGCATGAGGGCTGAAAACCTGAAACACGGAGCTCATGGAGTTAAGCAATGGGGAGATGGAGGAAAGAGAGGCGTCGTCATATCATTCATGCTCTGGGGTATGCTTGAGATGTTGTGGATGATTGGGGAATCGTGTACACGGTACAACATTTAAATGATACTTAATCCAGACTGAGATGAATTGTTATCATACAATCCAACTTTGGAAGACTCAATATCACGCCCGCAGGTCCATGGCTGCGCTCCGTCTCATCAATACTCCTCCAGTGCAATGTCTTCAGGGTTCATCCTTACCGTATTGCTGAAAGGGCGGGTTACAAACATGTCAACATGATTTTACTTTCCGGGAGTCCATGACCTAACTCCACAACAACGGAGAAAAGAATCCGTCCCGAAGCCAGCGGGCTCCGTGATAAGGTTAACATTGCCTCCACATTTAGCTCGAGCAAAAAAAAGTTTTTTTTCGTTTTTGTTTTTAGCCTTTAAGATTTGAACAGATTGGACTTAATGCTGTTGTGCCTCCAGGGCTGGCAATTGGACGAACTTGGGTGGTTATAACGTGCTCTTTGCGTACAGTTAGTTAGAGATACTCTACAGCACAAAGAGGTGGAATAATAATAGGCTCCTTTTGTCTCCCCAAGAAGCCAAAATGAAGATATGATGGATTGGAAGGGGGGGTTGAGTGCCAACGCCGTAAGCGGCCTGGAGTTCACATCAGTCATCCACTTTGCGAGTGCTATACTATGCACCGGCGGCAGTTACGTCTCACCACTCTATCTACTTTTCTTCTGCTGCTCTTTTCCTTCTCTCCACCTCCTCACCACCGACGCGCACCTCACTATCATTATCTCATTCATCATCCGCACTCCTTCATCAAAGTCTCCTCTTCTGCTTCTATCCGCTCTGCTTAATTGCTCTCTCCGCTACATCATCTACCGTCCTCGTCCTCTCCAGATACACATCGCTGTCCATCATACACTCCTACGTTGGTCAAAACTTACCACGTCTCCCACGTAAAAATCCACGGTTGCATCCTCCAACCATACGATAGAACTCTACTCAACTTTGACAGCATCCCCCATCAAGATAGAGCACCCTGAAGTTCTTGTATCGGTCTCAGCAGCCCTCAAAGGACCGGTAATTCAGGTTCACTACTGTCCATAAAACCGACAAGAAGTTAATTAGGATGGGCCATTGTGACGCCCCGTCGTCAGGGAGAATAATTGAAATGTACGAGTTGCCAGACCATGTATATGAGTAAATAAGCAGGGCAAAAGTTTATGAATTATTCCCGTGACTGTGGCTGATGATGGCGATTCTTGTTTATCGTCATACAGCTCTCACACTTGAAAGACATGGAGTACGAAGTTTCTTTTATATTTCGAGCAGGTTCTTGTAGTTGAGCGAACTCTAGCGATCAGGAAGTATGGGTACTTCAATAAAATCAAGGTTCCCGGTGCGGTATGGATGTCGAGGTGGTTACAGTATGAAGCATCTACAGACCCCGCCACTGGGCTCAATCACAGGTGATTCTGAACCTTCCATTGCCAACTGTATGTCAATCCGGTATGACTCACTGACAACTGGATTTAAACCCCGGTCGCCATGCCTCATCCTCGTCTATACAACGGCAGCACACCAGAGCATCGAACCGCCTCTAATATCGCGATGGCTTGGGTCCCCATCACCCAATCATCGAAACCCTTCATGACGATGCGACAAATAATTAAGCGATTGCTGGAAAGAGACTCGTCCTCTTACTTTATGAAGCTTCTGCCCGAACTACAGCTAATAATCGCTGAATACCTTCTGACCCGCGAACTGTTGTACCTCGCCCAAAGTTGCCATCATCTACACAACCTGCTGTCGACGGTTATGTTGCGCCGTCTCGCTCATTTTACGATAGAACCACCACTCAACGATAAACGACACTCAACGCTACAAATCGCTGCAGCAACTCACAGTGTGACGAAGCTCAAGTCCTTATTAATCGCTTGCTCTCGCGTGAGCATTAGACTAACTACCCAAGCCGTCAATCGCCCTGACTCCACTGAGCTTACACCACTTCTCAGTGCGATTGTCGCGCCGAAAAGTAACCAACCCGGGTCAGACAATGATCAGTATCTCACTGTGCAACTCTTACTTTTGTACGGCGCCAACCCTGAGCAATCGTGTCTCCGCACAGTCCGGAGGATGTACGGACACACTAACCCCTACTACCTCTACTACCGATGCCAAGAAAATCGCTGGCAATCGCCGCTGGTGTATATTGTTCTACTCCAACAATACAGCATCATGGAACTACTTTTGGCGTGCGGTATTGATGTCGCGGCACCAGTGCACCCTGACGAATTCGTCCCTTTGTATGCGGCGCAGATGCGACGGGATACAACGGCAACGAAGCTGCTATGAGAGAAGAAAAGGCTAGTGATATACCATTATAAATATAATGAACCACCGATGGTGCTGCGTTTCCCCCTTGGTCCAAGTACGGCCCCAGAATTAGACGAAGCTTTAAGCGAGTTTCTTGCTGCGGATACACCAAATAATAGGATGGTTAAAGCCTTGGGGCCCCCGAGACCTTTCGTTGACCTGAATGATCATATGATTGAAAAGGTACGGGGCGTTGAAGCAAAGTGGATGAACACTGGAACAAACAGAGATGACGCGGTGCCATAATTTCACGTTGCGCTGGTTTGTTTGCTGAGATTCATAATTTATCTGTGTGGCAAAGGCGATATGGAGGATGATTAGTAGGGTGGAGAAATTGGGCACAGATAGGGATAGAGGTGGAGTCAGGGTGGGAGCAAACTAGCTAGTAGATATGACAGCAAAAACATGTTATACAAGTAGGATAATTATTATACTAAATAGTACATGTCAGTGACAAAAGCCGCCAGTGGGAGATGAATATAACCAGATCGATGCCGCCCAGCGTTGTTTCCTGCTCTCCAATCACTCTGAAAACCATCTGCCAGCACCTCATCTCCACCTTCTCCTCCGGCGGTTACCTGCTACATTCCCTGTCTCTACCCCTCCTCTCGAGTTTACCAATCATCAGGTTACTCTGTCAACAACGATCAAATTCAGTTCGGATGATATCGAGGATGTTCATGTAGATTTGTTCGCTGACTGCATGCATTTAGGGCGTTTTGGAAACGGCTTCAAAATACCCGACCGACTCGACAAAGCCTACTACTGCATCGCATCTTTAGTATGTCAGACGGCCGGGAAAGAAGATAAGGGCGCGGCAGAGCTCGAAGAAAGCCCGGACAATATCGTTTGTCGTAATGAGATTCTTGATGACCATGACTTATATCTCCTGCAAGCACCAATACCAACCACAGGTCCAATCAAAGGGAACGAGAGCGTAGGGAGTATTGTGGGGATTATGGAGAATCATTAATGGCCTTGTACATAGCAACGAAGCAGGGAGCACAAACACCTACGGATAGTCAGCAACCTAATCCAACACATGTTGGATTACTGCGACTTACAATACAGCGTTTCGACCCAAATTTTTTTCGTCGCAAACCTTATATGACAAATTTTGGTGGGCTACAGGAGGTGACTCTTTGAGGCCCGACTACAAGATCCCCCACCAGCGTCGTGTAACGACTTCATCCACCCTCCGACACACCCAACAACCTCTAGTAGGAGGTGTTCACCAGAGCAATCATGTTTAGACAAAAAAACAATGATCGAAAGCCACGGCAGCAAGCCTCCCAGTCCTGCATGCGCCTGCCTCCCGAACTACGCCTGATGGTCTCGGATCACCTCAACAACAGCGCTTGCACTGAGCTGCCGTTACCTCCAACGCCTACTCTCTCCGAGACTTGTCCCACGCATTGCCGCCCGAATCTTCTCAACTTACTGGCCGGGAGGTCCATACCGGTCGCCCTTTCATTTCGCCGCCGCCACACACAATGTCACTCGGCTCGAAACATTACTCACAGCATGTTCACAACTCAGCTTGGAGCAAACGACACTTTCAGCGAATTGCGCAGATTCAACAGGCCTCACGCCACTTCTCAGCGCCATCGTGGCTCCTACAATTAACCATCCGGAGTCAAATAAAGACCAGTACGCTTCTGTGCAGCTGTTAACCATGGCGCCGTTCAGGACTGGAACTGTATCTGTAAACCTTTTCACTACCTCAATTGCCACAATTTCGGTGCATGTCGCTGGCCATCGCCTATCCTCTGCGCGATAGTGCTGCATCAGTACGACATTCTGGAACTGCTTTTAAAGCATCATCATCTAATCAACCATGACGCTTCTCCGCTGGTATATCCCTTGATCCGCTGCCCTTTATTGGTGGCCACGCTGCGATGAGATATCGTTGCGGCGAAGATGCTTTTGACTATGGGCACGGTGAATCCCAACCATGCGCACTACTTGTATTTAATCCACTTTGCGGTCGATGAAAGGAAGTGGCCAGAGTTTATACACGCGTTTTGGGGGTTCATGGGAGAGGAGAAGTGGGGGGGCAGGGTGGTGTCAAACCGCATGTGGCTGGTCCCTCATAAAATACCAAACGAGAAGATGATACGAGCCGCGCAACAGAGTGAAAGAAGGTGGGTTGGGAAGGAGTGTGAGAGCAGGCCAAGTCACCAGCTCACGTGAACGTGTGGCTGGAGGCTGGGGGCCATGCAAATGATTGCCCATAAAGAGAGACGCTCGCTGACTCAACTGTCTAACAGACGAGTTCGGAGGGCTAGAAAGTTCGGACCGTTTGGTTGGATGTTTTTGTTTTTGTTGATGTTTTCTATATGCTGTATCATCCCTTTCTACGGCTCTGTGTTCGCTAGCTACCAGTGTTTGACGTCAAAATCGAGTGAATGCCGTATTCTCAGCCTCGTTCAGTGGAGTCCGCTGTGGGCCCTGCCTCAAAATCGAGCACAGAATCTGCGAACGTGGGAAGGAATGAGTAGAGGGGCGCAGGACGGTGCGGGGAGTGGGAGGGCCCGCGCACGGAGGCGTCGGAGAACCCGACGTACATGGAAGCGAACAGTGATGAATGAGTGAAGAAGTGTATCTACTAGTAGCTGTCTAGCTCTCGCCCAGCCTATATACTCTGGGCGAGAAAAGCCGCACCATCTCTCACTCGTCTCTCATACCACTGCGTCTGCCAATGCAAGGAGGTTCGGATGAATTTGTATTAGTTTTGGAGTCCATTTAGCAAACCAAAGTATTACTTTACGAATTTTCACATAAATGCATTCATTCTGTAAACCTCGTTTTGTCCGGGGATATTCACATTCTAGTTGTCTATCGCAGCAATCTACATTACTTGTTCTACCCTCTCCACCATCTCATCTATTCCCTCCGCCTCAACTTCTTCCACACTCTCCCCCATCTGACCTCCCTCACCGCCCAATAAGCAACAAAGCACAACACAACATTAACCACCACATACGCGAAAAACACGCCCAAATCCCTCCACCTCGTCTTCACGCCGTCAATATTCACGGTATCCAAGAACTCGTCTCCAACCTTGTACATGCAGTACTCGCAGCGATCGCTCCTCTGCAAATCCACGATATACCCAGGCGCGGAGTTGATCCACCCCGTGACGTACTCTCCACAGGTTGTGTTTGCCGGAGGAAGGAAGGAGACCAATTCCTCAGGGGAGCAGCGGACGGGGATGGCATGAAGGGCGTTGGCGATCATGCCACGGGAAACCCAGGTGAGCGGGTTGACCCAGTAAAGCCAGGAGGAGTAGAATGCTGGGAGCTGAGGGTAGGGGACGAGAATACCGGTTACACCAATGGTGATGAAGAAGAAGATTGGGTTTACTAAAATTGGAATCATGTCAGTTTTCCATCCAATGGTAAAAGAAAAGAATATTCAGCATACCCAAACTGATCATCGTCATGTCGTTGCAGACGGCCGCGATCCACATGGCGGCATGCGGGATCCAGATTTGGAAGAGGAGGAGATAGAAAAAGGCGTATCCCGCACGAGAGGAGTCGTCAGGAAAGCCGACCATGTAATACCACGGAAGGAAGAAGACAATGGCGGAGAGGATGGCATAGGGGATTTCCACGAGAGCCATGGCAGCGATCCAGGCTGGGGCGCTGTAGATTTTGGAGTTGCGTTCGCGGGTTTCGTAGAGGGAGCGGAATTCAAGAAACTGTGCTCAATGTCAGCACTAGTTCTTTGGATTTAGTAGCTCCGGCAAGAACATACCTTGACTTGAACAGACGTATGAATCATAGGACTCAGCACGAGCATTAAGAACACCGCAAAAGCTCGACTTTGCATCTCCCTCACCGTATTTCCAGAGTTCAGAAACAGCACGCCCGCGACCAATGCCATGGACAGGTTGGAGAAGATCTTGCTGTAACCATAGGACGCATCCCGCCAGTAATGTCTCCAGACCCGCTTTGCAACTTGGATGATTTGATCCTTCAACGGCATCGCAAATTTCAAACTCCTCAACTCCCTATCCTCCAGCGGTTGCTCACTCCGGATAGAAATAATAGTCTCGATTTCATCCCGCATATCACGGCTGACATGCGAATTCTCCCAAACCTCACCCCATGAGGTTGCCTCGGATGGAGTTTCCCTGATGACGTCGAGGATGTATTCCGCAGGGTTAACATCGGCAGCAGGGGTATGACCTCCGTGGCGTTGGAAGTAGTCAATGACATCGGCTCCAGCCTTGCCGATGGGACCAAAGTATACTTGGTGGCCGCGTTGGAGAAGGCACACATCGTCAAATTCTTGGAATAAGATACCGCTCGGTTGATGAATGGTGCAAAGGATGGCGATACTGGTTTCGTCGGCCAGTTTGCGGAGGAGACGGATGATCGATAGAGCGCCGTTTGAATCCAGGCCAGACCTATTTTTCATGTTTTTCAGCACCTAATTCTTTAACGCCGCAAGATGAATCCAATAACTTACGTCGGCTCATCCAAGAACAACAGCTCCTTGGGATTCGCAGCGAGTTCAACACCTATGGTGACTCTCTTCCTTTCCTCAACGGACAATCCGAAGTATCCCGGCATTCCAATCAACGCATCCGCCAAATGCTCCAACTCCAGCAACTTAATCAGGTTCTCCACATGTTCTTTCTTCTCCTGCACTGGGACAGATTTTGGCTGCCTCAAGATGGCCGAGAACTCCAACGCCTCACGGACAGTCGAACTCCAATCATGAACATCTTGCTGCTCCACATACGCCGTGCTCCGCTCAAAATCCGGTTGTAGAGGCTTTCCATTCATCAGCAGCTCTCCCGAAATCACTCCAACACGCTTCCGCATGGCCAAGTTATCGAGAAGTGTTGTTTTCCCGGCACCGGAAGGTCCCATCAACGCTGTGAGGCGTCCGGGTTTCACGAAACCATCAACACCATGGAGAAGTTTCGTATCGGCCCCAATGGTGTATTCGACATTGCGCCAAGTGAAGATGGAGCCAGAACCCCTCATGTGTGATGTCGCCGTGGAACGAACTTGGGCGAGGGAATGCTGGGTCCGTGCTGTAGTGAGAGGTGCGCCATTTCCGGCGGGGCTTGTTGTTCGGGGATCAAGTTCCTTTGTGGTGATTCGGTCAACTGGGTTCTCTGCCACTGGTAATTCATCGGTTGCGGGAGCCGGCGGCGACGGAGGAGGCTTGGTAAACATCTTGATCAATCCACCTCCACCCCCCCAATTGATGTATTCAACACCGATAACAGCAATACTGAGGTAAAAGAGCGTAAAGCCACAGATAATGCCAAAGTTCCGCCAAAGGTGAGCTCGGGCGTAGCCGTAAGTTGCCAAGTACCGTGCTCCTTCCACAACCGCTGACTGTGCTTCAGAACCAGGTAGAGTGCAAACTTCAACATCATCAGCGCTGATCGCTTAAGAGGAAATGGGGAATAATACCTTGGTTTTGAATGCTTGCCCCGGGAACTTGCGGAACAAGCTGCGCTGGCGAGCATGCCAAATCCATACCGTCGAACTGGTTCACCATCACAGCTTCCAGTGCATACGAGATTGGCTGTGCCCAAAAGATCCATTTGTAAACCCAAGACTTCATAGTGTTGTATGGTTGCATGTAGCCTGCAAACAGTGCGATGATGTTGAGGAAAAGATAGGCGATCCGGAGAGAAATGTTGATGTCCTTGCTGAAAGCGCCGATTGCTCGGTAAGCCGCTGTCAGGCATACTACATTCAACTGTATTGATTCTATTAGCGTGGGTTATGGTGTCAATTCTAAGTTAGGACTTACGTAGATAAACAGCAATTGAAGGAAGAATTTCCCGGCATCAGCTTGCATCCCAGCCATCCAATACATAATAATCGTGAACAGCGTTACGTTCATAGCGAGAACCGGTAAATCGGCAATTGTCCTTCCAAGGACCAAAGCTGATGGGCGGTAGAACCCCAAAGTAGTCTGTTTCGCCGTGATCCCACGTCCCATTGGCATCTTGATGGCCTCAATCATCTGCAACCAACCTATGACGATAGTGTTGAAGAACAAGACACCTCCGAGAATAAAGGCACCCGCGGAGGTTTGTGGGATTTGGTAGAACATGCTTCCGATGATCAGACCCATCACGATAATGTTGAAAATCGACGTATACAAACCTGTGCGATCTTGCAACACCAGTTGGAGCTCACGCTGAGCAAGGTACAGCACTTGCATTGGAAAAGAAACTGTGTAAGGGGATGTTTTCCGGGACAACCGCGACTTTTCCTCCGCAACAGCTGTTTTGAAGTTATCAGCGTCTGACCCTGCGTTGGCCTCCAGCTCTTCATCATATGCGGCGAGATCGCTTTGTACAGTCCTCCAGTATTTGCTGTTGCGAAACGCTTGTTCGAGTTGCTCAGGTGTCGTGGGAACTTGGCTCTCCATACCCGGGCGAATGCGTCGCTCATTTTTGTCGGTGATGGTGGTGAGAAAATCGCTTGTGGTGATACGTGGTGATGCTTCAAATCCAAGGGACTCAAAGTATTCGCGCGCTTCGGTGACGGGGCCAAAGTAAATCTGGCGGCCGGCGTGGATGAGGCACACTTTATCGAACTCGCGGTAAATACTTTCGCTGACTTGATAGAGGGTCGCAATGGTAGTTGAGGAAGTCAATGTTGTGAGAATGCGGAGAGAACGAACATAGTCGCCCTAGGTCCGTTAGATAGATATTCCCTTGATACGTGGGGGTACCTACAGCAATAGAAGAATCCAGTCCTCTGGTACTGTTATCCCAGGCGTAAATAGTCGCTCTGGACGCAAGTGCTTCCATGATACTCACACTGTAGCCACAATCAGTACTTGGTCAATGGCAACCCGCACGAGTCTACTCACCGTTTGCGCTCACCTCCGCTCACACCGCGCACATAAGCATTACCGACGATAGTATTGAGCACATTTCCCATGGAGAACATCTTTGCAAACAGTTCCACCATCTGATCCACGAAAGCTCCCTTGGATGTTCCAGGTGTTCGTTTCTGAGGAGTCTTGGACTTTAGTGCAAACCGAACCGTCTGATCGACCGTGAGTGTCGGCAGGTGTTCATCATCCTCATCGGTGAACACAATCTCTGCGCGATAAGGCCCGTTGGCATCATCGAAAGGAATTCCAGCATAATGAACCTCTCCGGAAATTTGAGTAAAGCCTCTCGGTTGGTTGGTCAGAGCTCTGAGGAATGTCGAGCTCCCACTTCCTGGCTTTCCAAGCACCAGGAGCATTTCTCCGGGTCTCACAACACCCGCGAACCCTTGGATGATCGGCTTTGATGGCGGACCTGGTCCAAAAGCCATCCGAATCATGTTTATCAGGTCCCAGCCGACCAAGGTAAGCAGTTTCTGGGGGAAGGTTTGAACGGGAATCCATCCTGGGCCGGTTCCAGAGACTGTCAGATCGCGGAAAGAAACGCCAATCTTCTTCGGTGCTGCGCCGGCGGATTCCCGTTCATGGTTCTCGCGTTTGAGGTACTCTTCGAGGTCGATGAAGTTGTTATCGGCTGGTTTTCCACCGGTCTCTTCGTCACCGTGATGTTGCTTAATAGTGTGTCGGCGAATAGATGGGGTCTGCGGGCGATTGGACGCGTTGGTGAGCTGCTGGCGAAGACTACAGTCGGGTCAGAGACGGGTTTCCAGCAGGAAGCAAAGACAAGATGATGGTAAGTGAATCCAGAGTGTCCTTACGATTCAAAGTCCTTCAGAGCTGCTTCAACATCAACCGCATCTCCATCACCCGCGGCATGGTTGCGGTTTGTTTGTTGGCTTCGATGAGAAACAACTTGTGTGATAGGGGCATGTTCCCGCTGGGTTGGTGTGCTGGGCGTATCTGATGATGATGAAACTGATGAAAATGATGATGGATGCGAGTGTGGTGGTGGTGGTAGATGTGCTCCTCCTGGGATTAAATCCCCGGATTGCGCCATGAGGAAAGATGTTGAAGGGGCAACGACGATGCAGGTTTGGTGGAGAAGAACGGTAAACGCAGCGAACCGTGCTGGTGAGGTCCGGATGCAAAAAGACAGGGTGCTCGGCTGATATTATATACCCTGAGGGAACGAGGTGGTGAATAAAAATTCGTCTGATCAAGATAAGTGCAGCCAGGGCCACCGTTGTATGTATCAACGGGAAATCAACAAGCGGCTTTTCCGTGTCGAGGATGAGCCGTGCAAGAGACAGGAAAGGTGAGCCATGAACGTGACGATTCATAATACGCATCATGTTGGTGTTACACTGATCCTTCCCTGCAGAAGATTCGCTGCATTGGGTCTCCCATCAAGAAATCTCCGCCAACCTCCGTTAAGCCCGGTGAGTATCCCTGACTCTGCTTCCGTAAGCTCTGGCATGAATTGGCCGTTTCCACCATCCTTTGTCTTCTTTCATGTTCGACGTTTGTGTCATCGCCGCTATCTACCAATATTAGAGCTCCGAAATGGTGAAAGCTCAGCCCTGGGATGCAAAGCGTGGATCGGTGCATGGTTATCTCCGAGTTGTGAAGACCCAAGTTTGTCATCATCGATTATCGCAGTCTCTGACGAACGTTTATCCGTCTTACTGCCCAAGGCAAAATGATATTCCTAGAGGAGTCAAGGTTCTGCGCGATAAGCCTTTGCGTGGGGGGCAGCGCTCAAGCTAAGCTGCGGGGTGAGTGATGGTGGCTCATTTTTACACACGGTAAGTGAGTGAGTGGGATGAAGGGACGAGATGGATGTTGAAATTACACCCCATGCATGGTGACCAAAACGGACGACACTGAATATGAGGATGAATGATTGATACTTACCTAGGTAAGGATCTGAAGAACCATGCGGCGTGCTGTATGCCACTACAGAACTGTGACTCTTAGAATGAATGAACTTGAACACATGCTTTCCGGTCTTTCTCTCCCTCATAATATCAAGATCAGGCATTTCATAATGCTTTCTCTCTGAGCTTCCCCACGCTATGCGAGAGCCTGGATGATGAAACGGAGATTAAGTGACTGTTGAGAAGCTTCATGAAAGATCATTGAGGATACCGAGTGATCCAGGGTGGACACTGCCGCTCTCAGCCGTCCCCATCCCCGCAAGCAACTCTGGCACCCATCGTCTTCCTCTAGTCCATCTCCTTTTCCACTTCTTCTGACTACCCGAATCGTCTAAACCAACCTCATCTCACCTGCTTCGCCAGGGCCATCGCATCTGCTGCCCCCGTTCTCGCTCTTCGCTCTATTCCCGCTCCGCTCATCCTGCTCTTAGCTGTCTTCGCTACACAGTTTCTTCCGCTGGCGTTACTACCCTGCAAAAATATAGCGCACAGTTGTCAGTCTATGCTTTCGTAATTATCTAATAGTATGCGTACCCTAGGTCATCCTCTACTTTCACCTGCGCTGACCGTGAAAGACAACATTATCCGTATGTCGTCCGATGCCGATCGTAGCGGTGCCAGAATTGCAGGGCTTATCAGCCGCTTTGAACGACCGATGCCCGCGCCAGCTCAAACCTATGAACTCAATGGGAATGCTTTTCGGCATGATGACCCAGGAAGACCTTCGACCTCTCGTTTGGCCCCAGCGGAGCAACGGATAAGACCACGACTAGCATCGTCTACAATGCGGCAAAGCGCCCGTACACCATCACCAGTTCCTATTCGGTCATTCTCTCCTGTTGGTGTTGCTAAAGTTGGACATATTCCAGCCGCCGGGACTAAACCACTGAAGATGACAAGGTAGGTTGGTGGTCGTACGCTCGGTTCGCATTGCTAACATTGATACCAGCCATTCCACACTGCAAGAGTGGGATCAGTGGCTACCAGAGCATGGTGGTCCTCGGGAGCTTGGGGTTGGGATGCGACCCTTATCCCGAGCCGGAGAATCCAACGGCAATGGAATATCATCTAGACTTCTCGATTCCCCAGATTTCATGGTCAAGGGACCACGCTCAGGCCAATCAACTCCACATAAACGACCGACGTCCTTACGGGTCGACAGCACGGAAACCATTCCATTGTCCACTGGATCGGATAAGTCTAGTTACTTGATAGATCCTAAACCTGAAGAGCTCTATCGACGCATGCAACAAGCTCAATTGCAGCGAGGAAGACCACACATGGCACGCACGTTCAGCGATGGTACAGGATCTTCAATTTCATTGGTGACTAGCAATGTATCAAGATCTATCCCGTCTTCACCGGAACCCGATTACCGACGACGATATAATAACGCTGCAATCCCGCGTCATCACTTGCGGCACCGTCGAAGCATTTCAACCCCGCCAATCGCTTACTCGAGACAAAGCACACCGGCGTCTGACAACACTTCGACTTCCACCAATTCTTATACAGTGGGAGAAGAGTATCCAGCATATGCGGTTGAATACATCAAACGAGAGACAGTTGCTACTCCGGACTCGGGCTACAGTGGTTCTGATGAATCCAGAATCTCTGTTCCTCGGATGCGCCAAAGGGATAGGATCTCATCTCCCGTTCCTCAAATCCCTTATACGCCGCCGTCAAAGCCACTCTCATTCGAGTTTGGAGGAGATGCGCAAATCGATGCACGCCCGAGTTCCGGCCCTCGAGCCCCCCAAAGTGTAAACCGCCCGCGACCACGCCCTACCGTCAATGATTATTCACCGGAAGCCACAAGGAGACCTCGCGGAGGGGTCAATCCGCAGATAGAACACTGGGCATCACGCTCTTCAACTAGTGGAAGATCACCGGGTACTACGAGGACCCCAGTGCCGTACTCTAGAGCCAACCGTCTAGACCCGTCAATGGCTGCTAATCCTCTCCAAGGTGATGCCAATAGGCTGAATGCTATGAGCCGACGGACTAGCTACAGCAGTGTCACAGGAATTAGTCCGGTACCAGATACTTTCCCTCGCTCCATCGAGCAAGTTGGAAATCATTATCCCAAACGTCACACACTCCCACGGTCTTCTCGCTCCGCCCGTGTTCTCAAGGTTGATACTCAGGGTCCGCATCTTGATAGAACTTTGAGCGGGCACACAACCAGTCCAGCGTCTCCTATCGCAACGATGAATGGCGCTTCAAGGGATATTGATATTAATCCGGTTTTGACTGAAAGGAGAAAGGTCAGCGATTTTGACTTTGTCAATACCTTGGGGGCTATCTCACGGCCGTATACACCGGACAAATTTGCGATGGATCTTTTGAACTCTCAGAAAGAAACACTGAAGAAGAGATCGTCAAGCCGTCGAAGCATTCAAAGTTTGGCAAGTTTTGGAGCGCTCTCGAGAAACTCCGATAACGAGCCGGTGGTCAACGCACCGGCGCCCACTCCACAGAAGAATGTTCTTCGGAAGGTGAACTCTGGGAGGAGCACCAGACTTTCTTTTGACGATGAAAAGATCGATCCACACATCCTGACCAGCCCCGCACCAGCAAAGAACGTTTTTCATGGGGTTGAGCCGGACGTATACATGACAGACATTCCCAGCGCAAGCACTAAAGTCAAGCTTGGTGATGCAGATTGGGATGATCCGGGTAGTCCGAGAAGCTCAATTAATCCCGAGGGTGGTGAGAGTGAACGAATCAAGAACAGACCCTCACTCTTCAAGCTGTTGGATTGCACTTTATCAGCCCCCGCACTCTCCGGATTATCCGTAGAGCTCGCTAGGGTATCACATCAGATTCATGGAGACCCTGAAAAATCCCAGGAGCAAGGAACGGGAAAGAAATCACCACCGTATGTTTCCCCAACCATGACTATTAGGACAGAACCACCTCAGCGAGCACCCCCGGAGGTTCCTACAGGAGTGGTCCCATCTGCGGCGTCTGCCCCCTCAATCAGGAATGAGAAACTAGAGACACCTCCGCGGTCCCGCTTTCTCTTTGTTACCATGTTCCGGGAGAGCAGACTGTTTGTCCGGCAAAGCCTTTCTTCGGGATTCGGAGCAGCAAAAGATACTTTTCGGGAGCGACGACACCATGAGAAGATGTCTGACCCGGCGCTTTTGAAGAAACATAAACTCCCGTCGAAAAGTAAAAACCGCTTTATGAGTTTTGGACGATCCAAGAAGAGGGACTCCATCGACACTCGTTACCGTCCTAGTTCTGGGTTGGGGGTCGTCGATGGCTCTGCAGACACGTCGCATGATTCTCCGGGGGGTACTGACATGGAGAAGAAATCCATCCATGATTTGGTGAGCACGATGTCGTTGGTAGGCACGGATAAACAATCGGCATTCCATGAAGACTTGAAGCCAAACGGAAAAAGCAATGGAAAAGACATCCAACCGCTAAAAACGTCCACCGAGCTCGCAAGGAAGTCTCATCGACCCAGTGTTGTAAGCTTGCGCTGGCGCCCCTCGTCAATGAGCTTGAAGGAGACCGTGGCATCATGAGCAGCGCACGTCGTGTTACGGATACGATTCCTGCGTTGGCTTTCGTCGATTTATAGAGGTGGCTAAAACATGAAACCCAAGATTCTGAGTGGAAAGGAGTGGTCGGTGGATAAACGCGACGATGTATACATGCTCTTTATATGATTTACACTGTTTTAGTGCTATTGGTTTACTATTCTTTACCTTCCTACACAGATTCGCCTTCTTTCGTATACTAATACTGGTATGTATCGGTGTTGAGATGGGGAGAAAACTATGTGGGCGGTCCAATACACTTCTGTTTACTGAATAATCCAGCATTAATTCTTCTACCTTTTGTCTTCTTTTTCTTGGTCTCTTTCGTTTTTTTTGTGTGTTCTATGCGAACATCAGGCGCTGAAGGATTACCTGGGAGTTGTGGATTGCTCATAGAATGGGATGATGAGGAGGGGGTGAATTCGGTTTCGGATAGGTCTTGGGATAGATGGTTATGCGTATGCAATTATGAATGTTGTGATTAGAATAGGACACACAGACGGATAGGTAATACTGGAGAATCAATGGATGATGATTACTTGGCTACTTAGCAATGGGTTCAAGTTTTTGATGGTGATGTGAAGATAAAGGGGGAGGTGGATGACCCATGAGAACGATATGGGTTCATTTGATATCACTCGTAATGTAGTGGAGGAGGGGGAGGTGGGAAGCAACGTTTTGGCCCAGCGAGGCTGGGGGGAATGCGATTAATGACTGATAGAGTTACATTCATGTGTATAGTGTGGATTTGATTCTCTAAAATACATCCACCCATAATGCAATGTAACAACCAAATCTTCAAGTTACCAGAACTAGTCCCAAACTAATCGCAATCAATGCCCTGTAGCCTACCGGTATATACTGGAAAATACAAAGTCTGGTACTGAAGAAGAACAGGACGGGCTTCAGACTTCAGTCCGGTACAGCAGTGGAGATGGAGGTGAATTCGGTCTGGTCCCTACACTCATTCTCACACCTCCCACCACCTCCGCACTGTACTCTACTCTAATTTACTGTTTAACTAACTCATCCAGCTAACCCGTTTAAAATTGTTTCCACAATCCGGTTCCTGCAGCGCTGCATGCGTTGTCAAAAAACCGAAACCGAAACTTCCAAGTTCGCGCCGTTTATGCGTGCGTGTGCATTTCGCAAACGCCCGACTTGGAAACACGGGCCCGGGGAACAGGAAACATGAAACAACTATCATCCAGCCAGCCAGCCAGCCAGCGGGATTCGATTCGGACGGCCTGGACGGCGTTGACAGCGCTCGAGTGCTCAAATACAAATCCCCACGATGTCCTGGCTATGGAAATCCCACACTCGACCCCTCGTGTGAGCTGCTGACTTCATGTGCAGTCTCACGGGCCTGAGCTCATAACATAACCATCTGAGCTGAACTGAACCGGGATCGGGTCGGGTTGGACAGGGTTGGACAGGGTTGGACAGGGTTAAGAAAATCCTGATGCCCTTGTCCATGTCTGGATGGTGGTGGTGGGGAGACGTGACGGCGTGCAGTGTCAACAAACAGTGATGCGGCAGCGTTGCCATCGCGACTGACCTGGGTCTTTGTGTTGGGTCACATTGGCTAGGATGGGTGGTGCAGGTTGGTGAACAGAGAATTCGGAGCTGTAGATTATCGTTGCTCTGTGAGAGTATGTAGACCATGTAGTTAGTATGTACATACTCTACATACGCAGACTTATGTACTGGAGTGGAGGGCGATGGATGTGAGGGGTGCGGAGAAGTCGAAAATAGTGGTTGAAGTTATGAGGTGCGGATTCGGTATGATGTTTGGAGAGAACATCGCCGCAGAGTACACCGATCATGCTCCAACCTGAGCTCACTATCTATCCCGGACTCGGACTCACATCGGGCTCGAGGACGAGAGGGAGGGTCAAATGACAATTGACTATGCATGATATGATGGATGCGGAGGCCCGCCACAGGTGTTCATAAAATTGAGATTGAGGTTTTGGTGCCTGGCGACTCGACCCCGCAATTAGCTTCCCAGCTATTTTGACACGGTGGACACTCTATCTCCTTCGCTACCTGACTATCGAGAGGAGCCAATTACAACCACCGCTCGCGGATGAGAAGAAGAAGCGGTCTAGTCATCTAGTGGAATTGCGTATTCCACCACCCACCGACATGACCTTCTCGATATATCTTCAAGACTCTGCCAACACTTCCCCGAGAGGGGTCGGTACCGCATTCATCGCCATCCATTGCGAGCGTTCAAATCAAAGCACGTCAGTCAAATCAAATCAAAGCCTTCCCGACATGAAGAAAAAATCCAAAATGGACGCAAGGTACACACCCGCTCATGCTGTGCCCAACGTAAAGCAAGGCTGGGCTGTCATCCCGATTCCCTAAATCCGTAACACACCCGGCTGTGCAGTCCCGTTTTGTGGCTTCCAGTCGTCAACATCGCTATTGTGTCCCAAGTCTTTCTGAGAGATCAGCGTGTAAAAGAGGAGATGGAGATGATAACAACAACAACCACAACCACAACCGCTACTGTATACACTACTGTACACCAATTCGACTATCCCGCGAAACAGGTTTCCATTGGCACATCAAACTTAATCTGGCGGCGATGAAGATCCCAGGATGTAGACATGATCTCACGTCGTGGGGGAGCACCTCAACTCCACGCCAACGGGTGTTGTCGGATGGCAACGGCGGGGATGCAAGTATCAACAAGCCGCGGTCACATGTCATCGTGTTGTTGTGGATGCGGCAAGCGCGTCATCTACGCGTGTATAGTATGTTCGGCTGCCCCGCAAGACCAGAGTCGATTATCCAGGATTGACTCGGGATGGGAAACTCGGGAAGAGTTGTTTACGTTGCGAGGACCGAAAAGAAAAGTGGTGAAGAATCTGGCGCAAACTTTGGCGGCTCGTGGACAGGCGAAACAAAGGTTTTTTGGCTGCGTCCGTCAGCCCCGCGCGCTTCACACGATCAAGGCAAAGTGGAGGAGAGAGACGAGACAGTGCTGGTGGGCCTATCGGAGCACTGAGGGTTGCGAGGCCAGTGTATGCAGGCTATGCGGGACCTTGGGGTGGGTACGAATTGGGGAGGATTTGGGGAGATGTGGCGGAGAGGTTGGGCCTGACCTGATTGACTGAATGACTGGCCCTGGCTGTTTTGGATGGGAGATGCCGATGAGGAGAGTGGAGAAGTGGAGTTGGTGAGGAGTTGAGTTTCCCCGCCCGCCGTCTCCAGCTTCAGGACACAATATTGTATGGAGAGTATCTGTACTCACTGTAACTCCCTCATCCCAACCAGCTCATGCTCTCTCCAGCTCCAGCTGGCGTCAACTTCCTTCTCTGGTGACCGGCTCCAATAATCTCCTCTGAGGCTCTGTATGGTGTTAGTGTGGGACCTCCGTGCAAACGTCTCTCCCTCGCATCCCGGCCCGCTCCACCAACCCAACCAAGCCAAGTCGCAGAGACCGAACACACCCCGTCTTTCCTCCTCCTCCCTCTCGTCCTCTCTTCCTCCTCTCTTCTCTCCTCACGACCACCTCCGACCCCTTCGACGACAACGACACGACTACTAACGACCACCGACAGTGCTGAATCCGACACCCGGACGTCTCGCCAACGACAACCACCTCGACGACCAGCCTCGCCTACGAGACTGGACTCTTCGCCCACGACGACTACCCCCCAAGCACCTGTGTACAGTCTTCAATTGCATGCCCAGTCCAGATTGCCGCAGTTTGGTTTGCTCTCGACCTCGACCTCGTCTTCTCTGAGGTTCTCTTTGCTCTGTACTGGCTTCTGCATCGTTGTGGAACAAACAGCAACCACCATCCATCAACACAACAACCACCTCTACTCTACTTGACATTATTTGTTTTGGTTACCATACACTCTTAACAACAACTATTACACTCAGTTTCTACAATGGATATGGAAGCTTCGCCGCTCGCTGCTATGCAGCCCCAGGGGATACACAGCCAGGGCTGGATGTTTGGAGGACTTGAAACCGCCTCTCCTCGAGGTCTGGAGTCTTCCATGTTTGGCCCGAAACTCGAGCGTCGGGACACGAGCTCGCGGAGTTTTTTTGAAATGGATTCGCGAATGGAGTCGTCACCGACGACCAGTTTGGTTGCCGACTTGAGCCAGAACTTTCATATTGACAAGACGTGAGAACCTCTTCTGAAGATCAATGAGTGCTTGCTGACGTCCACAGTCCCCAGATTCCTACGCCGCGGCGATCTTTGTTCTCTGGTTTGCAATTCGGAAAGGGGTCCAATGGTCGTAGTGAGTTTTCTTTTTTGTTGGTACTGAGTCAGGGCTGATGAATGGTTGCCCAGACGACGTGACCACGCCCCCGATACCAGCTTCTTCTCCAGGCAATGAGTCCATGGACATGTCGCCGCTGCCACACAAGGTCCCCTACACACGGCAAATGTTGAAATCACCGTGCGCCGATATGAACCTGTGTTCCAGTCCGCCGGCGCCATCTCCTTCTGCTGATCGTGAACCCAAAACCATGGATCCTCCCCGCAGGCCCTTGATTGCTGAGTACTGGATTACGAAATTAAACATTTGAGGATGGATATTGACTGGATGTAGCTTCAATCGCAAACGCGCTGGTGGCATCACCCGCCCCGGATTGACCCGCAACCATCGTCTTTCCAGCGGCGGAATCTCCTTCAAGTCGCAGTCTAGCCAGCCGAGCTTTGTCCGTTCGTCAACAGTTCCGCAGATCAACCTGGAGGAGCTGTTTAGCGATGCGTCTCCTGAACGCATGAAGAAGCAGTCGCTTCCAGATATCTTGGCCCCTCCGCCCCCAAAGTTCAATATGCCGATGGGACTGACCGGATCCCCGGTTCCGCCCATGAGAAGTCGATCGCAGCGTCCGAAAGGAAAGATACGCCGCACGATATCCATGTTTGAACATGCGGAGGATGTCATGGAAGCCGAGAAGGAAGATGCTCCGAGATCAATCAACCCTGACATGGTGGATCCGGCGGAAAACTATTTCCTGCCTTCATTCGCTGTCAAGGATGATCCCCTTCGCCGCATTGAGCGCAAGACTCTCTGTGATGTCCTCGACGGGAAGTATAAGGAACATTACGACGAGCTCATCATTGTCGACTGCCGCTTTGAATACGAGTATGAAGGTGGACACATTGCGGGTGCCATCAATATCAACACTATCGATACTTTGGAAGAGCACTTTCTTTCCACGCCCCCTGATAAGCGCAATCTCGTCATCTTCCACTGTGAATACTCTGCACACCGCGCCCCCCGCATGTACGTTGCCCTATCCCTTTCACTCGGAATAAACATTAACTTTCCCAGGGCTCTTCACCTCCGTAAACGCGACCGCCATATCAATATGTCCAACTACCCGAACCTCCACTACCCGAACGTCTATATCCTCCAAGGCGGCTACTCCTCCTTCTGGCGCGAAAACAAGACCCGTTGCGACCCGCAAGCATACGTCGAAATGGACCACGCCGACCACAAGAGAACTTGTGAACGCGAGATGAGTCGCTTTCGACGGAATACCAAGTTTGGACGGGCCCAGACTTTTACGTATGGGTTTGGCGGCGGGAATGATTTGGAGAGCTCCCCGAGTGCGACGTTGGCCAAACGACCCCCGAGAGAAGAGGGCGGAGACACCCCGCTGGGCGCGAGGGGAAGCCAGAGGAGGATGGCGTCGTATTAGGCGATGAAGTTGCCAGTTCGACTGTTTAACCCTGATCGATCACCAATGATATAAATGCGTTGCATTGCTGATGGCGTTAGCTTATACTTTCTTCAGTACCTTTTTTCCTCCCTTTTTATTGTTTATTACCTCTTGTTTTTCACTTCTTTCTCTCTTTCGGATTTGTTCTTGAGGCACGACTCTTCGATTCTTCATTACTCCCCGGACCGGATTGAACCTGAGGATTTATCTTTGTTTCTTTGTTTATTTTTTTCTTCCTTTTTTTATACCACCATCCTCCGGAGTTGTGATTTGGTTCGGCGTTACTACTCCACCACCGCTATCCGACGAGTCGATTATTACCCCCTTAACACTACTACGCTACGCTACCTCAAATGTGGTATTTCATCACAGCCTTTTGACGTCTATCTATTCTATCTATTCATCTATCTATCTATTTGCATAGCGACTTTGATAGCCGGCCGGCACCTGGATGGAGTTTCGAGATTCGGAGTTGCTTTCTTCTTCTTTCAGTTGTAGATTGTGCGACCTTCGACATGTTTCATCCTCCTCCCTGGACTCGGCGGTTGGACAGCGTTATTGTATCGTATCACAGCGGATTTTTTTCTTTATCACCACGCCACGGGTTGATCGGTTTCGGTTATCGATTGCGGAGATGTTGGGTTTGAGAGGGGGTGTGTGTTTTGGTTATGGAACTCACCACCATGACGGCGACGTATGGCGCCGCGGTTTTTGCTACTACCTACTACTATTGCTGCTACTACGCTGTTGCTATTGCTATTGCTATTGCTATTCCACTGATACTATTGCTGCTATTGCTGATACTACGGATACTGCGGATCCGGTGCTGATGACGAACTGACATTCGTCCCCCTCACTGGCTTTCGATGGATTGATGGATTGCGTGGAGAGATGATGGCGCCCACACGCCCACACCCCTACGCGCAGACCATAATAACTACACCGGCGTGGTGGGGCGAGAGTTTGTAACGAATATTTCTTTTGTCAAAATCTACTCCTGTTTGTGTTTGGATCTGGTTGTCGATTTGGTTTGATGATTTGATTTGCTGATGTTTGTTTGTGTGCTTGTTTGACTTGGATTGTGTTTGTGTGTGTGGGTCTACCATATTCCCTCTTGTCGCGTATCATGTCGTTTGTTGTTTGCTAGTTGTTGACTTGAACTGTGACACTGACACTGGCAACACTACATGCAACGTAACACAGCCGATGGTATCCGTCACTAAGGGATGGGGACCTCGTCGCCGTGTTGCCGTACGATGGGTATGTGGTGGAAGTGGAGATATGATTGTGTTGTAGTTTCTTGTTTCCTTTGTTTCCTTGGTTTTCGTTGTTGGGTATGATGGTTATGATTTGATTTGAGTATGGTCGGTTGTGGGATGGAGACTGGGGGAGTAAGTAAAAATATGAGACTGGGTTATGACTTCAGGTGTGGACTGGTGCTGGTGCTGGTGTTGTGGTTACGGGCCACTTGGCAGTTGAAGCATTGCGACTGGCGAGTCATACGGATTCGTAAACGAAGCTCGGAATCCTCTCATCCCAGCTATAATATAATATATGCACCTACACCAACGCCGTTGATCTACCTATGCGCCCGCCGTAGGCATAGTTGATAAGGCTTTCGTAGTCGTCGACGGGATCAACAATGTGCACGATTCCCGGATCCTCGACCTGCTTGCAGAGCTGCACGAGCGTGGGGTAAGGTTCTTTGTAACTTCGCGCCCGGAGAACGTGGGGAATGTTAGAGCGGTGTTTGGCCGGGAGGCGGTGGTGGAGGTGGATGTAACGCCGGCGAGGGAGGTTGTGAGGGAGTATTTGCTGGGGATGGTGGGGGAGCGGAAGGAAAAGGAGAACGAGAAGGCGTTGTGGGAGGGTGTTCTGGATAGGATTATCGAGGAAACGGGGGACTCGTGAGTCATGCTTTGTTGTTGTGTATTTTCCTGATTCTTGGGGTACAATTGTACTGGAAGATGGGCTAATTAGGTTTCGGTAGGTTTCTTCTGGTCCGGTTCGCGCTGGAAGAGATACGGCGTGGTATTGAGGGAAAAATAGATGAGGAGGTTGTCCAGATCCTGAAAGACCGCGAAACCGCCACCATGATTACAATGAAGACGAATTTAACTAGAGACGAAATGCTGAACGTGGCCTACACAAGGATCGTAGATAGGGTTATCAACACCCCCCCTCGGAAACTCGGAACAAGGCGTTGAAAGCTTTGTCTTGGGTCGCGTATGATGAGTGCCCATTGACCTTTTCGGAGCTTCGAGCACTGTTGCCGGTTGAGGTTGAAGGTAAGGAGATAAAGCAGAACCTCATCACTGCGAAAAAGGTGATGGAGCTGTGTAAAGGGTTCGTGGAAGTCAATGACGATGGAGGAAATATGAGCAGGGTTCGATTGGTCCATTCTTCGGTCAGGGAGTATTTGGACATCAACCAGACCATCCTGGATGAATTGGACGCGGAATACAGAGCGAAAGTATGTCTTGCCATATTTTCGCGGGGAATTGAGACCGCAGTCATGGATCAACCAACTTTCGACAACGTTAAAGTGTTCGCCGCCAGAAGTTTGTCGATGCATTTGAGCGCGATTGAGAACGTTGCGGAGAACTCCGTTTTCTTGGGTGTATTTGAATGGCCATGAAACGATTGTGGAGATGTTGCTGGCACACAATCATAGTATGAAGGTTCGGTTTGATGGCTTCAGGAATAATCATACACCCTTGTCGTGAGCTTGCGAGAAGGGGCATGTTGAGGTGGTGATACATCTGCTGGGTATCGCGGATCAGGATGAGGTAGTGGGTGAGAGTATCGATTCCAAGGATCCATAGTATGGCCGTACATCGCTTTCATGGGCCTGCGTGAACGGGTATGATGAGATTTTGGAGCTTCTTCTGAGCCGCGAAACCGTTAATATCGACACCAAGGACTCGGGAGATCGGACACCACTATGGTGGGCTAGCGCTAAAGGACATGATAAAGTGGTTTAAGTCCTTCTCCGTCGAAATGTAGACGTCAACATTGTCGACGAAGAGAACCGAACACCGCTTTCTCTCGTGTGTATGAATAACCATGTCAGAATCGTGCACCTGCTTCTCTCCCAGGCTGGAATCGAGGTCGAAACAAAGGACTCTCTCGTCGGCCGGACACCGCTTTCTTGGGATTCGGAGAGGGGAAATTCAATTGTCGTTGAACTGCTTCTGAACCACGGGGTCGACGTAAACGCCTTCCTCAGCTGCTTTTGGATCATGGCGCAGATGTGCAAACTTATGACGATGGTTTTGATCGCACTCCAGCTCCTTTTGGCCCGTGACGCATCGACTGTCGATGAAGAAGACAACGTGGGGCGAACGCCGTTGCTGGTGGCATGTAGAGTGGCGAATCAGAAGGTGGTGGAGAAGTTGGCGAAGAGACCGAATGTGGATATTAAGAGGATTGATAAGGGTGGGAGGAGCCCGGCGCAGACTGCGGTCGAGTTTGAAGTGGGGCTGGAGTATGGGATTGTTAAGGTGTTGAGGGAGGAGGAGAGGAAGAGGGGGAGAGAGCGGAATTTGAGGGGCCTGTGGACGGTGGTTGATAGGGGGTTGGGTGAGAGGCGAGGTGGTGGATCGGATGGTTAGATTGAACAGTGGGGTTAGAGTGTGGTCTATGCGCGCCTGAACATGGACGGTCTGGGATAGAGTTGCCATGCTTATACCATCTTTCTAAGTTGTAGTTACGCAATTCGATACCCATGATGATGATACTCATTCCTACTAACGATACCTCATCAATCATCAACACTTAGTATACAATAGTTTACTTATTCCCCATACTCCACTACTCCATATCCTCATTTCTGCCAGCACATCTTCGTGTATTCTACCATCATACCCTGATGCTCCGTCCAACTGAATATCGCCGTCAACATTTAGGTTGATTTGGTGTTCCCAGATACAGACAACCCACGGGGTTTCCACCGTTTCAATTATCTCATCCTAGGGAATGAACTTCCGCCACGCAGGCCACAAAGCTCACAATTTCTATCCCGCTGTCGGTGTCGGCGAAGTATTCAGTTGGGACAGTGCACGCCGTGGCCGGTGAAAGCCCGACTCCCATACGCGTGGCTTGAAATTTAACGCTATTGCGTACACTATCTACAGCCACGTCACAAGGGAATCTATTTAGACTACAATCGCAGGCACCAGCTTGTGGCCCACCCCACAACGCGAAACACACGCGCACGCGCACAACTACCCCTGCTCTCAACGCCACACGCGCACAGACAGCGGGAGCGCTTAAGCGTGTTCCCGCTGTCACACGTGCATTAGCGCGTTCTGTTCAACGTCACTTCAAGGTCGCGGGGTGAGTGAGGATGGAGATTGGGGGTATAGGCAGCGGAAATTGATGAAACTGATGAGGGAATTGATGGGGGATGGATAGGAGATGGAGTGGGATGATAGGAAATAGCGGGAAGCGATAGGTTGATGAGATTATGGGCTGGAAGTGGGAAGAGGGGGATGGGATGATGGAAAATAGCCTGGACGGGATGAAACCAACGGGAATGGGATGAAAACAGCGGGAATTGGGTCGTAGATGGAATTGATGATGGAGAGTAACGTGAAAGTAGCGGGAAATGAGCAGCGAGAGTTTCAGGAGAGAGCAAAAGCAGCGGAGCAGTGAGTACGCCTTCTTCGCTGGAGTTGTAAGTGCTGCGAGCAGCGGGAATCCAGCAGGGCGACGCCTTTATCCTCAGAGATCAATGATAGATTGATCGATGATTCCGCTGCTATCTGGCCGACACAGAGAGAGATCCGCCGCCTTCGGCCTCCAGCGGACGTTTGTAGATACCGGGTAACAGGAATCAGCGAGGGCAGCGAGCACGCCGTTCGCCCTGATAGCTTATCGTGCCTCTGGCCGTAGAGATCGGTGATATAGAGGCATCGAGCAGCGGGATACTGACGGCTGCCAGCGGAAGCGGCAAAACGTCCCCTAACCTAGTGCAGCACCGCACCACTCATTTCGCCGATTCAACCATAAAAGGCCTCTCTTCCCCCCACCCCTCTTCCTTCCTCACGGCTGCATGCGTAGGTCTTATACTGAAACATTCAACGTGAAACTTGCTTGTTACAGTACTCTGCTCATTAGATCTGCTCGTGCACCTATTGAACAAAGTACTTCCCGACAGCAATCTCCGTGCTCTGACCTCCGTCGCTTGTCTTTAGACGCGCCAGCTGCACTTTGGAACCTCGTCTCTCGACGCGTCCAAACCATCTTGAACCTTCATCATGGCCGGAAGCCACGCTACTCACGACTCTGGCTATGGAAGCAGCGGATCATCCTCTCCGTCGAGCCTTTCGTGGCAGCGGGAGATGGCCCGTCTGCGCGGCGAGGTTGCCGACCTCTGCCGTCGCGCTCTCTCCGATAAGTCCGAGAAGCAGGATCTCGCTGCTCGGCTTACATCTCTCGATCTGGAAGTTCTCCATGAGAAGGACCAGACGAGGATGGCTCTCAAGGCTTCGGCCAAGATTGCTAAGGAGAGAGATGCACTCAAGGCAGACAATCTTGTCGCCTTGGCCTGGATTGCAGCCCTGGAAGCTGAGGTCCAAGGGGTCAAGGACAGGAACAAGGAACTCGAGGCGTCGGTGGCTATCAAGGTAAGTCCCTCATCTCTCTTTCATTGACTTTATCACTGATCTTTATTAGGATACCATCGAGATCCCCCAATGCCCATGTTCCGCTCATGGCGAGCGCGAAGCCTCGGTGGCTGTCAAGGTACGCCCTTCATCGTCCCCCATCGTCTTTCATTATCCCTCATGGTCCTTCATCATCCGTCTTTCATCATTCTTTCATCTTTTTCTCATCGACTTCATCGCTGACGCTCATCAGGGCACCATTAAGAAGCTTCCCCGGCCCGTTCCTGCCCATGAGGAACTCGAGGCCCCGATGTGTGTCAAGGCACGTCCCTCATCTCCATTTTATCGTCTTCGTTACTAACCTTCATCAGCATACCGTCGCGGAGCCTCACCGGTCAATCCCCGATCATGAGGAAAATGAGGCCTCGGTGGCTGTGAAGGTATGTCCCTCATCTTCCTTTTCATTGACATCGTCGCTAACCGTGCTCAGGACACCGCCGAGATGCTTCATTGCTGTTCCGCCCACGAGGAGCTCGAGGCCGTCAAGTCGGAGCATTTCAACATCTCGCTCCGGCTTGAGCGCGCTACCGACGAGATCGAGAGTCTCTGGGACTGGGGAGAGAAGTACACGAACCTTGCAATCAATCTTCGCGGGGTCGTCGATGAACAACGACAAAAGATCCTGGATCAAGCAGAACTCATTGAGCTTCTCCGGGAAAAGTTCATCGAGGCCGTTGGTTGCTCCTCGTCCTCGGCCACCGATAGAGGCAGTCAACTTCAGCTTCAGCTGGCCGAGCTCACCGAGGAGCACCAGCGGGCCCTGGCCGAGTTGGAGGAGGCCCGCGAAGATCTGATCGAACTCAATAAGGAGTACCAGGACGTGGTTCGTGAACTTCAAGGACGCGACGCCAGGCGTCGTTGTGAAGATGAGGTATGTCTTCCCTTATTCCCTATTAACTTGAGAAATTTGCGGCTAACATTCGTCCAGGAAAGCGAGGTCTCCGATGAGGACGACGATGATGGTGCGGACAAGGGATGTCATCCGGAGCCCTGTACACATCTCGCCCAAGTGGACGAGCTCTCCGAAGAGCACCATTCGACACTCGCCGAACTCGAAGAAGCACGCGACGACCTTCTCCAGATCAACAAGGAATATCAGGAAGCGGTCCGCGAGCTCCATCAGAAAAACCTACGTGGCAGCCGGGATTCCGCCGATGAGGATGATGGCTACAATTCCGACGACTCGGAGTGCACTGTGGTTCATAACTGCCCTAGACGGCCCCACAGCTCCGGGTCTGAGGACATCAAAATCGCGGAAGATCTGTTGGAGCAAGTGGCCCTTCGGGATACCTTGCTTGAGGAAATCTTGGACGAACGGGATGAAGCGATCAACATTGCGAACGAGCTCTTTGAGCAAGTCCAGCTTCGCGACGCGGTCATTGGGGATTCCCTTCACTCTGAGACCCATGACTGGCAAGAAGTAGTGGAAGAGCTCTTGGAGCAGGTACGCAATCGCGACAAATTCATCACTGATCTTCTCAAAAACACCTGAGCTGGTTCAGTTGTGCAATCTTCGTCGATTCGGGACTCGTTAAGCGGTGGCGACTCAGCTGCGATGACGGGCTCGTCTATCTCTCTGTTCTTAGTCTCAGGGCCCGGGGATTAGGTTCATGGATAATATGACTCCTGAGCAGCGCGGGTCCGAACCCTCCCGGTCGTGAAGTGCGCGATCTGACCCACGCTCACCGGTCACTGCATTTCCAGGCTGCAGTGCACCGATATCCTGACCGACTCCATCTCATCATTGCGGTCACGGCGCTTTGACGGATACCTCGTCGGGGATAATGTCGACAACATCTTGGTCAGTCGATACGGTCATAGGTATTTACCGATGATTACCTTACGGCGGCGGTGTCGACCCTCGTCTGGTATCATCGAGAAAAAGAAAAATTAAATTAAATTAAAAGTCAAGAAAAGAAAAAAAAAAAAAGAGGAAAATCAAAAAAAAAATCAACAAAACAAGAATGAGAGCTTAACCTAGCGATGAGTATCCTGGTTTTGACTGGCTGCGGCCGTCTTATTCTGCGCTTCAGTTTTGCGGTTTTCTATTTTCTTCTTTGCTCTTTTTGGCCTCGTGGCCATGACCACATTATTTGTACGATATGAGATGTCGGTAGCCGGGCCGACTTATTTGTTTGTTGCGCGCTGTTCATGCATGTATTGGCATTGACATTACCCGCAGTATCTTTAAAGATATGCCGTGCCTTTTGGCGTTTGGGATACAGGTCTTGGAGCTCGGAGTTTGGGATAGTGATACTGGCGTTTGGCGTTTGATAGAGCCTGGAGTTTTGGAGTTTTGGAGTTTCGGAGTTTTTCGTCTGTAAAAGGTAAGCACTCCCCTTACACAAGTCTTGCGAACTTACTCTAAGTATCTTTTAGATATACTTATGGTTGGGCACTGGGGCAACTTCATAGGGGAACCGGGGGCGTCCTAGAGGACTGGGGCAACAGTGGGGAGCAAAAAAAAAAACTGGTTAATTCCAGCCAGGGTGATTCCAGCCAATCGAAAATTGGGTGCCGGGGGAGCAGCTTATTGGTAGTGTCGGTGGCTCGCCACGCTGATAAGTGGTTTGCTCGTATTTTCGATTGGAATTCGTCAATGCCTAACTGGGACTGACGGATTCCGATTGAAGAGCCGAGTCAACTATGGGGTCCGTGGGATCAAGACGTCTGATGTATTCGTACCATTGGTACTCAATCATGGGTCGCCAGGAGGGGTATGGGGCATCTTCATTGGAGTTGTCAATTGTCCGGGTATTCTTCATCGACTTCAGGGGCTTGGGGGCATCTTCACTACTTTGGGGATGATTCATCAGCAACCACTGGCAAGCGAGTCGGAGGGAACAAGGCTTGCACACTGACCTGTCTATCCATGGAGGATATCTGAGGGGGCATCATGGTCCTTCGCTTCATCGCGCCCACGGCAACGAGTTAACCACAATCTGCTGTAGTTCAAAGCAGGAGCCACCTGAGAGTCTCCTCAACATTGTCGACAAAGCAACCCCTCCTCTCACGAGTACTGAATCCACTCTAACGTATCTTAATCAGATACCACGATGACGTCGTTCCAACGGGCTCATCCATGGACATGATGCGTAGCCCCTCGACGATGTTCTATCAGAGATATCGACCTTCAATTGGTATGTCGCGCCCTCCCGGTGTCCATTTCCCTCCCTTGACGTTGTTGAATTCAGACTGACGTGGAGCAAGTACGGTGCTAGCAGCACGTCGTCCGGGACTCCGATCGAAGAAGAGAGCTATATCAGTGACGACGACGAGCTTGGATACGCCATGGCGGTTCGTTATCGAGCTTCAGCTTGGAGGAGCTGTGTGATGAGACACTTCGGTTTAGACGTCGACTGTACAGGATGCTACATGGGCAAGGTTCGGGACGATGGCCGCTTCATACGGTAAGGTTGGTGTTGGGGATGGAGTTGTGTGTGGGAGGGGGACGATGGAGCTTGAAACTCATTGTGATGATGGGGATTCATGACCACGAGAACACATCAGGAACACTGATGCAAAGTTCACGATTCCGAATCATGTTGCGTGCACGAAATCATGTGAATCCCCGTCGTGAGAACTTTGATTCCCGCATTGGGTCGAAATAAGTGATGATGGACATCTCGATGGTGCATCACTCAGATGCGATGATGGCGATGGAGATGTCGGTTGGATTGAAATGTGGGATTCGACTGATGAGAATTACTGACGAAAGGGGTATTGGGTACGCGCTCAGGGCTTGTGAGGCGTGCGTGCCAAAGTCGGAGGCAGCCATGAACATGATTAGAACACAATATGAGTCCTTTCGAAGCTTCTACAACTGCTCTTGACACGCTACGGGATTTGCCGCTCAATCCTTGCTGGCCAAGATTTATTCACGTGATCACGGGTCATTTTTTCTGCGTCGCAGGCTCGACCTGTCCTCCAACTTTTCCCACCGCAACATCCACCTTCATTCTCTCCCCCCCTCATACACCCACTCACTCTCTTTTCCTACACCAACCTCCCTACCTTACCACACACACACCAAGATGTCTGGAACAAAGCCTATCGCTTTCTTCGGCCTCCAAGTCCCGGCTGGCGATGAGCCGACGCCCGTCATGTCGCAGGTCCCCATGGTCGGCACCGTAAGTTTCTCTCAAGCTAGACATTTCCTGACAGGCGCACGCCTCGGGGAGAGAACCATTGATCAGCGCTGACGGATTTGGGTAGATCCGCATCACCATGGCCGCCATCGATCCCTCAGCGAAGCCGCTCGAGAAGGATCAACCCAACCGCGCGACGCTCAAGATCATGCGCCGCCCGTTGGACTTTGACGACTACCTCGGCGACGGTTACGAGGATGAGTCTGACGAGGAGTCTGATGAGGAGGAACAGGAGACACCCAAGGCCAATGGAAAACTCTCCAAGGCTGATAAGGCCCTGAAGAAGGCTCAGGAGAAGGCTGAGAAGATGGAAATTGATGCTCAGGAGGACTCTGATGAGGATTCGGATTCGGATGATGGTGATTTCGAGATTGAGGAGTTTGTCGTGTGCACATTGGATCCCGAGAGGGTAAGTTATGGCAGAGTTGTTGAGGGATGGTGTGCTGACAGCCTGTGCAGAATTATCAGCAGACTCTCGAGTTCACCGTCGATGAGGATGAGGAGGTCTTCTTCCGCGTCGTCGGTAACTATGATGTTTACCTCACCGGAAACTATGTTGTTCCCAATGATGCCCATGACCACGACCACGACCATGATGAGGACAGCGACGAGGACTCGGAGGATGAGGACGACTACGATCTTTCGCCGACCGACAGCGAGATTGAGGGAATGATGGGCGAGTCGGATTCTGAAGAGGATGATTTCGACGATATGGATGATCCCCGCATCACCGAGATTGATTCTGAGGAGGAGAAGGCGGAGAAGAAGAAGGACGAGAAGAAGAACCTCAAGCGCCCTGCTGAGGAGCCCGCCAAGTCAGGTACAGCCCCCCGCCTAACTCCCTGTCGAATCCCAGCTAACCGCCTCAGAACAACCCGAGAAGCTCTCCAAGAAGCAGCTCAAGAAGCTCAAGGCCAACGACGGCAAGGCTGTTGACACCACCGCCGACACTCCCGACAAGAAAAAGGTCCAGTTTGCCAAGGAGCTCGAACAGGGCCCCACCGGCACCGCCGACAAGCCCAAGACCAAGGCCGAGAAGAAGGCCGAGAAGAAGGCTGCCGACCAAAAGAAGGCCGCCGAGAAGCCCGAGCAAAAGCCCTCCAACATCCGCACCGTCCAGGGCATCAAGATCGAG
This sequence comes from Ascodesmis nigricans, assembly GCA_004786065.1. Classification (NCBI taxonomy): domain Eukaryota; kingdom Fungi; phylum Ascomycota; class Pezizomycetes; order Pezizales; family Ascodesmidaceae; genus Ascodesmis; species Ascodesmis nigricans. Next base: position 92,666 of record ML220139.1, read on the forward strand.
GATAAGAAGGAGGGTACTGGCGCTGTTGCTAAGAACGGCTCGCGTCTCGGAATGCGCTACATTGGAAAGCTGAAGAACGGAAAGCAGTTCGATGCCAACACTAAGGGAAAGCCCTTCTCCTTCCGTCTTGGAAAGGGTGAGGTTATCAAGGGTTGGGACTTGGGTCTCGTTGGTATGAAGGTTGGTGGTGAGCGTAGGCTCGAGATCCCCGCCAACATGGCGTACGGCAACAAGAGCCTCCCCGGCATCCCTGGCAACTCGACTTTGATCTTTGATGGTATGGCCCCCTTACAATTCTCTTGTATCTCGGGACAAAAGCTAACAAGGATGCAATAGTCAAACTCGTCGAGGTCAAATAAACACGCTTCCCTTTTTTTAGATAAAAACCCACCATGATTATGTCGCATTAAACGAACGCTTCATCCATCCAATATAATATCCGCTCTGTATCATTTTTTTTCTCTCTTTGTGTCCTTTGTGTGATTTTTTTCCGGTTCATGGGATGTGTGTTGGTGTTTCTTGATTGTTATGTAGGAAAAGTTTGGTGCTTTTATTTGGGTGAGATGGGAGTGAGGGCATACCTCTGGGATGATTGGGGTTGTTGGTTGAGTGCAGAGGTTGGTGCCAGTGTGTGATGGGGGAGTTGGTAGGCTGCTGTATTTAAGTGAACGGAACTTAGAATACGAGTTCAAGTTGTAGAAGAAGCGGTTGAAAGTAAAGGTATCAAGTCACGGAGTATTGTGGCCTGAATCTCATGTCAATAATCACCATCCGCTGGCACTTTTGCCGCGGTCCCTCTTTGTCGTGATAACACCAACACCATTGCGCCGGTACAACGCTTCAATTGTGTGTATTATACCAGTATCAGCTGGAGCCACTGCCAATCAATCAATGCCTTCACCTGTGAGCTGTTGTCATTATTAGTGGAAACAGGGGTCCAATCGGCATGCAACCGGAGGCATAAGAGTATGTATGTAGAGTATAGTACAAGGGGGTTATGCTTACGTTGGCATAGGTACTGGCATGAACCGTAAGGAAAGATCAAATGGGTGGGTGTCTTGAATTGACCGCGAGAGGAGACGGGGAAGTGGTGCTAATATGTTACGTTGTCGATATACATATGTGGCCTTACTGAAACTCCCAATGGTAGGGAATTGATGAAGTTATGAGCTTGCCAACGCTAAGAGTGGTATAATTATGAGTTCTGTGGACGGAATACGCTGCAATGCTGTGGAAACACCGAGTTGTTACTCTGAGCACAAGCTTCCGTACTCTACTATTACATTCTTGCAGCCGGTCTCCGGGTCTTACCATCACCGTTGCAGTTCCGCAACCTATCCCCTCTCCCACTCGCTCCCGCCGCCACCACTGAATATCTCTCCGACACTCGCAACTCGGGGAATTTGGCCATCTTGTGACCACGGATGCCACCGGATGCTTGATGCATCCCTGCACTCTCCAACGCTGCGCATGCGGTGCCGATGCGCCCGCTCCACTGTAGGACCACCTGTAGGAGTAGTCTGCAGAGGTGGGTAGGACACGATCGAGGCCGTTGGGATTCGGAGGCGGGGAGTTGCCACCACGCTATGATGGGAGAGGAGGCGTGGTGGAGGAAGGGGAGAATTGGGATGGGAACTGGGGGAGTGAATTGGATTAATAGTTTTGGAGAGGGAAAAGGCAGAGGAGAACCTGAGTGTGAAATAAACTACATGCGGGAAACGCAACGGAAAGCTTATTTGCTCGACCAAACGCAGGGCCGATTTCAATCGAAAATCCTCCGCGCCCAAACGAAGAGCCAACGCGATGAACCTGCGTCCCCCCAGCAATCCCTCTCCTCGTCTCCCCCATGTGTCCCATCACCATTGAAGAAGGTGCCCATCACCATTCTCGCCATCATGAGCTTTCTACATAGTTATTTTTATCCCTGCCTGTGTCACCCGACGATCCGTGGCAGCTCGTGTTCCCTACATCATCATCACCGTCAGCATCGTCACCCTAACGTTAACGTTAGCTACCGGCAGATCCAACAGACGACATCACCGTGCTTCCGACCTCCCACAGCAAAGTACTGCAGTAACTAGAACCAGCAGTAGCAATGAACACGCGTCCATGCGTCCAATGCGGCGAACACCAGGTAGGGAGGTCGTAAAGTATCGTATGTATCGTACTGGTGCTGGGGATGGTGGAGCAGGATTACCCACCGTCCTAAACATCCGATGGGATCCGTGAGACCTGCAGTCTGCATTGTCTCCTGCTCAACGATCATCACGATCACGATCGCGGGAGTGGCGGGGTGTTGGTGGTGGGGTGTTGTCCGGTTTTCCTGTGCACCTGCGATGTCCACGATACTTTCTCGTGGTGCAACACGGAGCAACACGGCCCTCCCACGATACTTGCTCGTGGCACGGAGGAACACGGCCCTCTCTCGTGCGTGCGCCGGTATCGGCCCCGCTCGAGGAAGTCTGAGAGAAACGTCCGCGGACAAGCGAGCGAGCGAGTATCGAAGCTGTGTGCCCTGAAGAGGACGACGGCCGGGCTGACGAGGGCCGTGTTGGCCCCACATTTTGGTGACTCGATTGATTCGGACCAGCCCCGGGTATCGATCCACCCCAATTGAGGCGAGGGTGGGGGGGAGGGGGGGGAGGGGGGGGCAGGAGGATATATAATCCCCCTCCTCCTCCGGCTGTCATCGTCGTCGTTGGATTCCAAGCTGCAGTCGAGGTCTCCAGTATCTATACGAATTTCTCCCCCACCAACACAACTACCGTCAACATGAGATTCACACTCCTCACAACTCTCTCTCTCCTCAGCGCGCTCGTGGCCGCACACCCCACCGCCGAGTCAAGCCTCCAGAAACGCGAGGACCAGGTGCAGACCGCGACTTTGGTCTTCCACGGTGCGCCTGTGGAGTACACGCTGCAGGTGCCAGCCGATGGGAGTGTTGTTGAGACCAGTATGTTTCTTAATTCCCCTGAATATGGCTAGAGAGATGAGGTGTTGACTCGACACCAGACAACGACATCAACGTCAACATCATCGACGCCAACGACTACCACGCCTTCACCAACTGCCAATTCACCTTTGGCGGTCCACAGCAACCAACGCTCGTCCAGAGTATCGATAATAAGACGGGAAAGCAAAGTATTATTGTTGGCCCGCCTGCACCCGTGGTTAGTGTGAGCTGCCAGGGAATGTGTGTGCCCGTTTATGGTATGTCGATTTCCTTGTTTTCCCCCCGTTGTCTTGGTTTCTCGGAGGATAAGGGCTGATGGGAGGATAGGAATGTGCTATGGCTTCGATAATCAATGGATCGGGCCGTGCTGCAATGGATTCTGTGCTGCTACTAGGTGCAGGCCGTGGATTGCCCCGGGGAACGTTAACTAAAGCTGGAAGGGGAGTCGGGGCGAGTGAGGTGATGAGATTGAGTGTCGGTCGTGGGATGGGATAATGATGTGATTGATTATGAGTTACGATAAGGATTAATGGTTCATGGATGGTTTTGGATCTTAATGTGATAAGGGAAGGGGGATGGAAGTGAGATGAAAATCAAGGAAGATGATGCTGGAAGAAAGATGGAATTCCAAAACGCTAATTTTGAGATATATAAAAACTGATTGCTGTGAAATCTTATGAAATCAAACGTCTCATAGTTCTGATCTACTCGCCCCTTCCACGACGGGTTCCTTCTCCTTGGCCAGCTCAATTGGTTGTGGCGTACTTTCTTTCTCCAAGTCTGTTGTGGCCCCGTTTCTCTTCTCCTCCTTCAAGTTCCCCTCCACAAGCTCCTTATAATTCCCAACCAGCTGCAAACTCTTCTCCACCTCACTCGTCAACTTCTCCACCTCCTTCTCCAACACCTCATCATCCAACTTTGTCTCAACCTCCTTCTCCTCCTTCCACCCCCTCAACCTCTTCCACTCACTCTCGAGCTCCTCCCACCACCCCAAATGCTCCGCCAACTCCCTCACGCCATCATCACACTCACCCAGCCACACGACATCCTCCAACCTACTCCCGAATTCCCCTACCTTATTCATATTCAACAGCACCCTCGGCACCTCCTCCCTCGCCCTTTGCGGCAATCCCGCAAACGGATACACCCCCAAGCTGGACCCCATAACAATCACCAAATCCGCCTCCTCGACCTCGACCTGCGCACGGAAAAACTCCTCCGGCAGCGCCTCCCCAAAAAACACGATATCGGGCTTTACGAGCCCGCCGCATCCGTGACACCTCGCCACTGTTGCGGAGAGCACGCACTCCTCCATCTCGCTCTTCGGGAACGCCGCGTGGCAGTCGATGCACGACTGTGTATCGAAGCTGCCGTGGGCAAAGATAATCTTCTCTCTCGGAACCCCAGCCGCGAGTTCCAAAGTGTCGATATTCTGGGTAAACACCCGCGACAGCTTGTTGTGTGTGGAGAGGAGCTTCATGAACACGTGTGTTAACGTGGGGTGGTATTTTCCGGGCCAGAGCTCTTGCGCCAGCGTGAAGAAGGGCAGCGGGTTCTCGCGGAAGAATATGATGTCGAAAACGGCTTCTGGGTAGGGGAGGGAGAGGCGCGCGAGGTTGGCGTAGAGGCCGAGTTGGGGGGTGCGGAAATCGGGGATTCCGGCGGCGGTGGAAATGCCTGCGCCCACCTGAGGGGGAGGTTAGATGGTGATGGATGGGGAGAGGGGGGTGGTACCATGAAGACAATTTTTTGGCAGGACGGGGAGGAGATGTAGTCCGCGACGGCTTTGAGGTTGCGGCCGCTGAGGACCCGTGGAGGGAGGGTGGGGTCGATTTGTTCGATGGAGTGTTCGACGCCCATGGTGGCGGATGTGGGGAGATGGGCGGGAGTGTGGAGGGAGGGGACGGTGCCGGTGTGGAAAAGACTTGATGCGATCGAAGAGAAGGTGAGACGGCGGTGGAGGGGCTGAAGGGCAGAGGGACAGAACGTGGTGGTGATGGGTGGAAGGAGAGGGTGGAGGTGATGACAGCTCAGGCAACGAACCCGTGACAAACCACTTGGTAGATTGCCGAGATATCCGCCAAACGCGCGCATATCACGGAAGACAAAGGCCATGATGGGATGTTTGTTGTAGTGTTAGAAATACATGAAGGTATAAGTAGAGAGGGACGTGCCCAATTGACCACTTCACTGAGGCGTGTTTGACAACTCGGCCCTTGTTGGTTCTCCAGCAATTGGGTTCGAGGACCGTGCCAGCTTCAATCCCTCACGCCTCCGCGGCCTTCCTCCTCTCCCCCTCCCAAAACCCTGCCCACACATCCTCCCTCCAATCCCTCTTCCTCTCCAACTCCATCCCCGCTGCAATCCCATCCGCCGTTTCCCGTCCCCACTCCTTCTCAACCAACGCCAAAAACCCATCAATTCCCGCAGTAATCCCACTCGTAGTCCAACACATCCCGTCCTCGACCCATCTCGCTTTTTGCACCCACTCCACCTTCCCCTCACCTTGCGTCTTCACCCAGTCCCACGCCTTTTTGTTGCTCGTTGCCTTCTTCCCGTCTAGCACTCCCGCGCGCGCGAGCAAGACGCTGCCAGTGCAGACGGAGAAGATGTACCGCAGAGACGGGAAACGTGTGCGGATCAGCTCGAGCTCTTCGGTGAGCGGGGCGCGCGTGCCGTAGCCACCGGGGACGATGAGAACTTCAAGGCTGGAGGGTGCGGTGGCGATGGTGTGAGTCGGGACGATGGATTGCGAGGTGATGTGAGACTGCGTGAAGAGGCTGGGGTAGTCGACGTATTCGGGTGGGGGGAGCGTGGAGACGGGGGAGAGGGCGGAGGCGATGATGGAAAGGGTGATGGGGTGGTTGTAGGAGAGGACGTTGAGGATGTCGAGAGGCCCGAAGACATCGAGGGCTTGGAAGCCCGGGAAGAGGAGGACGCCGAAGGAGGTGGGAGGGGTCGTCATGGTGCAGGAGAAAGATGAGAGTAGAGAAAAGAGTGGGACTGTTAAGGAATTGAGAAGAAGGAGGAGGCTGATATATGAACTGTATGACTCGGGAGGTTGAGCCACAGCAAGTCGAACGAGCTAGCTAAGAAGTCTAGTCTGCATCGAAGTTCGGGAACCCCGCTTTATGGCGAGGAATCAGACTGTGATGCGGGAGATTCCGATTGTTAGTTACGCCAATACCAGGTTGCACAATGAAATATATGCTCGACAATGACACAGAATGTTGTAATCCATGTTGTGGGGTGCATATTAACCGGCATTGTATCACTCGTTCTCATTGCCGGTGCTGGTGCAAGGACTGCGACTGATAAAAAGACCGACTAAGATGCTTTCAACAGGTAGCTATAGACTGTAAGAGATGTCCTTTACAATGTCAATGACACTATCTTTATCCAACCTTTGAAGTCAAATGTCATGACATCGCACTCGCCTCACATGTACCAAAATCAACCTCAATCATACCATTTGATACACCAAGTCGGCTTTGAAAGCGAATAAAGACTAGAAAACCAGCATGAGTCTTCCGTTATAACGCTTTTTGGTTTATGAACATCGTCACATCTTGCAGACTTCAATGCAGTCTCACGAAGCCCGTCCCAATCCCCTCAACCCCTCCTTCACATCCTCTTCAACTCCTTCAATTTTCACACAAAACAAACAATTAAACCTCCCATTATACCCTCCAAATCCCCGAACAACAACGCCAGCAATCCCAACCCCCAACCCCTCCCTCTTGCATCCCCAACCCACTACACCCCGGCTGTATGAAATGTGTAATGATACTATCATAATTTGACTGAACAAGGAGTTGGCAAAAGAGTGTCACGACATTGTGATGCCCAAAGACACGCGCTTGCGAACCGAAATATACCAACTCGCGCCAATCCGAGCTGCCGTGGTCACGTCAGCTAGACTGTCACTTAATTCTTCTAGGACAACGATTACAATGAGGCTGCGGGTCGTATCAAAGAATCGAGTGTGGTTCGCAGTGGCGGGAGGGATTTCCAGTAGATAAACGCGCATATTGTCCGGTAAAGTAGATCTGGCAAATATATATGTTCCGGTTTCGGCCATATTTGCATCATGCCATGCTGACCCTCAATATCGTGTTGTTGTACTGTAATCAACATAAACCTCTCCAAGTGTGTGGCCGCATGAAAGAGCTTTTAAACGTGTTTGAATATCTGGTATGGGTTCCAATCATGCTAACTTGAGAGATGAAATGATAGAGTAAGGAAGAAGCATGGCGCAAAGGAAACTCACTGTGCCAGCGCGGTGTGCCACCTTCACGTTTTCTCATCCAACTCTCTTCATATCCACTCTGCGTTCGTTCCCCAGCACCATCACGCGCTCCTTCATCCCCCTCTTCTTTTCTTCAGCCTGTCACCGAGAATCTCATCCCTGCCCTTGCAGCCACCTTTTGTCTCCATCGCATCGTTATGTCTCTTCCATCCACCAATTTCCGCTATCCATCGGGCTGCCTCATCTACCTGCAACCACCATCAATGTCCCTCCTTCGTCCCTTGATCGTCGACCTCCTCCTGGAAATCATAGAAATACTCCCGCTTCTCTCTGGCTATTGGCAACCGCCGTACAGCAGATATCACCGCCCGCTGGCTGGTCTCCGTTTTGCTATCATCAACACCAATACCGCTGCGTCTTGGTCGATTCCTTTTACAGCGACACATCTGGCTTTGCGATGGGGATCTGTTGGGGCAAATACCATGGTTGCCGCGGTGGTGGTAGCGGCGTCTACGGTTTTTAGAGCGCATCTTGTGAGGCAACCTTAGTTGAAAGAAGAAGCTGACGAAATCGTACAGAAGATACCAGTACTGGAACCTAACACTGGTGAGTGATTACCAACACTGATATGAAGGCTGACTTTCTGGACGTCAGACCTGCTCTTCCAACTGGGGACATGGGATGACGGCTGTTATCGGTCTGATCTGAGTTGAATCTTTGTACAGTGCACATGGATCATGGAAGACCAGACGCAATGCACATGCAGTGATGGATGAATCCGCGATCGATAAGGCTCCTCCCGCGCGGCTATCTGCACAAATCCCTCAATTCATCAGAATCGTCCTGCCCACTCTGCCTACACCATTGCCACCGTGCATATGGCTTTATGTGTGTTTGAAAGTGCCGTGTTGTTTTGGGGAGGTGGTTGGTAACAAACCGGAGGTAGGAGCGCATATAGGGGTCATCTGTCGCCCCGCACTGACTTTCGCGGATCTGTCACATTCCTTCAGATTTCTGGAGCAACCACGCATAGATACTCTCTCACTTCAATCATGAGCGCTATTCTCGCTGAACAAGCGCCGCTTGAGGTCGACAACGGCCCTTTCTCGGACTACGAAAGTAATGGGCATAGCGAGTATGTTCAGAACGGTTATTTAGAAAACGGAAAGCAACTAACAGATTATCTAGACTCAGCACTGAAAGTCTTACAAGCAGTATCCGTGCTTATGTCTATGAGAATGGTGAGTCGTTTCACTGATACGCTGTGTATGCTGTCTAATTGTTCATTTGGACAGGTCGCCGATATCATACCAAGTCCTCTGGAAAGGTCCGTTGATGATGAGAATGCCGAGAGGGTTTGGAAAGCCCAACATATCACTGATGAGTTGATGTCTTTAGTACCACATGCCGTCCGATGAAACTGAGCAAGACCGACTGGATCTGGAACACCATTTGATCACGTTAATCCACGGCGGGGAAATCTACAAAGCTCCTTTGAAGCAATACGAGGATCCTCCAAACGTGTTGGATGCGGGGTGTGGAACCGGTGTGTGGGCGCTCGACTTTGGTGATATGCATCCGGGGTCGCAAGTCATTGGTGTGGATCTGGCCCCTATACAACCGAGCTGGTATGATGAGATTGTACATTCTGTTTCCTCGTACAGGCCATGCTGACTTTGGCTAGGACCTATCCCAATGTAAGAACACGGCCAATGATCCTAATGCCAGCATGCTCAAACTGCAAATTAGGTGAAATTCGAGTGCGATGACTTGGAAAAGGTACTTCGTTCGAATGGTTGAAGATACCTGTCATGACTGACATGACGCAACAGGAATGGACATATAAGCCTGACTACTTTCAATACATTCACTCCCGGTTCCTGGCAACAGCCATCAAAGACTGGCCTCGATACTTCCAACAGTGCTTCAAGCACACGTCTAAGGGAGGTTACGTCGAAATCGTCGAACACCCACTCGATCACCTCGACTGCGACGACGACACTCTTGAGGGCTCCAAGCTGAACGAGTACTTGACCAAGTTTGCGAACTGCCTTTCCAAAACAGGCATCAAAGTGGACATCAACGTCGACTTCTTCAAGCAGGGTTTGGAAGAGGCTGGGTTTGTGAATTTGCAAGTCTACGCGACACGAGTTCCATGGGGTATGATACGTTTGACCCCGTTTGATAAGTTGCTTTACTAAATTCGGTATTGCAGGGGCATGGCCAAAGGGCAAAGTGGCCAAGCGAGTCGGCGCCATCAATCATCTCAACTTGGAGACCGGAATGGAGGCATATGGGCTTGCAGTTTTTACAAACTATGGCGGCATGACGGAGGAGGAATCTAAGGCGCTCATCGTCGATGCTTTTAAGGACGTCGCAGGAAGGAAGGTCCATGCATACAACTGGGTATGGACTGTTGTTGGACAAAAGCCGGAGTAGATGAAGCGGAGCGTGATGACACGGATTTTCTTTTGTAATCTAACGAATTGACGATAGCACAATGAGCTATCACCATCGAATGTCTATGATAGCTTCCCATCGCCAACACATTTACAAACTTTTCGGTATCTATGTTACAACTATCTATCCCTCTACATCTCTCCATCCCCCTCACCACACAACCCTCTGCCTCACCGCCCACCTCTTCTCCACATCCTCCAGCCCCGTCCCCTCTCCCTCCCTAGCCCACTTCACCGCCAACTCCCTCGCCATCCTAATACAATCGCTCACCCCGACCCCCTTATAACTACTCCCGACCACCGCCAACCTCCCCCCAAACCTCTCCTCCAACTCCCCTCTCGCCTGAATACACCTCTCCTCATGGCCCACCGTATACTGCGGAATACACCCTCTCATCAATCCCTTATTCACCGCCGCCGGTTCCTCCGTCACGAACCCCCCGCCAACCTGAATCCTCAACGTCTCGACCGCCATCTCGACCGCCTTTTCCTCCTTCTCCCTCAACTCCGCCTCCGAAAGTCCATCCCAATGGTGTCCACCCAGCATCACGGTAAGTTTCGTCCCGGGTTCGTCGAACTTGCGGTACACGTCGGAATCGAAGATGACGCCGAGTGCTTGGTGGGGGTTTTGGGAGGCGGGGACGGTTTTGGGGAGGAGGTAGCCGAAGCCCGTGATCGGGAGAAGCGAGGGAGAGTGGTAGTAGAGGTTGACGACGAGGACGGTGGTGAGGGGGATGAGGGAGAGGGGGGAAACGGGGGAGGGGAGGAGACGGGAGGTGTAGGGGGCTGGGAGGGTCGAGATGAGGTGGGTGAATTTGTGGGGGGTTGCGAAATGGGAGGGGGAATCGAGCTGGGGAGATCATTAGCTCTCATGATACGGGGAGGAGCTGGGAATAGGAAGGGGATAGAGGAAAATAGGTGACCAACAGAGAAATACTCCCCATCCCATTTAATCTTATCCACTTCCGCCTCCGTGACAATCGTCACATTCTCACTACTCCTCAAATCCCTCTCAATGGCCTTGGTAAGCGTCTCCATCCCCTGCTTAAAGCAGTACATAACGACGCCCCTCAACCCCCACATAAACTTGCGATTCGGAATCCTCAACGCATCATTAAACACCACATCGTCAATCGGCTTCGCCTTCTCCCTCGCGATCAGGCCCTTGCCAATACTCCCATGCTTCTCCTCGTCCCGCCAAATCTTCGGGAACAGACTCTTCATACTGAGCTTATCCACGTCACCCGCGTAGATTCCGTGAAGGGCGGCGGAGACGACGTTTTCAGCCAGTGGGCGCGAGAACCGCCGCGTGATGAAGCTGCCGACGCTTTCGTCGGTGAGCGTGGCTGGGCGTTTGGGTTTGAAGTATTCGGGGATAAGGGAGGTGAAGATGCCTTTCATGATGGGGAGGCGCAGGGAGGTGAAGAAGGTCGGGATGCTGCTGGGGAGCCGGTTGAGGCGGTCGGGGTAGTAAATGTAGCGTTCTTTGGCGGCTGGGGCGGTTTTGGGGACGAGGACCATTTCGTCTTGGAGATCGAGCTGGCGGATCTATTGATGGCCCAGTGTTAGCATAATCCAGAGACAGAGCGGGGGTGAAGCTGGGAAAGAAGGAGTGAGAGTACAGTACCATATCAAGCGTCCCCAACCCTGCCGACGACCACGGCCGCAGCGTCCGAGGTCCCATATCAAACCTCACAGTCCCCCTCTCATGTCCCACCTTCTTACTCCTAATCCAGCCTCCCAGCCTCCCGGACTTCTCAATCAACGTGACCGGCACATCAGGCGCAAACTTGCTGAGATACCATGCGGATGCGAGACCTGAGATACCACCGCCTGGAAAATGGGGGTGTTAGGGATGATTATGGAAGTTCGGCGGGGGTGGAGGGAGCAACCGATGATGCCGATGGATTGGATCGATTCGTGGGGCTCGTCGGGGATCGAGTTGTCCGCTTCGAGGGAAACTCGCCGGATGAGGGTCGTCGGGGTGCGGCGGAGGAGGCGGCGGGCGGTGGAGGACCGCAGGGCGGAGAGGGTGGGTGGTGGGTGGAGCATCGCCGTGGAGGAGGGGAGGTGGGAGCTTGCGTGATGGGGGATGATGATGTGGGATTAGAGTTTGCGCCAATCGGGATTGGCGCTGGCCGGGGTGTTAGCGCCTACTGCGTCTACGGGGGGAGTATGTTATAGTCATGGCTGTCAATTCATAATATTCATCGGCTGCACATCGAATCTTATATGGAAAGGCATTGAGGTAATCTGTGGATTGTGTGGGTTTCTCTCCCATCACCAATAAACTTCGACAATCGAGTGACATACTATGTATTCATGTACCCATCAACACTATCAGCCATTAGAGTGTGAATCGGGCCATTCAACATCCCAAACACATGACGGGCATCTCAAGTACCACTATAGGAGAGAAGAAAGAGGTATAAGCACGAGAAGGTGAGTGTTCTAATATCGGAGCTATGTCCAGCAATAGCGATGACAATTTCCCTGTCGCCAGCACGCCGCACAGGCTACGAGGCGTCCTGCTGCTCTCTCTGTACTTACGCCCCTGCATATAACTCCTTCTACTACTCCTCTTCCCCTTTTTATCATGTGATCCAGCTCTCCATCCCCCTCTCTCCTATCTCCAACCTGCTGAGCTTTTTTTCGGCCACTGCTCGAAGACTCGTCACTCACTGTCTCTCTCCCCAACTCAGCGCTCTTCAGCACCTGCTCCTGTTGGAGGGGCACCAGTCCCACTACTCCAGCAAAAGACATGCACTATACTGTCGAAGTTGGATCTCCGCCCTTCAACAGCTCCGTCGCCACCAAGTCTGCTCAACGGCCCCCTCCAACTTCTTCGTCTCTCCGCGCCGCCCAACCTAGGTTTCACACTGGGCAAGCATCAAAGACTCCACGCTTCAACCGCATTTTCCACGACCAGGAATCATCTGAACCACGCAGGCGGTCTAAATTTAACCGCCCTCAACAATTGTTCCGCGCGCAGCGCCGATGCGGCGTGTAGCCAGGCCTTAACGGCTGCACCACTCGTCGTCTTACACGCGACCAACAAGTCATCACTTAAGCGCGACTACGAAGGTTGTGTCGATTATTGGGCGTTGAGTGGAGTTTTAAGAGGGGTATATATATCCTTGGGACGTGTCCATGAATCAGTACAGAAGATTGAAGATTGAAGGTCGACTTAAATCATCAGATATCACCGTGGAAAATCGACAACCCCGAAGATTGAGATTCATATTGGGTGTGTCGGGAAGACGGATGATGGGTATACTCCCGTCCAGAGAATTAAGACGGAGGAGAAGGCCGTCACGAATGGTGCGGGCAGGCAGAGCGGTGGAGAGGGTCGGGTGGGGGGTGTTGGCCGTGGTGGTGGGGGCGGTTCTGAGGTTGGGAGTGTGAGAGATGTAGTGTGGTGGGTTGTGGGGGATGGGAGATTGGGAAGGGGAAGCGGCGTTTTGGGCGCTCTGTTCTCATGATCGTGTAGATCTTTGATTTGTTTTTAAGTAAGATTTTTTAAAGCGTCGTTGGATGAATTATATTACCTCGTTGAGTCAGATCGACGGCTGTATTGGGACTCAACTGGACATGGCATAATTCAGTTTGTGTACCTTGAACTATAGTAACCTACGGCTAGGTGGGAATTACGATGGATAAACCAAATAATAACTTGAATACGATAGTTATTCCGGCCTCGTAACTCGGCAGAAACAGGGAAATGAGAGTTCTATATAGGGATATGAAGGGTTTCGGTAATCAGGGATGGGTCGAGTGATAGATTGAAGCACACTCCCGAGTTGTACATTGGTACGCGTTGGTTGGGTTATGTGGTTTGTTGCCTAAACCCAACACATATATATATCTATACACAGACTATCTCAACACCAACCCCCCAACCCTCATCCCACCCTGTCTCTACCTCAAGCCGTACCTCTTCTGGACGTGCTGGGCGTGCGAGTATCCGCGCAACGCGACGTGGTCGCGGTCGTGCCAGAATCCCGAAGTGGGGTGTCGCTATCGCAGGAAGGATGGTGAGTGTGTTTGGAGCACGGTGTGGAGGTTTAGTGGGAGGGTGGCGGGATTGGAGGGGCGGAATGATGGCGTGGAGGGAGGCGGGGAGAGAGTGAGGGGCGTGTTGGGGTGGGTTAGGAAGGTGGTGGAGGGGGAGGAGGTCGAGTGGATTGGGAGGGGTGTTTTGCGCAGTTTGTGGATCTTTGAGGTTGATGGATACTATGACTATATGATTCGGGTGGTGGTGGTACAACGGCACTTTATAGAAACATGTCTCTATAGATATCAGCGTACAGTCAAGTCGAGCCCATGTTGCATCATGACGCTGTCTTCCCCACACCCCCAAGTCACCATCCATCATCGCGGTCCCTGGCCCTGAGTCCGGCCCCCTCACCTGTCAATCCATCCAGGGTCCGTGCTGTGTGTGCACATGCGAGTTGAGCACATCTAGGTAGTTGGTACACGTGATGTCACTGATGTCCAAGTTGGTCTAGGATTCTTTGACAGCTACTGATTCCTCACAAAGCACAAATATAACAACTAAAACATAATAGATTGATTGTGTATCTAACTAGTTATAGAAAGACAATTATCTCAATTGCTAGTCCACTACTACTAGTACAATACCGCATCGTTGCTGAGTCCGAGAACCCACCATGACTGTCATCAACAAACTTAAACTCAAACGCATCACACTCCGTTGTTTGCAACCTCGAGCTACAACACCACGATATAAAGAAAAAACCACACCACGGTAGAAAGACAACGCCACGGTAGAAAGAAAGCGTCACATCAGAACGTCCACGCCATAATAGCTCATTTCCTTCCGGAGTCCTTTCTCCACCAACAACATCTAGCACGGGACAATGCTGGTGGAATGGTAAAGTTAACCCTCGACCGCCCAGTACTCCAGGCAGGAAGGTCTCATTTCCACGCATTTCGAACTGCTTCGGCGGTGCAACGCACCGGCCTCGACATATCTAAGTGGCCACTCCTTTATGAATGCTCAGGGCCCACCCGTCAGGTAATGGGGCCTGCTATTTATCGGGATTCGCTGCACGCTTCCAGCCAAAAGCAGCACAGCAGAAAATGCTGGTAGAACGGTAAAGGAAACTGAGGAGCCTGGCTCCTCCTCTGTGCCTCTAGCATAACGTGCGCTCGACTGGGTATGCCATTCCCAAGCCGGACGCTAGAGCAGCTTGCTCTGGGGGTGTGTGGCCAAAACTAAGTCGAGAGAAACGACTGGAATGATCCTGGTGGGTGGTGGACGTAGGTAATTCAGACAGCTTAGATGCTATCAGTAAGGCGCTAATTGTATTGAATGTTCTCCGAGAATTTTAATTCTGTTCCTCGTATTGAAGGCTTGCGAGAACGTCCCGTCACGGTGGCGTCGTATTCGACATGTATATTCCACCATATCGGGGGCTGGGATATGTTCCGCGAGCTGAGACAGCGAGATTGAGAAACGCTACAAGCTTTGCTCCCGGTAGGGGATTGGGAGAAGTGAGAACTCCTAAACTTCCCCTGGCCTTACTGGGCTATTTTCGATGAGACGGTGTAAATATCAACACCAGTCTCAAGTATGATGGTATTTCATACTTCTCTTTGACAAGCAACTGAATGTGCCTAGATTTCCTCTCCACGCCCAGGCTTAGCGGAGTTGGAAAAAAAGCCTCTAATCGTCGCCGGTGTATGATGGCGAATTTCGATTGTGATGTGCGTATTTGACGATTTTGGAGGGTTCTGTTCTGTTGCGGCGATGACTCAAAGGTTCCAGCGGTTACTACTACTGGTCCATTGGCTTATGATATTTCGTGTCTTCGTACAAGGGGAATCCAAGAGTTGGTACTTCAAGTTGGTGAGATCTACTAGGTATGTGAATTAGCCGGGATTGTTCCACTCAAGGCATCTTGCTGACTTACCATCAATTGTCCTATCCCCCATCCTGGAGCTCCCCGCTTGTAAACATCACAACATGACCGGACCACGGCCGGATTTGGACCTTGGACCCTCAGCTGGCGGTGGCAGAGAAGAACCTCAGGAGACCGAGACTCGGTCCCCTTTTTAAAGATCTTGAAAGCATGCTGTGACCGTTCTTCTACCCCACTTCTCTACTCGGACAACGGAACCTAGTTGAAACTATAAAGTTTTTTCGCTGACATGGCCGACCGAGGGTTTTTTTTGAAGTTTAATGTGATATGCCTGGTTGCGACGGATGACTCCATTTATATAAACTCGAGTAACAAGTAGCTAGATAATGCCGTCCTTAGTATGAGTCTCGCTAAATTGGGTCAAGTGCACCTACCAATGGTCCGCGTATCAGTCACGGACCAGGCAGCGCCAAGGGCGCTCATCATGAGATGAAGAGCGTCACTGCTGTAGAGAGCATAGATGAAGAGGTATTATGACGGGTGACCGAAACCCTCCTGATACCTGAAGTATAAGTCAATGTCAACCGGAAGGTAGTCCTGGACCAGTACCATATGGTGTGAACAACATAGAATATAGCAGAAAAACGCTGTAGAGACCGAGATTGAGAGAGACAAAGAAGGTGAGCGATGGAGTGGAGCGAGATGGGATATCGTGCGTGTGTGGTAGAAGAAATATGGTGGAGATCCAGCCGCAGCGGGATTTTGGTAGGCGGGGTGGATTCATGCCGATCACTCGCTACCATACAGTACCTCTGATCTCGTGACGATACAGTTTGCCGCCAATACACACAGACCACCATCCCCAAAGCTTGAACGCACCCCCAGTACCAAAGCTCTTCCCCGCTTTGCTGGTTGACACCTCCAGCCTCCACTGTCTCAACCCATCTAGCACGTTCTCAACAAAGACTGTATTCTGTCAATGACACATTCCTGTCACATACTGGACACATCTTGCGCCTCTACCCTTGTTACAGCTTTCTGTCCTCTCGACTGGTATATCTATCCTCATTGTCTCTGAACTCTCCTCTGTATTCCAACCTTCCGATATCCGGATCCCACCACGTCTTTCTCTTTCTCTTTCTCTATCTCTCTCTCTCCCTCGTAATCTCTCTATTCTCGCTTCCTCCTCCTCCCCCCCTTCTGCTTCGTTCTCCTCTTGCCTCCCCTTCTTTTTTCTCTCTAGACAGACCCCTAATTTCCGACAGCATTCACTCCAATGGGCGCAGCAGATTCAGCACGCCCCCGACCAGATGCAAGCTTCCCGTAATCAACGTCCTCATCCCGCCCTCCTTCTCGCCGATTTTCCTCGCAGCGTGTAACGCGCCCTCAATCGCGTTCTCGGTGATGATCTCGGCCTGGGGATCGATCTTCTTCCAACCTTCCGAATACATTGTCAGAACGTCTGGCGGCGGCGACAGAAGTGATTTCAATGTTTTATCTGTGAGAAGGTGAGTCAGAAGCGGGAATCTGGTATAAGAGTGAGATCAGAGGGTTACCGATTCTCGTATTTCCGTCGAGCCGTTCTTGGTAGGTCGTGAATATGATATAGCGGGGACGGATGCCGTTTTCACGGAGAGAATGGGCTAAACATTCCATGAGTGCATTACAGTCTCGTTCTTCAGAGATGTGGGTGAAGATGAGTACGTATGGAGAGGATTTGCTGCTGTTGTGTTACTACAGGATGAGCGGGAGGGTGTGTGATCACATACCTTCCATCGAGAGCGGTTTTTGCGAACCATTCCGCTACATGTTTGACGCTCAACTCATTATGTGCACCGTCAAGAAACCAGTGGTTATTGCCTTCCACTATCGTCTCGTATCTCCCAGGCCAGTTGAACCTTTCGATTCCTTGAGCGATATCTTCTGGCGTGAGAGAACGACTCTCCGCGGGTGCTTTCAACTCTAGAAAAGCTTCAGCAATCGCCAGAGCCAGGGAGCAATTTATCCTCTGCACCGGCGCATGAAGAGCCCACGCATCCTTTGGGAGTGACTGATCCACCTCCACAAACTTCAGTGGGACCTCTTTCTCCTTCGCCCGGGCCTGAAACACCGATATAACAGCTGGATCTTGGGAAGAGGAAAAAGCCGGTACTCCGTGTTTGAATATCCCCGACTTATGCCACGCGACATTCTCAATCGTCGGACCTAGTTGCGCAACATGATCGAGCGCAATCGCGGTAATCCCCGTGACGGCCGGTTTTGGGATGACATTTGTCGCATCATATTCCCCGCCGTGATGAGTTTCGAAGATCGCAACGTCGGTTCTTTCGCGGATGAAGGTGTGGAATGCAATGAGCGCCAGAAGCTGAAGGAATCGTGGCATCTTGTCTTTCCCATCGTGACCGGGGGTAAGTGCGGATTGAGATGAAAGACCATCCCACACTTCAAAGAAGTATTGGGTAAAAAGAGCTTCGCTGACAGGTTTGTTGTTGATTTGGATCCGCTCACGAATGCCGCGGAGGTCTGGGGATGTGTAGAGACCGACTTTTCCCGGGAATCCAGTTCGCAGGCCGTGGACGTGGAGGAAGGACCGGGTGAAGGCGCAGGTGCTCCCTTTGCCCTTGGTACCGGCGATATGGATGATGTTGATGTTGTTGACATCGTTGTTCTAATGTGGTTCTTAGGACAGGCTCAAGAGGGGAATAATGGGAGGCATTACCGAGTGACCTAAAAGGTATAGCCATTCATGCATCCCAACGAGACTTGGGATTCCACGTAAATTGGGGGTTCCGGTCACACCAGGAGCTTCACTGATCGAGGGAACGCCGCCGGATCCTGCGATCTCCTTTGGCCGTCCTTTTCGTCGCCTACTATCGAGGAGTCTCAGCGCATTCTATGGAAAGTCAGCGGGCTTATTACCAGACGGAAGGAGAGATGCTACCTCATATGTTTTCTTCATTCTCTCGGTCTTGCTGGATGGATCAGAGGCGCTAGCGGGGTTGACGATTCTTGATACCCCGCACTGATGGAGAGGGGAGGAGGGCGATGGAGTCTCACCACTGGCGGGTATCGTGCAGATCAGCTGTAGGGGCTGAATGGAGATGCATGGATAACCTAATAACCTAATAAGCAATGTTTCATAGTATAATGTTGTGATACCCAGGCTAAATCGAACATGTAGAGTGCTTTACTGGTGAGCCATTCGCAGGGATCTGTTTCTGGAGATGCGCATGCTGTGCGACCCTCCCTTTGAAAATAGTTGGGAACTGTCTATGAGGAGGGAGGTGAGGGTGAATAGTCACCAAAGATGATGGTCATAAAAGGGACCCTGATACCGATACTAGCAGAGGAAGTGCCGACGTAGCATAGCAAGACGATGACACCACTTGGGGCTCTCAGCTCTGGGCCTCCTTCTCCTCCTCCTCCTCCTCCTCCTCCTCCTCCTCCTGTTTGCTGAAAGTTCCCCTCACGTTCTGTCATCATCACCTTCTGCCTCTCACATCTGTGTGCTTGCTCCCTTAACCATGCTATCAAGATGCTCAGAATCCTCCCCTGCTGATCTAGCCTCTTCTCCGTGTGTCCTTCATTGTCATTCCGCTGCTCTGCACATCTCCAGCGCCTTCCCTGCTGACACGTTCCGAATCCCCAATACACGTTGATGTGATATATGCTCCGTCCGCGTAACTCCAGCACCTCAGTCAGTGGAAGAATCGGTCTGCAATCAGACGCCCCCTCGTGAGTCTGAGTTGGACAAAGGACATTCACCTTTGGTGTCTACAGGCGCGCGGTTGAGAGAGCTCGAATGTACGAGAATATCTTTAACCAACTGGAGTGTGACAAGATGCTGACAAGCTTCAATGTGCGCACAACTCGTGCTTAAAGATGCATCTCAGGCTCCGCTCAGCCGTCTGATGACCTTTCAAATCTGTGTGGCTTGTCAGAATAGCACTGACATGAATACCAGTCTCCCCCGCTTTACCTTATCCACTACCAAAACTATTTCTCACGCTGCTCTCTAGCCCGGCTTTTCGAGGACTCAACATCCGTGTCTGTTTACGTTGCGGGTCATTTTACATATCTACCTAAGAAGGACGGCGATCGCTTCTCGTCCGAGACCCTGTACACCTCCGATCATCCCGAAAGCTGGTGGTTTCTGTGCATCCCACCATGAGCAAGAATAAATACGGCATCACGGTCCTCCACGACCCCTCCGCCGCTACAACTCCCGGTGCTCACGAAGGGCGAGTCATTTTCGAGTAATCAGCCCCTCAAACTATCCTATTTCACGCACTAACGCAACCATGTAGCTTGGTCGCCATACACGGCCTGAATGGGCACCCCTTGGATACATGGACCCACAAACAGAGCGGGACGATGTGGCTCCGCGATATTCTCCCACAACTTCTCCCAAATGTTCGCGTCATGACCTTCGGATACAACGCCCGGTTCAAGAATTTTACGACTATACAAGACTTGCGGATGATCGCTACTAAACTGCTTGCCGAACTCGTCGACCTGAGGAATACTGATGAGGTATGGCGCATGATTTTTATACACTATGGAACACCAGATGGCCTTTTATACAGACCGATGATGCTGATTCTTTTATATAGGAGAGTGCCCGTCCGATCGTCTTCATTTGCCATAGCTTAGGCGGGATAATTGCAAAAAAGGTCGGTTTCACAACCCAGGGTGGCTTCGAGTCATCATCCGTGAATATGGACTTCGTTGACGCGAAAGGGCCTAGGCGCTGTTGATAGGCTGTCCGGAAGAACAAGAGAGGATCCAGAACGCGGTCTACGGTATCATATTTCTCGGTAAACTCATATATTGCGGACAGATACGAGTCTCCTGTCTGCTAACAATTTCCAGGCACACCACACAACGGCAGCAATATCGCGAGCTTAGGAAAGCTCATTGCCAATGTTCTAGCAGCGTGTACACCGTTGAACCCTGCACGTGTACTCATAGCAAGTCTACAAAAGGATGCGGAAGGGTTATTCTCCATAACCGCTGATTTCACGAAAAGGAGACGACAGATCCACATAGTCTCCTTTTTCGAGACAAAGATGACGTATATTCCGCCATTCATGAAGAGAATGGTACGTAGTCCTTGATCTATCATCCAGTTGAAAAGGATCTAATACAGTGCTAAGATTGTCGATCACCATTCTGCGATACTGAATCTTCCGGACGAGATTGCAATTCCTCAGTATTCGGACCATCGTGAGATTGCGAGATTCGCATCGGCGAGCGATCGCAACTTCCGTCCGGTCTTAACACGGTTGAAGAAGTTCGAGGAAGACATCACCAATCAGTTCATTCGAAAATTATCTCAAGATTCAGAGTCAACTTTAGTGCCGTCGGTCACGAAAGGTAAGTCGAGTCACGCACCATTCTCCCTTCAAAGACATACCTGATATTAAATAGCAACGTCTGTACCATTCGATCTCCCGATTCTTCCCTGTTCCGCATTCCGGGGAAGAGATGATGTGTTGGACGTCATGAAAAAGCATTTCTACGAACCCGAAAGTCGAGGCTACAGGAGACGTACATTCGCACTCTGCGGTCTTGGTATGGTTTCCTCTTTCTGAGACGAGTTACGCCAGCTAATAGGTTTGTACCAGGTGGTGTCGGAAAAACACAGACAATACTCCACTTCATATTCTCTCACCAGACCAAGTACGAGACGGGGGTGATGTTTTTGAATGCGACTTCTCGAGCTTCCCTCTCGACCGAATTCGCTCGTCTAAATGAGCTCATAGGCCTCCCTGATGTAAAAGATAAAGTCGCATCTGTGAAGCGGTGGTTGGCCAAGGAGGAGAATTCCCAGTGGCTGATGATCTTCGACAATGCCGACGATCTCCGGTCGGTGCCGCTGTGGGAGTACTTCCCTCCTTCATCCTCAGGCCACATAATTATTGTTAGTCGCAACCAGGAGGCGATTGGCGGAGTAGCTCAAGATGGTTGCAGTTTGGACCCGTTGGCATTCGACGACGCGATGGCAGTACTTCTCGAGACTGCGCTTCTCCGCGACCCATCAAGCGCTGACTTGCAGAGCGCCAGGGACATCGTCCGACTCCTGGGTTCACTTCCGCTCGCTCTTACTCAGGCAGGGTGTTTCATGCGATCCCGCAACAAAACGCCGAAGGAATACCTCGACCTGTTCTTGAGAGTACGCCTCAATGTGTTACAGTTGCAGCCGACATTACAAGATCGTGAAAGAACGCTTCTATCAGCATGGAAAGTCAACTTCCAACAAATTGAAGAAGAATCAGAAGATGCGATGAACCTTCTACTGCTTTTTTGCTTCCTGGAGCCTTCTTCCATATCAGAAGCGGTTTTACATCGTGGATCTATCGCTCAACAACGCTGGGATGAAAACGGAGAGCTCACGGAGGTTTCAGCGGAGGACGAAGGCGTTGATGTTAACATAATCCGGCTTATTCAGAGCGACATGGATTTTGATGATGCCATCGCCAAACTGCGTGCTTTTTCATTCATATCTTGCAACAGAGAGACAAATGGCCTGAGGAATTTTTCGATCCATCCTCTTGTTCAAGAGTGCGCGATACAACACATATCAACTGCCGCAGATTCATGGAGATTACGCGCCATATTTTTGATATGTCATGCCTTTCCCCGGAGTCCATATGAGCCTCTGTAAGTTTCCCGACTGATAGCGTGCTAGTACCTGCGCTCGTACTGACGCTGATGCACTGAGCCAGGTATGGTACGAATGGAAGAGCTATTTTACCTCAGCTTATACATGTCGTGGCCGAATCCGACAAAATGAACCTGCGAACCGGGAACTCGCCGCTTTTCCGTCGCCAACTAGCAGCAACACTTCTTGCGGCCTCGCGCTTCTCCGAGCCGTCATGGAAGATGGAAGCTTTGGACCGCGCAAAGCTGCTATTAAAGGACGACGCCGATCAATATCTGAATGCCTGGCTGTCATATCGGGGGAGCTGTATACTCCGCATGGCCGGTAAACAGAGCGAGTCAGAAAGGATCTTGGAGGCATTCGTACAATCAAAAAGCCAACTCGCCCATGATGGCGGATCCGACGGGCTCGGAACTCCAAGATACAATGCACAGCGTGGTGAATTGATTGTTTCGTTTGCGGAAAACATGATCCGCCGAGGCCAGCTTGATGAAGCGAAAAGTGAGCTGTGTGAGTGGTCAGCACTTGATCCCGTTGCTCCATCAACGTTCGAGCGCATCATATTGCGGGCGCGGGATATAACGCTTGGGAAGGTGTTGAGATACCAAGGCAATTTCACAGAAGCTTTCATGTTACTGAATGAAGTGCTTGAAGGAAGCCCTACCGACGACTGCTTCGAAGGAAGCGGCTGGTACCGCGTCCTTTTATCCGGCGTCGCAGAACTCCATACAGAGCTCGGTCGACCAGTCGAAGCTGAGCGTCTATTAACACAAGAACTTAAACTCATGAAAGAAAGCGGAAGTCAGGAAATTGCTGTATGTCGACGACTCCGCATCTCACTCGCGGAAACCTTCCTCGAACGCGGCATGTTTTCCGAAGCCACCGAGATTCTCTCCGTCCTCTCAACCATCTACAAATCCATGGACAAGCCCGACCACGCAACAAAAATAAACCACCTAAGAGTCCAAGTATCACTCGCGCGGGTATCACATCTGCAATCTCACTGGACTGAAGCTTTGGAGCTTTGGAATGAGGCGTTGGCGTTTTCGGCGAGGTTAAAGGTCGATTTTGGGTTCTCTGCAGGGATGATGCGGTTTTCGAAGGGGCATGCGTTGCATGTCTTGGGGAAGACGGAAGAAAGTCATGAATTGATGAAGGAGGCGAGGAAATTGATGGATGCCGAACCGAGGATACTGTGGATTGCGGGGTTTTGCACAAGGTGGTGGACGTATGTTACTGGGCTGATGGAGGAGGAGTGTAAGGAGGGGTGTGATATGATGTAGTACGGACTTGGATGGGTAGGGTGGGAAGTAGGAGGAGAATTGAGATGCGATGGTTCTATGTATGTACACGGCATCAGGAAAAAACAATATTGCTATGGGACCAATGGTATATCAGGTTTGTTGTTGTTAACTCTCGTATATTGTCCTTCATCCCTTGAGGGATATGTAGACACCTGCATTAGGTACAGAATAATAAGAAAATCTACCCAACCTTATACCCTCACGCCACAGCACACAAACACAGCGAAGCCACTGGCACCTAGGGAGTATTAAGCTACCCACAACTGTGCCGGAAGTTAAGATGAACAAAAGAAAAAAGAAATGAAAAGTCCGAACAATATCTGTCTGCCCAATCATCCAATGATTGCACCTTCAGTCCTATCCCCCCCCATTATAGTGTCCCCTATACCATGGTCTTGAGTCTGGGTCTTATAATCCTTGATTTCAGTATATCACCTTCAGTCCTGCAGGCACTCCGAAGAAGCGAACAGGCATTTGGTCCAACACCACATCAACATTAATTCCCGTGTCGACCGGAGGCGTTTGATGGTCTCAACCTGCATATACGCATGGGAAGGCTCCACGGGGTCACATGGGAGGGAGACGGTAAAGCATATCAATTCTGAATGATCTCATGATTCTGCCATGATCATGAGAGATTGCCAAGCCTTGATATTGAGTTTGCAACCGCGTGTGTTGTTTGAGGGGCGGAGACTGTACGGTAGATGAAGTGGGCCTATGGGGGAGTCAAGCTGGGACCAGATGGCAAATTAGAGGGCATGGGCAAGTGATGAGTGAAGATACATGAGCCGCAAGCATGTGCCAAGTGAGGTAAGAGTTCATACAGTATGTGTGAGCTGGGTGAGTGCTCGTAATACCAGTGAAGGTTCAGGTTTATAAAGAGCACGGAATCTGTGCATATGGCTTACACATGAACCATTTTCAGCCTACTACTTAGGATCTCCCAGCCCCAGTTCTCTACCAATAGCCTGCATCTTATGGCATCATTTGAGTTTGAGTTACTGTTCGAATCAACTTAGGCTATCCGATATTTGACTACACTTACCTTACCTGCATTCTCAAGCCTTGATTTATTATCTCATTCCCTTAGTTGTACGATGGGGTGCAGCCAGGGATATATTGCGGCGTGAATCAATCATATCTCCATTGTTTTGTTTTTCTTTTAAAGAAATGTATTGAGGCTGTATGAAGGATATGTAGTGGCTATGTTGTATTGAGTCATTTCTTGCTTTAATTTTATAATATGGCAGCAAAAGTTGTTTTCAAAGATTCTAGCAAATTCTTGGGATTGGTAAACAACTGTCATGGTATGGAAGTATAGTGTTTCCTTTGTCTTGTTTTCCTTGCTTATGGCAGCGTAGGGGTTGTGTAGGGGGCTGCGCAGAGGCTATGTTTGTCTTATGTTTACTTGTTGTGAGGAAGCGATCCTACAACAGGAACGAGGAACCAGGGACAAGAGGGTAAGATCCTTCCAATATCGAGAAGTCAGAGAGCAACGGAATGCCCAAAGACACAAGGGGGTGATCAGGGCTATCACAGGAGGATAGGGATTCGGGAAGCCTAAGAGATAAGACAGAAGACACTTAGGTCAAGAGGAGGTTTGGAATGCGGGACGAGGAATAGAGCAAAGTCAAGAGTAAAGTGAAGAGTGAATTGTTGCGTGAAGAAAGAATACGAGATACAGGAGGGGGAATGAGTTCCTTATATAGCTAGAGATAATCCACTCTCCATTCCAGCGTCGCCAAATGACGTCGAGGCGTTAGCCCACGACATCGCGAAGCTTTTACAGGCCCTCATTGCTGTTCGGTCAGGTTTCCGAGTTCGGGGGAATTTGAATCGTTGCGGGTAGTATCTCCCGCATGTTTTGGCTGCCCATTCTCTCTCCGTTCTCCGTTCTTTCTCCCAGTCTTCGGGCGATGTGGGTAATTGAGGTCGCTCCAAAGCGCCTCGCGTTCTTGTGTTGGCTCTGTCTGGAGACTGCTTTTGCGACTTCGTCTGCAACCTCGTTTCCTTCGATACCGTGGTGCCTTGGAACCCAGTGGAGGTGGGTCTCTGTACATATCTCTTTCAGCTTTCGGCGGTGCTCTCTGATGTCTTCCACAACGTTGGACCCTGGCCCTGGTTCCGTTGACTGGATCCTTCTCAAGGCGCTCTGGGACTCCGTGAAGACCTTGAGCGTATTGACCGTCTACTTCATTTTTCAGGGCGTTTTGCAGGGCGTAATGTAGGGCTTCGGATATAGCGAATAGTTCTGCGTCGATAACCTCTTTTGTCGGCCCTAGGTTTCAAAGTCTCGTTTGCCACTGTTCTTCAAAGTCCAGTTGCGCTGTGGCTGCCCCTATGCTTCTTTCGGAGTCACGTGACCCGTCTGTCCAGATTATTAAGGTTCTTCTCAGTGGGGTTGCATGTTGAGATGCTATGGCTGAGGCTCTCTCTGTATTGGCGATATGTATCATATCTTTTGGAATTGTCGGCTCTATGCTTCTGTTGGGAACTATTTCGACCCCAGCTTCGGGTTTCCGCCGCTTTCGCTTTCTTCATGCACGTATTGTGGTGTTCACGGAGTTTCAAGTGGCTATCGATCCAGACCCCTATCCATCGTGCAGCTGTACGGTCTGCGGACTGACAATGTCCGCTAGTGAACTAGAACATCACATATAAAGAAATCTTTCTGGAGGAGCCGTCACTCTGCACAGCCTGCATCCAGGTGTTTTATAAAGTACTAGGCCAAAATTATAGACGCACCCCAGCTTGACAACCACCTCAGACCCAAACCTTTCTCTTAATTATTCAACAATCACAACTCCTAACAGCCTGAAAATTGAAATGAAGCATCTCTGGATACAAAGTAAAAATAATGTGGTGTGCCAAGCCCGAAATTTCAATATCTTGTGTACCACCCTTTTGCCTTCCTCAAAGCTGCTACCCTCTTAGGCATCGACTTCCAGAGCGTCTCCAAAAATTCCCCCTCGATATCCTCCCTCCAACACACATCTAGGGCGTCCACTAGGACCTTCTTCACCGCATCAGGGCCACCTCGCGTTTTCGAAATCTCCGGAAACCGAATATGAAGCTTTTCTTTGAGGCGTTTCCAGCAGTGCTCAATCGGATTCATGTCAGGAGAGTTTGGTGGCCAGTCGTCCATAAGATTTATGTTATTATCCTCGAACCACTGCATGGTATGAGCTGCAATATGTATCCTCGCATTATCCTGCTGGAAAAGCGGATCACCGATGACGTCGTGACACTCCTGATAGGCATCCAGGAGACCTTCTTCCAAAACCCGTGTGTACACAAAACGATTGACCGACATGTCGAAAATAGGTATTAACTCCGATTTAAACCCCCCAAAAATCGCAGCCCATACCATTAAATTTATCCCGTGCCCCTTTGGGACACCTCTAATGCAGTCTTTGTGGTATTTTTCGGACGGTGTTGCAAACACCCACACAGTGCGTGGATCTCTGCTTTTTTCGACCGCACACTCATCACTGAAAATAACCCCCTTCCACTCGTTCTCATCCCAATACTTGTACTTTGCTGCCCACTCTCGCCTTTTATGGACATGCTCTTCTGTCAGGAGCGCCCTGTTCTTTGCACGCCACTTTCGAATGTCGGCCTCCCTCAATGCACGCTTCACTGTCCTGACAGAGACTTCAGGGCACACCTCATTGCGTAACTCTCTAAATTGCTGTCGCCTGTTCATCTTTGCCTTCCGAACCAAAAGTCTTTTGGTCCTTTCATCGAGTTTTTGTGGTCTTCCGGCTTTGGAGGGGGGTTTTATGTCTCCCGTCTGATTGTAGCGCGACACAAATTTTCGCACACTCGCCTCACTTCTCCCCAACGCTTCCGCAATCTTGCGGTTCGAGTCGCCTCGCCTGTGCAGAGCGATAATTTGACCCTTCTCAAATTCGGACAGGTTGGTGCGACGGGTGGGAGCCATGGTGGTGGAGTCGGTGGTGGGGTAAAGTTGAGGGGAGGTGTCGGTCGCGTCGCGACGCGAGTCGCGGTGCGTCTAAAATTTTGTCTCCTGACTTTTTTACTTGTCAAGGCTGTAAAGGCGTCTGACACAGAGTCGCGTGTGCTGACCATCGACGCTGTCTCGAGGTATCATTCTTCTGTTGTTTGGACCCCGCCCGTGCTTGAGGCTCTTGAGGGAGAGGTAGTCGCGGCATCTCGACAAACAGTTGTTGCAACGGGATCAATGCCTGGTGGAACTCCAGCTTCCACGACCGCAGTGGGCAGAAGTTCTGCATGACCGCAATGTAGGCACTCTTTGTCCTTGCTACCGGGGCGGTGAAGCGTAGCCTCCACCTCCCGAGCTTCTCGAGACATTGCGGAGCATTTGCTCGCACTCTGCGGCTGCCAAAATGTATGTCTGGCAGCTCAGCGGTTGTCAGTTGCGCAGGTACCCTCACCCCACGTCTCCCTGAGTTCGAGGTCGATGATCAATGGCCGAAATTTATTTCTGTGGGCTATGGCCCTTGAGGCCGCGTGGGCGGCTTCTTGTCTGGGAAGAATGTCGATGGCTGACGTCCGGCGCCAGGTGCCGGATCGTTGACCAGTTCGTTCCAAAGTCCCATGACTTAATATATTATGTGGGTCGCCCATGTAACGGCCCTGTCAATCGGTGTTGTATTTCCACGGCTCGTCAGGACGGCTGTGGGATCCTGATGTTAACGGTTGCTCATGAAGATCATGGTGCGTGTTGTGGTTGTGCTTACAGAATTATTTCCATCCAGGAGAGAGATATCGTGGAGCATCGACAATATGTGGTAGATATACCAGAGTTTAGAGTAGTCGTATTTTAATTTCTTTATAGTTCTACGGCTGGTCAGCAACCAATTGTGAGATCATATGGGGTTTCAGTATAACACATACCTTGCATAGTTGTAGTTGTTGCAGCGTAAATCTCTTTAGTGTATATAGTTTACCTAGCTAAACACTTGAATAAGTTAGTGTCGGGACTGGAAGAAGCAATAGATGGTGAAGAGTGAAAGTGGTGCAGACTTACTGACTATTTTTATTAACCTTGATACGAAATAGGGTTGGTGGCGTAGTCTGTTGGACGAGTCGTAGGTGGATTGGTGAACAGCGGGGGCCCGAAAGAATGCTTTACCACGTTTCGTATCGCGGGATTCAAGCTTCTCTTCTTATCCCTCGGCGCGGTTGGAAGTGTAACGAAGGCGCCAACGCCACCTCAAATCCATATCAGTGTCTGCAAAAACATGAATAAAGGAAAGAAGTCACCAACCTGACGAGCTATATGTAACACATCTCAATGAGCCCCAAATTGAGGATCGCTGGGGGGAGGTACCAGTCATCACCCACCGTGGCGGATGGTGAGACGATGTCCGCCACGGAGAGTAGATGAACCAGGGATACAGCTTCTTATATACCCAAAGACTCAACTAAGTTTCGTGTGTAAATCTTGGTGACCGCTTCAGGGTACAGGGTGCTTCGGCCAGCTGGCAAATGGAACTCGATTGGTTACTGACCAACCAGTGGACTGTGCTCGTTAGAGGAGTAGCGATACTTTGTAACGGTGGCATATCGAACATTGAGAGGCGGGAGCTCATCATTAGATTGAAACCGAAAATACCAGGCCATGGAGGAAACCTCAAACAGCTCGGGCCAGTCTACAGGCCAAAGACTGTGGCGCGTGTTGCTGATGACTTCATTTCTGAGTATGGCAAGGGGTAACTTTGGTGCCAATCCTGCGCCACCTTGGTGGTTTAGTTGCTCAGGGTTGCTCATATAAGCATCGTTCCAGTGTGACGGAGGATACAGGACATGGAGCGGGAATTTTTAAGTTTGTTTGCGCGATATCAATATGGATCGCCACCCAGTTCAATTTTCCGTAGCCCCCATAATCCATGAAGCGTTAGTCCAGCATTCATTCGTCCTTCTTCATTGTTGGCCCCTTCACCACTCACGATGCTTCGGCATTCTTGCTGCCATGTCCGTAGTCCTCACGGCATTTTTACAACCCCCCCCCCCACCATATCGGTTAAATTCCATTTCAGGGCGAATTCCGGCATCGCAACCAACGATGAAAGAGGGAGTAGAGGGCAATGCATGATTCTGGTCGGCCGTCATGTGGGATTATACAAAACCTAGGCTTGATCAAGCGGGGCCGTAACTGGAAGAAGTTCGGTGAAGAAAACTTTGTTTCTGTCAAAAGTCTTCATCAGCAGAACGTGTAGCACCAAGAGCCACTTTGACCAACAGGAAATGGTGATTAGCGAAGTCTTACTTCGCACAGCATCTTATAATGTCTGGAACTGTAGTTTCAATGGAGGACGATTGCGGGATTGGTGTTAAATGAGTGACTAAGAAAAGGAGAAGTGGAAGTTTCGTCCCAAACTTGGAATAGAAACGGGTGATTTCTGGTGAATCTTGCTGAGTCACCAACATGATGATCTCTGACCCAGCTCCAAGACCATGCCAACTCCCATTCCAGCGGCCACATCTCGAATTTTCCAAGGTTACATTTTAAGATCCTTAGCTTTACTCATCAGCGATCGTTGGCTAACTCCAGTCTTCATTTTCACAGTTGATATGAGAGAGATCAAGAAACTCCCGCTCCTTAGCAACCCCGAAGCCGGAAACAAGGAAAACCTTGAACCCATTCCTACCAAGAGCGGGAGGGCATTTATACGGCGATTAGGACGGCACGAAACGATTGATTGCAGAAAAGATAGTGTTGAGATGCTGCTGTGATCCACGAGTTATCGAACAATGCTACAAAACGACACTGGGATGGTGAATGAGGTACTCCTACTGCTCGCTCTCGGAACTCGCTCCGAAGCTCGGATTCTGCATCCGAGTTGCATCATCGACACCCCCAGTGCGCCAACTTTCCTGATGCGATACCGATAGAAATGTTGCTGGCAAGCGCCATCTTCGGTGCCTCGCCCACCATTTTTTCAACAACCTTACTTTATCTAACATACAGAAGAGTCGAGGAGTAGGAATACCATGGGAGAGTCGACGACAGTTCGCAAAACTGCCTACTCTCCCCTCCATCGCGGCTCGCTTACCCAGTTGTGCCACATGGGTGCTGCACGCGGACGCAAGGAAACGCATCGCTTCGGCACATGCAAACGTTGTGGAAAAAAATAAGTTACTCCCATGATGTGCAACGGTTTGTTGCTGGGGGCGATTCCAAACCAAACAATGAATTACCCGCAGGATATGCACGGGGTTGAAGATATCTTGGGCGGTGGATTATTGTATGGGACGGGCCAATCAAATTGTGTGTTTTGATGACTAGAATTCACGTGAATTGAATGGCGTAGTTGGGACCTGATTCGACGTTTGACATGCCCCACACACGCCGATGGGCATCATCGATGAGATGCGATGTAGTGGTGTGCAGGCTCGGTTGCGACCCGAGGAAGACGAGTGGATTTTGATGGCACAGATGGATCCAGCCAGGCAAGGGATGGGTCTGAGCTTCTTGTTAGTATCCAATGCTCACAGTAGTTCACATCAAATGGAGCATTCCTCGTCCGTCGGCAACAAGTTGCCCCGACAGTACCTTTCGATGTCTTCAACAGGTATAGATGATGCCCCAGACCGGGAGATCCCATCTGCGGGTAAAGTTCCACGCAGAACGCGAGATGTTGCGGGGAAAGGCCCCCTTGACATGTGGGGCGAGGCTTCGGATCTCTTTCCACTCGTCTTCGAGTCCGTGCCTCCCCACAACCAATCATCCGGTTCCTCCAAATGGCCTCCAAAGAACCCCGCACTACCTCGCGGGCACCTTACCGCGTCTTGAGTAGCATTTACACAGGCGTACAACTGCATAAGGTTGATTGGGGCCGGAGGTCCTCACACTACTGTCACAGACACAGACGAACTTATATCTAGCGCTCCCCCGCACATCGGTATTGTTCCCTCTCTTGAGTAATCCCCTTCTACTGGCGAATTCGATTTCTCCGGAACCTTCATTTATATCCATCTCCCATAAACAACCACGAACGTAACCACGAAGACGGCCCCCAAGCGATACAACACTTATAACGCAGCGGAGACGGCCCGATTAACGTAGTCCAACAGAGATGTTGGCCGACTTGATCCTCCATTCCTCCCCGGCGCTCGCCGTCTCCATCGGTGTCGCCCTGGTCTTGACGTTGGCATTTGCGCGGATCCAGCAGAATCGCAAGATTAAGGCCTTGGGAGGCCGCGCGAAAGTATTGCCGACCAAATCGCTGGGTATCAACAACGTTTTGACCACTGTCAAGTACGCGAAGGCAGACAGGTATGGAGGGCCAGTGCTTGTTGTGGAGAGGTGATGGTGTTGATACGTGAAACAGGAACCGGGAGTTGTGGGATGAGAGAATAGCCGAATATGGTACCCATACCATGGAAATGGAAGTCTTGACGAAGAGAATTATTATGTCCACCGACCCCGAGAACATCAAGGCTGTATTGGCGACGCAGTTCCACGACTACGGTATGTTAGCCTGTTATCTGACAGAACCTCGAATGAGTGGCGACTGACGCAGACCAGGCAAGGGCGAAAACTTCCATGAGTCTTGGTTCGAGTTCCTCGGAGACAGCATCTTCACCACCGACGGCAAGCAATGGCAAGAATCCCGCGCTCTCATCCGTACGCAATTCATGAAGGACCGTATCGCCGATTTGCACACCTTTGAACGCCACCTGCAACACATGTTTTCACGCCTCCCCATGGACGGATCTCCCATCAATATCTCCGACTGGGTTTTTCGCTTCACGCTTGACACTGGTACCGACTTCATCCTCGGAGAGACCGTCAACTCCATCGCCAACGCGAAGGTCGAGTTCAGCAGGGCTTTTGCAGATGTCCAGGCACATATGAACCTGGTTACCCGTGTTGGCCCGTTCCGCCATGTCTTGTCCAAGAGAAAGTTCCACAAGGATTTGAAGATATTGAATGCCTTTGTCGAGCCTTTCGTTGAGAGAACACTGGCTATGAGTGTTGAGGATCTTAAGGGCAAGAAGGAGAACGAATACAACTTCTTGCATGCTTTGGCGCAGTATACCCGGGATCCCAGAATGCTGAGAGATCAGCTTGTTGCCGTTCTCATTGCTGCTCGTGTATGTTATTGTCTCCGATGTCGGATGTGCCGTGGTTGCTGACCGGACTAAGGATACGACTGCTGGGACTCTTGCTTGGTGCTTCTACGAACTCTCCAAGAAACCGCAGATTGTCAAGAAAATCCGCGCAGAAGTGCTCAACAAGCTCGGCCCCGACGGAATCCCCACCTACTCGGACCTCAAGGAAATGAAGTACGTTATGAACGTCATCAACGAGACCCTCCGCCTTTACCCCGCCGTCCCATTCAACATCCGTGTTGCCCTCAAGGACACCACACTTCCCCGTGGTAATGCGAACAATGAAAACGAGCCCGTTGGTATGCCCGCTGGAACCGCATTCGCCTACTCGCCCCTGGTCATGCAGCGTCGCGCGGATATCTTTGGTGAGGATGTGCTGGAGTTTTCGCCAGAGAGATGGGAGGGACGTGCACCAAAATCGTGGCAGTATATTCCGTTCAACGGTGGCCCTAGGATTTGCGTTGGTCAGCAGTTTGCGCTCACTCAGATGCAGTACTTTTTGGCTCGGTTAGTATAATCGTCTGTCCGATTATGAGAGATAAAGGCTAATGAAATTACAGCATGTTCCAGCGTTACGAGACGGTCGAGAACGCCATGGGCCCAGATCATAGGCAGTTCGAGAAGTGTGAGATCACTATTACTCCGGGTAACGATGTGAAGGTCTTCATGAAGCCCGCAAAGTATAATTAGGTGCCTGGGCGTATCTATAGATGATTAGTGGGTGGTGTTTCAATGAATGAAGGGTTGGGATGGGATTGAGTTCTGGATGACGCTGGGTTCTTGTTTTTCTTTGTTCGGGATGGGGTTCTTTCACTGTCGATATTCAATACCATTGTTTTGCCATGCTCCATGATGGAAAAATTATACAGAGTGACACACTGTGAGCTCGTGGCGCATGACTAACGGGCCTGCCTTGTCCTCTGTGCAACGAACACGCGAACCTGCATCCTTCACCACAACCACCAACCTCAACCCGCCGTTCTTCGCCATCGCCCCCCCTCGACACGCTGTCAAACCTCCTCCCTCAACCACACGCATTACTTTGCCTTGCCCTTCACAGTCTGGAATTCTCAGTGCCGTCTTGAACTTTTTCTTCCCCGTTGTTCCCCGACCGACGCCATCTGTTGTCATCGCCGCCACCCCGCAAGGACCTCAACCCCCAAACTTTCCCACGCGCACCTTCCACCACCTCCTTTCCCCACCTCTCCGCCGCCCTCCTCTTTACTCCTTCCTACCTCCCCGCACCGCCTCACCCGTCAGCGGCCATGGCTGTATCCATCACATCACCGATGGCGGAGGCGCTCAGCCACCGCATTCAACCAAAACTCGTCGAAATCGGTTGGAGCGTCGGCGAAGACGACAGTTCGCCCCTCAGCGAGTACATCTGCCTCATGCTCGTCAACGGCAAAAGTCAAAGCCAGATAGCATCAGAGCTATCGGGTGATCTGCTCGGCCTGGGACAAGACGACTCCTCGACCATCGAGTTTGCGAAATGGCTGTTTGCACAGGTTGAGGAAGTGCAGAGGGAGACAACAGGCGGCACCGGCGCCCAGGGCTCGCAACCGAGTCAGAACCATGACGTGGCGCAAACTCAAAACGGTGATGCGCACTTGGAGCAACATCACTTTGATACCGAGATGGATATGGGCTTGGAGAATGCGGTCGATGAAAGAGTGTTTGTTGTCCCGTGGAATGTGGACTTCAAGATGAATGCTGACCGAAGAAACAGACCAACCGGCCCTAAAGCAATGCGGAATCCGAACAATAACGGCGTCGGGAATCGGAGGATGATGACCCAACTCAACCGCGCCATGGAACGGAGACCTGACGACCGAATGCGACCCATGGGCGGCGGTATCGACAAGAACCGGAAGTTCGAGAATACTCCCAGAGGCCCCATGAATGGACGTGGCAACATGAATCGCTTTGGAAACAACCGTGGCGGTCCGCAACACCGGATGCACGGCCCTGGTGGAAGAAATAACTTTGGGAATATGAACGCCTTCAACGCAGCAATGACCCCAGAACAGCAAATGCAGTTCTTCCAAATGTTCCAGCAACAGACACAGATGATGCCATTTCCTCCAGGCCCAATGCCGCCAATGTCTGGCACCACGAATAACATGCGTGGAGGTGGCCGCGGCTACAACAATGGCTTTGGGATGCACCAACATAACGGGCCTAATCATCATCAAAGAGGCGGTTTCCAGAACCACAACTTTCAGAACCGCGGCCCCCATAACAACAACATGAACGGCAATAACAACAACAGCCTCTTCGAGCGAATCCAAGCCCCTCCTCTTGACTCCGCAGTCTCCACCACCAATACCGACGACACCATGATCGATACCACCCCTCAATCCGATTCCGTTGACCTCACCTTGTCATCATCATTAAAACATCAAAAGCCCGAAGAAATCCCGTGTAAGTTCGGCACCGGCTGCACCAAGGCAGAGTGCATCTTTGGTCACCCCACCCCCGCCGCTCCCCTCAACCGCGGAATCCTCTACGTCTCCGGCGAACGCTGCCCCTTTGGGTCTGGTTGTAAGAACAGGAAATGCACCGGTTCACACCCGTCGCCCGCCACTGCCCCAGGATACCAAGCCGCGGGGAAACTCGACCAGGATTGTAAATTCTTCCCCAACTGCACCAATCCAAATTGCCAATACAGACAGTATGTTCCCCCCACCCACCATTTTATCCTCCCCTCGCTTCCTCTATCTTTCCAGGTTGATTGATGCTAACCCACTCTTCTTTCCCCCCGTAGTCCCCCCATGCCCATGTGCCGCAACTTCCCCACCTGCACCCGCCCCAACTGCCACTTCTCGCACACGGAAATCGCCTGCCGCTACAACCCCTGTCTCAACCCGAACTGCACCTACAAGCACGAAGACGGCCAGCAACAAGCGCCCCCTGAAACGGCAGGCTTCACGGGTCATAGGGTGTGGAAGGCGAATAGTGGTGGACACGTTAGCGAGAGAAGATTCGTCAATGAGTTGGAGGAGGAATTGGTCTTGCCTGGCCAGGGGGAGGAGGGATTGGATACCGCCGAGATGAGGGATGAGGGGATTGATGGCATGGCGTAGAGGCTGGGGATACAGGCTCGCCTTAGGACGGGTTTTGGTTGGTAATCGGTGGTTGGGGCGCGGAGTTGCGAGATGGGTGTTCCTCGTTGTTATGCGGACTGGTGGATGGAAAATATGCAAATTCCCACAGTGTCATTGGTATTGTCGGTATTGTCGCTGTTTGCTGTTATTGCTGTTGTCATTGTTGCATTATGATCCCCCTCTCCCTCTCTCACACAGGCACGAGGGGCCGTGGTCATGATATACAGTACGGTCCGGTTTTTCAAGTTTTCCTCATCAAAATCAGGTCAGGTCAGGTCATGATATGGGTTGGGTTGGATAATGCGGTTGTTTCTGTGAAGTTGGGTTTTTTAGATTGGCTTTCGGGAAGGTTTTTTTTTTTCTTTGTTGTTTTTTGTTTCTTGTTTCGTCGTGTCGTTGTTCTCATCTCGTCCGTGTTTTGTTCTTCACTGTTATTTTTTCTTGATTGTCGTTATTTTTTTTTTTTTTTTTTTTTTTTTTTTTTTTT
>ML220139.1:128888-217577 GCA_004786065.1 Ascodesmis nigricans
TTTTTTCCCTTGTCGTTTCCGTTTCTTCTCGTTGGTTACCTTGCATGTTACGCTAGGTATCGCACGCATGTGGCATGTGGCGTGTGGATGAAATGAAACCTGGAAGCCTTGAAACAGAAGAACGCAATGGGCTCGAGCCGCTGTCCGATGATGTAAGGGGGAGAATTGTAGCTTCAGGACCGCTTGTATTGATTGAATTGTATTGTATATAAATCAGGTTTCGCGTAATTCGGTAAGGGGTTTAGTTTGAGTTTAAGTTTATTATGCTAAGGGTCGATGGGGATGATGATGAAATGAGAATAGAAATGGAAAATGAATTGGAAATGTGAGATTGTGTGCTACCACGGTTCCACCACCATCACCAAACTCTGCGACTTCGACTACCCTCAAATGAGAACCTTCTACACGCCATCTTACCACCCCTTCTGTACCCACAATCCGGTCCAAAACTTTTAGCAATGTGGAGAGTCAAAGGATTATGGATTTCAGGCCTGGGTGAGAATAATGTGAGAGTTGTAAATAAACGTCCACAGAAAATCGTACCTAACTCCGAGACACCACTATAGAGCACCACAACTCAAAGAGTATCAATTTTGTCCTCGAAACGTCTGCCATCTATTTGAGCTCTGGAAGAAAAACATCACTTTCTACGAAGAAGCGCTCTCTTTGACGACTTGGACAAGTATATGGACTCGAAATGCCGTTGCAGTGGAGTAGAGGAACCATGTTCGAGCTTTACCACATCGGTAAGGGA
Organism: Ascodesmis nigricans; assembly: GCA_004786065.1. Classification (NCBI taxonomy): domain Eukaryota; kingdom Fungi; phylum Ascomycota; class Pezizomycetes; order Pezizales; family Ascodesmidaceae; genus Ascodesmis; species Ascodesmis nigricans. The sequence goes on from ML220139.1 coordinate 129,643, forward strand.
GCAGGGACCATAGAGATTACCTCGAGGCCATACACCTTCTTCATCTTCTTAACCCTCTAGTGCCAACTATGCTAATGATCGGGATCCATAACCCTACACAATCACTTTCGTGAGCACTACGATGAACGAATTGATGTTACGGAGGAACTTATGTTGCTGTTCAAGTCGACCACAAATACTCCAAGCTATCGATTTGTTATATTTCACACCACCACCGTTAGCAGAAAATTAAACCAATTTACCTGAGGGTTTGTGTCTCCGGCAATCTTGATGACTGTGACTCCGAAACGAGTGACTGCGCGCGCATGCACCTCCGGCCGATTGAAGAGAAGTCGACGGACTGCAATAAAAACAACGCCGCAGCTGCCACAATACGAGGGCAGGGCTGTTTAATAAAAGATATGAGATATAGTCTGTAATCTTCGCAACCATTTTGAAATCTCTCCTCCAAAATTCCTCACCTGCGACCCACAGCATACATTCGCATGACGTCGATTTATGGCAGGCCACCAACACTCACCAAAAGGCGTTAGGCGACCCAGAATGTTACAAGTGCATCATGGGTAATGCTTTCTTCAGGGAAGACTAAACTTAACTTGCACCTTAGTTCATGACGCCTAGCTTTAAGTCAGACATCACTTTGAATGTGTGTGATCCCACCTTCAATGCCATCTCCCCGTTACAGACCTGTACTGATCTTCTCCAAATCTAGAATACATTAAAATGCGTGACATAAGGAAATTTTCCGAAATTCGATATGGGCGCCTGGGACGTAGAGCCTACTGACAGCGTGAGGGACAAGGTTGGGTTGCTTGGAGATCAATCGAAACCTCCTTCGAGTACATCAGAAGCCAATGAGGTGCCGTCTAAATCGAAATCGAGGGGAAACGTGATTAAGTTGTTGTTGCGAGGGACTTATCCTGAGGTATCCGCACTCAGCAGCCTGTAAACTTCCATCCCAAGTTCCCGTAAGCATGAGTCGGGAAATGGCTTGAATCTATCTCGCCACAGTAGGAAACTTACTATGATAAGACAGTGGGGTATTATATGGTGAGCATTGACCTCAGTGTGGCTTTGCGGACAGTCACGATACTCGCTATGGGCACAATGTGATATACAAGAGTCACGCAGCCATTTCACGCGTCAGATGTTGTACATGATAATATCTCCCCATAGCTAAACTCTCAAATGATGGATGACGAGTGTTATAATGCCTCGATGTCCATCCACATGGGTATATGGCGTACTCACCGTAGCCCGAGCTCAGTCCCACACACAGACGTGCGGGGAAAGAGTATTAAAGGAGCCCAGGTAAGCCTAGTATCTTACTTGTCAGTCGTTCGTCTCTCACCTCTCTCTGCCACCGCAAACTCCACGAACTCCGTTCTCAACCAACAAACTCTCAACAACATGGCTACCTCTCACTTCCCGACACAGACGGTGATTGCATCTGCAGCTCCCACCCTTCACGGAATCAACAATCGTCTCGGAACCGATCATGCCTTCACATTCAACCATGGCCACAATTTCTTCGCCAATGTTCCGTAAATCTTTCCGGTGAAAAACGGACAACTTGAGCCCTTGGGTATGGAAAAGATTACATTCAAGGCGGGCACCGATGAGCATATTCCGCGAAGGTTATGTGGACGTATCCGTAAGTGACCCGGTTCCTTCACAAATAGCAAGCCAATAGCCTTAGTACCCAGAAACTAACTTGACCCAAGATTGACCACCCAAGGCGCTGAGTTCATGGCCATTAAACGCAACTTCTTCAGATCCAATGCATCTCTCGGTTTCTATCCCGAGAGAAATGTTTTAATGACTGCTGTCGGCCCCACTGGAGAGCCGCGACAAGTTCTGGACAACAAGGTTAGGGTCAAGCTCAACGAGTGGACCCCACCGATTCCGTGTTATGGAACCCTGGTTATTTTGCAAACTGAAGATGGAGGTGTACATTCCGGTGGAGAGAGTCATGTCCAACCCGAAGAAGTGTTAGTTTTCTGATCTGAGACGATAGCTTCGAGCTCATCAGCTGTAATGTGTTACGGATTGTTTTTTTATTGATTGATTGATTGATTGTTTTTGTTGGCTCTTGATTTCCGAGGTTGCATTTGATCCTTGCATTTGGTTTCGTTCAGCTAGGTATGATGTAAGCGAAGCATTGTTGTTTGTTGGGTTAACGTTTCCGCAAGTCACGATGCGGAAGAATTAGAACCGTCATTCAGTATGACAGGTACGCGTCCATATCTTCCTAAGCGTCAGGGTTGTCATTCAGTAGGGTCTGAGAGAAACAACAGAACAGAGATTGAAAACAGATCCAGATAGGGAGGAAACCCTTTTTGTATCAAGTCGTTCATTCTCCTCTCCTGTGCTCATACGTTTGAACTGTGAAGACCAGCTCCCTATTTGTAATATATTCCAGCAGAGTCATAAAAATAAAAACTTGTGATGTAACTCTACAAGCTCCAAACAAGATTAGCAGAGAAAGGGACGTCTACGTCTACTTGTCCGCATCGTCTCCTGGACCGACGAGATTGGCACCTTGTTGGTTAAATCACGTGGCCAGTAACTAACATTAATTATGTCGTGTGCGCGTGCGCATGTCATTCCTCATCCCAACCCACAACACCACCGATTCATCACCAACCCGCCCCTCCTTCCATCACTTGATTATCACAACGCCCATCGAAATGTCAGTGGGCACCCGTCAGTATTGCTCCATGCCTGACCTCCGCAACACCGCCGTCTGTATTAATTCCTCGATGGCAGCTACTTGAATCTCCCGTCCAGTTCGCATCCCATCCTTCGTCACTCCATGCTTACGGGTAGAGACAATACTTGTAAAAAATAATCAGGGGCTAATACTTACATTGTAGGTGCATGGTTATGAACCGGGGTTATACAGTTCCTAAGAATCGGATACTTACGCTCGTCCCGCACAGCGAAGACAGACACATCAACGCCCAACACTTAAGAGCGACCATTCTCGAGAAGCATTTTTCGGCTTTACAGCTGAGGATTATGGATGCAGGTTACGGCATTAGGTTGAAACACAGCATGACAAAGCGGCCAAAGTCACGTGAGATGAATATCATGCACCATCCTCTATATACCACCTGCGAGAGCGTCAGTTGAGAACTGCGGAACGCTCATCAAGCACAAGCACAGATGCATAACCCAGCATCAATCCACAATGCGGTGTAGGGGAAAATCCTGCGCGGATAAAGCTCCCAGAACTCCCCGACGCCCAGCGAAATGTCCCCATATCCTCTCCATTCTTCACTATCCCATACCAACAAGGTGGCGAACGAACAAAAATTTGGGTTAGCTGAATTCCGGCATGATTATTGGTACCATCGCTACGTCTCTGAACAGGTCTGAAACCCCAGATAACAACCGTCATGGTGCTCACGCACATGGAGAAGCAGGATAGCGTGAACTGCACTTGTCCTGCAACCCGATTGTGGTATCAAAGACGGTGAACAAGATCAGGCCTCAGCATTGGTCTGCAAATGAATGGCGGTCTACAAATTCGGCACACTTCCCACCACGGTTCCTCCTTATCCACCTCAACCGGAACCAACGGTTCCTTTACCTTCTCCTTTCTTTCGGCTTTTTTCATTCCCATTACTGGGCTGGCCGACTTTTTTCCTGGTTTCATTTCTATTGTGCAGAAATTTTTCCTTACACCAAAAAGTTTTGGAGCGGCTATTTGAAGGTCTTCCGAGACCGAGTCACATTCACCATGGTTCAACTTTCGGTTCTGTTCCTACTTCCTACTCTGGCATCACTTGCGTCTGCACACATCGGAATGTGGACGAAAGCGGGCTTTTACAAAAAGGATGACGGTTATGAGGCCGCAACACCGCTTTCAGGTAAAGGGAAAGCCGTGTGGTTCTATCATTCTGATTTTTCGAAAATCAAAGTCGATTCGCACCCATCAGAGGAGCTCGTCCCGGGAGGCACGTTCACGGCTGAGCTTGCTTGCAACAAGAAATGGACGACAATAGGAGGTAATGCTAGCAATAAAGAAGCTTGCCCTAACGGGAAGGAAATATGGAAATCACGTCACGTCAAAGAGAATGGGCCAGAGGAACTCCTGGGATGTGCGATCGGCATCTCTTATAAGGGACTTAAAGAAATAAAACAGTTCTCTGACATTGCCCTGAAGGACATGACAGTCGTCTCTGTTGCTCAGAAATGCGTTGTCAAGCGCGACACAGCATTCCCGATGCCTAAAAACATGCGCAAATGCCCTGAAGGTGGCTGCATTTGTGCTTGGTTTTGGCAAGGTTCAGATTCAGCTGATGGTATATATTCCCTCTTTTGTCTTCAGCTCATAACAGTATACTGATGTGGCTTTAGAGATGTACATGACCGGTTTTCGTTGCCACGTAAAAGACGGGTCTGATGCACCCATCCCGGAGGCAAAAGCTCCATGCAAGGGTAAATGTAATCCGAGTGGAACGCCTCAGCAACCTCTTATCTGGTAGGATACCCTATTTAAACTGACTTCATTTGCTTTGTTGCTGGAATATACAGGTTGAAATGCTAATCCACTTTCACTTCTTAGGGCAAACGGTGAGCTTGACAACGTTAAGAAATCCGGCTCCAAAAAACCAGGGTACTATGATGATTATGGCTTTTCAGATGGGGCTCAAGAAGTCTTTGGTGCAGGGAGCAATAACGATCCCAATAAGGACAATAAGGACGATAAGAAAGATGACAAGGACGACAAAAAGGACGACAAAAAGGACGACAAGAAGGACGACAAGAAGGACGACAAGAAGGACGACAAGGACAAGCACAAGGATAGGCAGAAGGACAAGGATAAGGATAAGGACAAGCACAACAAGGACAATAATCCGGAGGTTAAAATTGAGTATACGTACCACACAAATGTGAGTTGTCCTCACTCTCAGGCTGCCAACCAATCTACCACTCAATCGCGGATACGGAGGCGGATACGGAGGATGGCACGACTCCGTTTTTAACGTCACCGTCACTCTATCCCCGGGATCTATCCACTGAAAGAACAGCCGCACTGTATGCATCGCATTGGACTTGGGTGGAAATTATGGATCGGGGTCTTGGTCTTGGAGTCATGTTGTCTGGGTTTTCCGTTAGTTGTTCTTTCGTATGATGTTATTACTGAGGGGTATAGGTTTGGGTGTATGATGCGCTTTGATGTTGGGGGGAAGGACTTGATGTTGGAGATGCTGGCCATGTTGTGGGAGCTTTGTGTTTGATGTGTTTTCTTATGATTATATTACTGAGCGTTGGCTATTTTAGCTAGTCAATATTTTCGAATTCGATTTTTTTTGATCTCAAGCTCTATCGGTTACGTTACTTTTTGAGGGAGGGAGCTGTATCATATAATACTCTCCAACTCCTTTCTATCCCCACTTTCTCTCCCCCAATTCCATCTTTTCAACCTCTCAACCATCCCACCCACCATACCGCCGACTCCTCCACCGCCTCCTGCCCGGTTCTTCCAGTCCCCCGCTCCAACTCCCACCTCATAATATTCCCCCCGTCCTCGAACGGATACTCACATCTCCTCACGCTACTACTCCCATTTTCCTGCTCCTACTTCTCTTCCTCCCTCTCCACAACCTCAATATCCGCCACAGACCCGTGGCACGACCGTCAGAACGAGCGATTGCAGACATGGCCACATGTCCAGCAAGTCCAGAGGAGCACCACCCGCCATGACCGGCACATATTTATGTCACAGTGGGAGACAGTGTGAGCGCATTTATTTGGGACATTGGAGGCGGTCGTTGGTGTCGGGGGCTGGAAAAAAAAGATATGGTGGTGAAGGTTGTAAGCTACGACCATGGAAGCGCCCGTGGCTAAGGAAAAGGTGGGTGTAGAAGTGGCAACGATAGAGATGGTGAACGACGGGGCAGGGGTTGGGGGTGGGGGCTGTGGTGCCGGAGAGGAAACGAGGGAAGTGGGGAGGGTGCTGATTGGCAGTGGTGGAGGATGTGAAGGTGTTGGTTGGGGGTTTCATTGGTATTGGTGCTGGAGATGGGATGGGGGGTGGTGGGAAGATGTGGTGTTGGTGGTGGTGGACTACCCGGTCGAGTGACTTCGTGTGTTGCATCTCCGTTGTTGTTCATGATCCCCAGTTCTTGAACATGATATGATCCTTATGGATGCAGTTTATCCGGGCTGTGAATCATTAATTCATAACGGCAGGACTACGGACACGGGCAGATACCAGTGCTGCCAGCTTCCCGGGAATACTGTATCGCGACCATGTGTTGTAATTCAATCTTGGGGTGATTGTACCAGACAAAACGGGTATAATATATGAAATCATGACTGCTTCATGCAACTTAACTATCACATGCTTGTGTATTGTAGTATGTACATGCTTCTGCCCATTATCTACTCACTCCAGTTTTGAACCCACCGTACCGGCGCCTCCTGCTCCTCGTGATCCTCCTCGCTTTCATTGAACATACTTGTACGCACCGTTTTCCACCCGCCAACATTCCACCTTCCGTCGACCGGATAGCCACACATCCTCCTCCTAACAACATTGCCCCCCTCGTCCAGCACATCCATACCTCTTACAGTCCCACGATACCCCTAGGCGGTAGATGCGGGATTCCAGTCATACCCACAAACCCAACAAGTCCAGCAGCGGAGTAGATTCCACGTGCAGCATGAGTCACACTGGGCCACATTATGGACATTGGGGGCTGTTGGGCGGGATGACGGTGGTGGGGTGTGGGATGGGACCTGTCACGAGAACGGGAATAGTATGTAGAGGAAGAAGTCGATTCGGTGGACATAGGCGGCCGATTGGTGCGATGAAGATGTGGGTGCAGTTGTGGCAACGGTGGAGGTAGCGGTATAAGGGCAATGGGTTGGAGGTGTTGGCCCTTGCTGTGGCGCTGGAGAAAGCGATGGGGAGATTGGGGAGGTGAGGAGGGTGGTTTGATGGTTTGAGGTGAGCAGCGTGGAGTTTTGTTAGGCAGTTTGCTTTGCTCGCTGGATTGAGTATAGACTTGTGAGTCTAACAGGGAGACAACCTTTACACGGGTCAAGTTTCTTTTATGGCAGGTTGATTGGTATTTTGTCATGCGAGTCGGAATAGGTACCCATCACAGCACCACCACTTCCTCGAATAGCGACCCATTGTTGCAACCTATTAAACCCACTACAACGGTGCCAATCTTCGATCCCTGACTCCCGCAGACCGGGACTGCAACACCGAAACTTCCGGACACCTTAGAGCCATAATAATTGGTAATCGGGCCCAACAAACAAGAACCTGAGGGTGGGTGCAACAAGGGGAAGGATTTGGGTGGTGGTGGGTTGTCATGCATGCTGGAATAGCTACTCATTTTGCAACCTTAGGAATTCTGCTTGATGATGCGCCATGGTTGCGACCCATTAGAGTACCACCCAACATCGTCATCCCGAGCAGAATGAACAAACCCCTGGGCAAGCAAGATGGGCTTGATGCATATTAGATATAATAAGATCCATTTCATATCGCTTTTTGATAAAAATCACCCACCATCCGTCGTCGTATAGTACTTCACCACATTAAACTCGCTTGCTGGACATGAGCGCGGCAAGTTTCCCGCTTCTCGCCGCCTTCTTTGCCGCTGGTTCTATTAAACTCCGCTGAGACTCCGCTGCTTCTTCTTTCCACTTCATCATCCCCGCCCCAGTTCTCTCGAAAAATCCTTCGCTTCTTGGCTACATCAATCATCGTGTACTGTTGGTCTGTTGCAAACCTATCACCATGCCTCTCGCCCTCTATGGACTTGCTTCCATCCTTCTTGCTACGGTATGACTTCGACCCGCTGCTTCCTGCTGATGCTTTGGCTTGTGGTTGTTTAAGTGCTGACGCTGCTCACAGTCCGTCCTTTCTTCTCCTATCGGGCCCGGAAAATCGATACATGTCTCTCCCGCTACTTGTACGGACATTCATGTGAAGCGTGGATATCAACCTGGAGCAATTGAGATTGCGGACGATCAAATTCAAGGCAGAGATCCAGTATTCGAAGCGATCAACGCTGCTGGTTCAGAGATCAAGCAACTTCCAGATGACCAACTCCTTTCGGGACAAGAGGAGAGCAATGCCGGGGATATAACTGAGTTCCTGGATGGCCAGATCCAGGTCGGTCCACCCAACGTTGACACGATTAGTTCCACCGACTCGGCCGTCACTCAGCTATTGGATGAACAATTTCAGTTTGGCCACGCAGCTGAGACTGACGCTCATGAAGCTATTCAGATCTCAGAGGTTCGAATTGAGGCCGAGGAACCAGCTTCTGGGCCCTTCCTGAATGCTGGCTTGGATGTAACGCAGCGTCCATATGGTCAAATCGTTTCTGGTTCTGCTCCAGGAAGCATCACCGGCGACGTGACTCAAATCCCGGGCGTCCAGATCGAAGCTGGGCTGCCAGTTTCAGAATTGTCTGGCAGTGACGGCAATTATCCTTTTGTTTCGCAAATTTTTGATGGTCGAATTCAAGTCCTCGGCGGTTCGGTGAGTTTTCATTGAATTTTTATGAGGACAAATCACTTATTTATTTTTAGGGAACCCTCAACAAGCGTGATGCTCCTAAAAACGCTGGCCTACCTCCCAAGTACGCAAAGATGGCCGACAAAGGGGCGACGATGCCCTCGGTTCGTAATGCACCACCCCAGCCAAGCAAGGACGAAATGTATGATGCATTCAGTGGCCGCGGAAAGCGGGGAACTGCAACTAGAGCCCAAGGTAGTGACAAGAACCAGCGGCCGCCACAGACACCAGCAGAAGTTGCACAGCGTGCTCCTCCTCCTCCACCTCCTTCTGTGCCGGGGAAGGATCAGATGTTTCATGCTTTCCACAACCGCGGAAATAACAAAGCAATTAATTCGAGACCTCAAACTCGTCATAAAGGCGCTTTGGTACCCGATATCAATCGCTGCAATACCTGCGGAAAGCCTGCTGGCCAGAAAGGTACTGCCGAGTCAATGTCCGGGAAAAGGATGAATGTGGCCGGAATGAATGCAAAGGGAGGAAAGGGATGGTAAGAATGGTATGGATTATTGAAGGAAACGATCAAAGGAAGCTTTATGATGGTCAAATTGAGGATGATACATTATCGGGGCTGCTCAACAGTGTACAAGTAGGACCACGGTACCAGAGGATGCATTATAGTCAATTCAAGAGGCGCAGGCCGCAAAGTTTAAGCAATTAGCAGCTCTCAAAGGAGCGCTTCGGGTGTTCCATAGCGGTTTGTGAAGATTTCCAGCCCATCTTGAAATGCATACTTAGACCGAGATCATCTGTCTCGTTCAATCGATACTGCGACCAAGAAAAACAAATTCGCAACCGCCCCCGACCGTTAACTTCATGAAACGTCTGTGTGTGTTCTTTCAGAATATTTGCTTCAGAGATTTATCCACCGGCAACCCGTTCCAAACTCATTGTTCTTGAATCGCATCAAATTGCATATAGCAACTAAGCCTCTATATCCTCATGTTACATCGCATTGGTCTGCCATATTTTGTTCTCTGCATCTTCGATGGTGTAGTCACGGCCCAGAAGAAGTTTCAAGTTTCGAGTTTTCAAGTTTCATTGTGCTGCGAGTGAGATTACATGATAGATTCCCGACGGACAGCGAACACTCTGGTGGTGGCGGTGGAACTAATCTGACAACTGCTACCTACAGGGTTCATCCTCACTGGCGGTGGCAATCACGTGGACTACAGTACAAGCATAGTTAGATCTAAAAGCTTGATGGGTTGCACTGGTTCATAGAAGCTGTATCATCGTTGTTTCCACAGTCTCTCCGAGTCGCGTCCTTCTGAAGCTATATATGGTATATGAATATCGACGGCGCTGAAACACGCCGTGTACTGTTACTCTAGTACCCTACTACTCGTACTCATACTCATACTCATACATAACAATACGCTCAACCCCAACACCAGCACCGATACCGCAACCACTCTCATACTATTTCCTTTTCTAGTAACCATACCCTCAATCCACCAGAATCGGATTATACGCATTAAACACACCCTACTCTACACATTAGCCTGCATCCCCCACCAACCCTTTCCTCCCCCCCAAGCATACTAAAAGAGCAGCAACTCACCTCGGGATCCCACCGTCCCTTCAACGCGCTAACCTTATCCGCCCTCCACCCGCGCCCATACCACACCTCCTGCCCTTCATCGCCCTGCGCGTAGTTCACGTAGACCCGCAGGTCCGGCACGCCGCTGCCGCGGTGTAGGATTTCGCGGGCTGCTTCGCCGAGTTGTTGCGCGCGGGGTTGGAGAGTGGGGTTGCGGAAGTTGATCATGAAGAGACTGTGGGGGGGTTAGTTGGGTGAACTCAAAAGGGTGCAGGGGGAGAAGGGGGAGAAGGGGGAGAAGCTCGCGGGTTCGGGGGCTCGCTATCGCTCGCCCCCTCGCCCACCGGCACTTACGAAATGATATCCATCTCCCTCCACGGATACGCGCTCTGTGTCCCATCAATCTCCTTAAACCTCTGCTGGGGATACAACTCCCACACAATAGACGTCCCCTGAAACTCTGGCTCCTTCACCACGTCCCCATAAAACCTCCACGCCTCTGTGACGGCGTCAACCTCCAATTTCTTCACCTGCGCAGAATAGTGGCCGCGGTATACTGACCCGCCGAGACAGAAGCCCATGCCGGTGCCGATGCCTGTGGCGGTCGCGATTTGGTTTAGTGGGACCGTTTGGTTGCTGATTGAAAATGGGCGCAGGGAGAGGAAGGGTTCCATGAGCGCGGGGAAGTTGGTGGGGCCGCCGCCATATTGGAGGGAGAGGCGGATGGACGGTGGTTGGGTCTGCGGGGAGGTAGAGGGGAGGAAGCCGAAGAAGATGGTGAGGGTTGGGGGCTGGGGGAGTGTGTTGAGGAGGGTGATGAGGTCGGGGAGTTTCGAGGGTTCGTACTGTTATCGTTAATACTTGATATAACACACCGAGACAGAGGGGGACAAACAAGATACGTCGCATCAACCCACATATCATCATCCACCTTTTCCCACGCCTTCAGCGTCATCTTTGTCACGACTCCAAAATTATGGCCCGCTCCACGAATAGCCCACCATAGATCTTTCTCCTCGCCCTTGGATCGCTCATTGATGACCCTGACCTTGCCATCGGCTGTCACCATCTCAACCTCCTCTATAACATCACTCACAACGCCATATAACCCCTGAAGCTTCCCGTGGCCACCTCCGAGCGCGAGACCAGCTACGCCAACGCAATCACAACCGCCTGTGGAGGTGCGCAGCCCGGCTTGAAACATTGTTTCGACGAGTTGGGCGTTTTTCGCGCCGCCGCCTAGGATGATGGAGTATTTTGTTTCCTTCTCTTTCCCTTTATCCTTCTTCTCTATCTCCTCTTCCTTTTTTGACTCTGACACTGACTCCGATTCCGACCCCTTCTTGCCCCCACGCTTCACAACTCTCACCTCATCCATCCCCCCCACACTCAACTGCACCCCTCCCCTCACCCCCGCCACGGTCGCCGTAAACCCATGACTCGTATTCCTGACCAACAGCGGCAGTTTCTTCCTTCTGACATAATTCACTACCTGCTGAACATCACGGACCGTTGCGGCCTCAATGGACACGATGATGGACGGGATTGACCATGGATCCCAGCGGGCGACGGCGACCGGGAAGAGCGGGTCGGTGGGGAAGAGGACGGTTGCGTTAGGGGAGAGGCGGAGGGAGTTGATGTCGCCGAGAAGGCTCGATGAGGTGAAGGGAGTTGTTGGGGGGGAGGTGGAGAGCGCAAGGGGGAGGTGCGGGAGGAGGAGGAAGGTGAGGGAGCGCATTATGGATGGTCGATGAGAGAGGATGGAGATGGAGATGGAGGGGTTTTACGGGATGCGGGAGTGAGTTGGCTGCGGGGGGTGCATAGCCGCCTGACTGTGGGGGTGGAAGAGAACCGTTAGTGGTGGTGGTGGTGATGGGGAGAACTGCCGCATGGGTGATGCATGGTGTTCACACTCGGAATCGTGAAGAGTGATGGGTGGTGTTGATCTCACATGTAGTCAAAGAACATTTTTTTGAGAAAAGAAAAGAAACTTGTTGAGCAATCTAAAATGTGGCCAACTCTTCCATATCGCACCCTCAGCGCAACGTCTACTGATAAAGACGGGCTATGACAGGAGATGCATATACTTCGCTCAACAACCAACAAGCAATCCCATGAGAAATGGCCGCCCAGACTGCCCCTCTGTGTGAGTATGCCAATCCGAAGAAAGAACACGGAGGGGCTAGGAGCAGCAGGGCCAGGACTTGATCGAGTGCTGAGAGGAATTTGAGACAGTGTGGAGTATAAAGGAGGGTGATGGAGGGAGGGGGAGGGGGTTATACCTGGATACCTGGGGAGAAGCAGCGCGGAGGGAAACAGCAGTCACTGGGGTTTTGGGGCAAGTTGAGGCTTTTTGGCAGGTTTGAGGGATTCGGTGACGGTTAGGCGGTTCTGGTGGTGGCGGGAAACGAGGAGGGCGTGGTGGACGCGGTGTGAAGAGTTGGGTGGGAATGAGATTGTGGTTGAGGGCGAGTGATGGGTGTGGTTGGTGATGTGAGCGTGAAAAGTCTTCAACGCCAGAAGCAAGCATCTAGACGGGGAGCCTAGTTGAACTACACGGTTCAATTTACCTCGCATAGGTATTGGCTTAGATGTGAAACCCGATAAATTACAGCGGGACTACATCCGGAGATCCACCTCCATGCTGTTTCGCCTCCGCTTCCGCTGTTCACTAATGCTGTTGAGCGAGTCCTGTACGAGTACCGGTATATGCCCCCATTTTCATACTCGCGATACACTACCTGGTATCAACCACGTGACCCGGGATGTGAGCATCACCACGCTTATCTCCGGCACTGGGTGTAGCTGCTGCCAACACAACAGGCAGCACAACTCACAACTCACTACCAGGCCGGTGTACAACAACGGTACCAGTGGGTACAGCAGATATGACATTGGAGCTTGACAAAACAAGGCAAGGTAAGGCATGGCGAATAAGCCCCATCCCATCTCCGTACCTCGTCTGGCGGAGTTTTCGGGTGTTGGATGGATACTGAGATAGATGGAGAAGTGGATGAGGATGACCGGAAACTCATGCTCAAATTCGGAACTTTCATGACACAGAAAAGCCGACGAAGTTCGTGGAGGTGGGATAATATATTGGCGCAATATACGCGAAACTCGGAACGACGGAACTTTAGGTCGATGGCATGCTGGTTTGGTTGAGATGGTGTGCTGGGTGGTGGATGATGAGGGTGGTGGGTGATGCCTAGGTACTGTACAGAGACGAGGCAGGGACGGTAAATCCGTAACGGGAGATATTAGCTGGAGATTTTGGTATCAAGATCTTCACTGTGTCCTGCAGGCGAGGAGCAGGGTTGCGGCTCATCAGACTCGATACAAGCCCATGGGGGGGTTATGGATGAATTGAGTGGACAATCCCACAATCCCACAATCCCACAATCCCAATCATCTGGTTTCTCCAATTCGCCCGTCCATCCCTCTGTCACCGCCCCATCATAATCATCACCATCGTCCCCAGCCCCTCCCAAAATACCTCCCAGGCATCACCACCTCCAGTGTCCGTGTGTCCGTGTGTGAGTGTCTGACAACATCCACATTTCACCGGAAGCAGCCCAGCGCACATCCACCATACTGTCTCCTTCCCGTCTCAGCGTCTGCAGTCCGGTGATTGGTTGGCCCTATGGCACGCAAGCTGCGCCGCCATTCCTGCTGGGCTGGGGTATGGGTGTGTGGGTGTGGGATTAAAAAGTAATCAGCACCCACCACGCTGACGGAGAGCGGTATTTTATCCGACCTATCGCTTTGGCTTTGTTGGAGAATCGCTTTGTTGTCGTCTGATCGCTTTGGGAGAGGATTGATTTCAACAGCAGTTATTCAAGTTTGTGTTGCGACGACTCCAAGACATCATTCAACGACAGCAACATCAGCGGAATCGAATCAACTGCAACAAAGAAGGGATTTCAAAGAGCCAGCGATAGTCGAGACCAATACCACTCAACACCACACGCGAACGTCGAACAAACTTACTTTTCACGACCCCGATTTGACTCCTCACCTCACATCCATCCGCGACACATCCCCCCAGAATAGGCTCGATCCATTCCACGCCTCTCGGGGCAACTTGGACAAAAACGCCACCCACCACCGCCACACGGAAAACAACAGGAACTCCTTTGTGCAAAGAGGCGTCAAACCCACAAGACCTCTTTTTGGCTTTGGTCCCTTGCTGCTTGGAGACACTCACTGTACTGCACACGAGTGGTTTTTGGAGTGCGACAACCACAACGAGGAGTGATTGAGGGATTGGATTGATTGGACGGCACGCACTGGATTTGGGAGGGCTGAACCGAAGTGAACTGAACGGAGCTGAGGCGGACACGTTGGGGCTTTGCTTTTCCATTCAACCTCACACGCACGCTCGTCTCATCAATCAACCTTTGTCCGCACCATTGAGCGTGAGGAGTGAGTGAGCGAGACAGCGCGACCAGCACCAGCCGCTACAAGCACAACCTGCAAACCACATTCATCACGGGCATCACGAGAACGACCACGAGAACACTACACCTACTGCTCGACGTTTGAACCTCCACAGGGAAAATGGCGACCCTCCCGACAATACTCCTCCTGCTTTCGACGCTCTCCATCACCGCCATGTCACAGTCCAGCGGAACTTCATCATCGACGACTGCAACGCGGACACGCTCGGCTTCGGCGTCGGCGACATCGACAGGGCCAGCGGCAACGCATACTATCAAGGTGGGATGGCCGATTGGGGATCACAAGATGACGCCGGAGCAGACGACGGCGAAGAAGGGGGATACGATCCGTGAGTTTTCCATACGCTCTGGTTCCTCATCATCACCGCGATGGTGATGATGATAGCGAGAGAGGAGGTAAGGTGAGATGGCTGACGATTCACAGTATTCGAGTTCTGGCCGAAAAACCATTCCGTTGTCATGATGGACGATTCGACACCGTGTATTCCATACAACAAAGTCAAGACGCTCCCAGTGGGGTCAGCACTCTGGTGGAGCGGGTTCTTCCCCTTCGAGAGCGACGATGTAAACGACAGAGCCTACAACACACGTACCTACACTGTAACGCTCGACACCGAGGATCCGGTGTGGTTCTACTGCTCGCAGACCGAGAGCTGCGAAGACTATGGCATGATTGGGGTCGTCAACAACCGGTACACTCTCCACATTTCCCACATCCTAGAATACCGCAACTAACAAATTCTCCAGCGAGGGCGACGACTACTTCCAAGAAATCAAAGCGCGCGCAATCTCCAAAGACTACTCCCTCAGCCCCGGCGAATCCATCCCTGAAGAAGGCGGCCCGAAAACCAACCCCTCCAGCTCTTCCACCCCCGACTCCTCCTCCTCCTCCCTCTCCCCCGGCGCAATCGCCGGCATCGTCATCGGCGGTGTCGCCGCCCTCGCCTTAATCGGAATCCTCTTCTTCCTCCTCGGCCGCCGCAAGAAATCGGCTCCCGCCGCCTCCACCCTCCCCCCAGCCAACCCACACCACAGCCTCACGCCCGGGATGGGCCACGACCCGTACTCGCCGATGATGCAGACCGCGAGTCCGGTGACGCCGCTGAGTATGATGAAT
Source organism: Ascodesmis nigricans (assembly GCA_004786065.1). Classification (NCBI taxonomy): domain Eukaryota; kingdom Fungi; phylum Ascomycota; class Pezizomycetes; order Pezizales; family Ascodesmidaceae; genus Ascodesmis; species Ascodesmis nigricans. The sequence continues at coordinate 145,317 of ML220139.1, forward strand.
ACCGGTGCGACAGGGTATACGGAGCCGCCTGGGTACGAGGGTGCGCAGAGACTGAGCGTGATGAGTGGTGGGACGGTGGGTGGCGCGTATGGGAAGCAGGGGCACTTGAGTGGGGTTGGGGAGGCGGGGGTCACAGGAGATGAGGAGAATGGGTGGGTGCAGGGGAATAGGAATCGCCTCAGTGAGTTGCCCAGTAATAGTCAGGAGCCGGTGGAGATATATACGCAGGAGAGGAGGTAGGGAAATGAGTGTGATGGGGTACGGGTGCGGGGGAGTTGAAGGGGGAGAGGGGAGAGGGGAGAGGGCAGAAGGAGAGTTGGGGCAGGGGAGTGTATTTTCTTTTATCTTTTTGTATCTTTTTCTTCTTCTCTTTTTGAGTTTATGGCGAGCTATGTGCTGATATCATGATACATGATGGAGACGGATGGATGCGAGGAAAAGAGAGTAGAAGTGAGTCAGTGAGAAGAGTCGGTGTATATATATATATCCTGTTAAACAGTTTTTTTTTCTGTCTTTTTATATCGTCTGTTCTTCTAGGACTGTTCTCACCAAGTTGTGCTGGTCACAAGAAGCAGCCCGGAGGTCTTTGGTTCTCCATCACCAACCATCACCCGCTGCGTGGACCGCCCGCCCCGCCCCGCCTCGGGACTTCAACCGTTAACCCACGCTCCTCCTCCCCCGCGTCCTCATCACCTCTCTTCTCAACCATTTTCATCTTCTACCACATCATCTGGTCTCGCCATCATCGATCCCATCGAACACTCGATCCCGCTGCGTGTCGACGGATTCCGCAGCCTCGCAGTATTGGAGAAAATATTGAAGGCTCTAAAAAAACTCCCACGGGCATAGCGTCAACGATTTAGACCGTTTAAAAAGCAAATTATATCGATAATTACGCAAGAACAGGAACTGAATTACTTCGTGGAATCGCTTTGGGAAAACAGACTCGACAGGACTCGGATAGCAATGGAGTTGGACGTTTGGGGAAGGGTTCGATTCCAATTGCAGGTGTTGGCCCCTTATATGCGGGAATCTGAGCTGTTTCTTGCTGGTGAAGAACATAATCAACAATTGGAGCACACAGTATACAACCTGTTGATTGAGCGCGCTGGGAAACTGTTGAAGGACTTGGGTAGTGTAAAAGTTAAGGACGATAACTTGAGGGGAATTCGAATCTAAGCCGTATTGACTCCTGTGGCCGTGGACTCGGACCGCGTCTCTTCATCAAAGAAACGTGCCGCAATCCAGTCGAAAATGGATAGCCTATGGGACGAATTCGCAACGTTGCCGCGTGAGTACCGATGGATGCTCAGATGTCAATATGAGGCACATCTCCTCTTGGCCAAGCTGGATCCCTTATTCGAAAATAACCAGTGTTTTTCTCATTTAATACCAGGTTCTCCATGTGGGCCCATCCAAAAGCCATTAGATGAAATAAGCTAGTTTGCATTTATTTCTCCCCACAACGTTTTGAAACAATCCAAAGAAGTAAGTTAAAGCCGGCGCGGTTGTACCATAGGTTGAAAGTATTTGTGTAATGGTATCAAACATCGTTGATACTGGCGGCTCCATCATTCACCAAAGTTTGACAAATACATACTCTCCTCAACCTCCAACCATCCACGGACGACCGGCGACCTTCGATTCTGCGACTTCGGTGATGGACCACGGCCTTTGCGCTCGACAGTTCTCTTCCAGTGGCTTTTGGGTTTGTGATTTTCCCCCGAGGTTGGAGAAACATGATGTGCATCCTTTCCGGGCATGGGTTTTTTTTTTTTTCGTGGTTGGTGGTTTTCAGATTTGTGTTGTCTTGGTTGTGTTGTACTGTTTCTTTTTTCTCTTCTTTTTCTTTTTCCTTTTCGTTTTTTTATTCTGCGATGGAGATTGTGATGGATGATGCTGTATGGGATGCAAGGATTAAATTTCTGGGGAGAGTGGTTATGTGCTGTGGGAATGGAAGTGGGAAAGGGAGGTTGGAGGTTCCTTATGCTTGTATTTGCGGTCTACTACGGGTGTGTTGGGTAACTATACTGGGATACCGGATGTTCAGAAGAATAGCGTCACGGTGGTGAGGATAGCAAGAAGATTGGGGATTGAGGAAGCAAAGGGGTAGTGGTACGAGCAAGAGGGGAATTCAGTTATTGTCTTTAGTTTTTTTTATTTTTTACGTTATTTTGGGTTAGACGAAGCCGTGTAAATGGATTTCGGATTGGTTTGTTGGTTTCAAGAATGTTTTCGCGTGGCTGGGAGTCTATCATTGTATCTCACTCGATTCCATTCGAGGACCTGCGAGTTGTTGTGGAAAGTTCATTTTGATAGGAACGTTCTGGTATGGTCAGGTCCGTTTGAAACTACCGTGTGTAGCCTCTCAATCGATCTCTTCTCGGTCTGTCACGTCATCTCTCACATCAGCACCCCCAGACTCATCCTCGTTCTCCTCGTCATCCCTTCTGTCACTCTTCACTCCCACCAATCACAGCCAACACAATCACGAGTTTGAACGTGCTGGAGCAGCGTAATTGGTAATTAACAATTCCGGATAAACATGAGCCACTAAACTTCGGCGTGGGTCACGACATTCGATATGATGAATCGGGCACGATATAGAATGAACCACCGGCTTTAACGTCTCTTTGACAGCAGCATCTCTACTACTACAGTATCTACCCCCAGCCCCACTATTCCGGGCTCGTAACTTGTTGTAGCTCAACAACCCAGACCGACAATCCCGTCCTCAATCCACTTCGTCCTTGCGTCCTCCGCAGCTACGCGGAGAACCCAAATGCTAATTCATATACCTACTAAGTACTAGGTATAAAGTATTCGTTAGAAGCCGAAGCACACGCCAAACCCCAAAGGCAACACAACACAGCGACCCAGGACGATTCCCGTCGTCCAGTCATTTTGTGCAGCGTCGTATATGATAGTGCACCACCCGGACGGACGGACGCAGGACGATTTCTTCTTTGCCCAACATCTCATCACACTACCGACCGAACACCCGGGGAACATTTGTGCCACAGGCAAATATCCAGACACGAGCCGAGGTGCAACTTTAATCCTGCGTTGATGATACCGACGGACACCGCAACGCCGCAACAACCCGGATAACATCCTCCACGTAGCGGCCAGGACAAGTACCAGTCCCACAGTTTGAATGTTCCGGGACTATATCTCGTCATCAACACAACGACCAGGAGGACGATGATCCCGACCGTCTGCAGCTTTAGGGGCCAGGTGACATCCTCCACGCAACGACCAGGACGGACGATTCCTATCGTCCATCCATTTGGCCGACCACCACATTGCCCAGCATCGGAAGATCTAAACCGACTGAACCCCCGAACCCAGCCAGCCGCAAGGATGATTCCAACCGCCTGCAGTTCAGGGGCCAGGTAACGTCCTCAACATAACTGCCAGAGGCTTCGTTGGAAACCGAAGAAAGCGCAGAGGTGGGTTGACAAAACACCGCTCCCAGCATTCCTGGGGCACAGCCAAGATGGATGAGGACGGTGCGAGTTCATCCATAAGTCGCAGTGCAAGGGAGCAAGAGCAGCCGATAATCTTTACCACTGGCTGTATTGCGGCACAGAACACAAACGATTATATTCATCGTCCGGGCAATCGTAAAAATGAACGAGAACTGTAGCTGGCGAGAATAAAAACGCTGATGGATATGATTTATCCGCAATGAATGATAGGAACGCCGGGACGCCCTGAGGTTCTAGAGTATCCGGAAATCCGGCTGGAACAACATTAGCTTACATGAACGAGAAGACAGGGAAAGAAGACGTACATAAATGGGATATATTAATCGTTATATACCCCATCCCAGGGTTCAGTTCTCCGAGAGACGACCCTGGATGAACATAGTTTTTACATGTACTTCATGAAGCGTCGGTATGTTCACGTTCCGTGTTCTGGATGAGTCTAGAACGAAGCACAGCTGAGAAATTCGAGATATCCATCTCGATGTTCTCTCAAGGAGCACGACAGTGAAGTCGTGTTATTGTATTGTGACTCATACTGCATGTTACCTATCTCGTGTCAGTAGAACCCATGGGTGAGATGGAGTGGGTGTCAATTACCGATAATGACACGAATAATGTGAGCTATTTATTGGGGCGTCCGTTCAAACTCCCAATTCACCCTTCCTCCCACCTCGTCAACTCCACTGGCAACCACGAGAATCATGCGGATTCACTCGGCAATCGGCGAACTCCCTGACGACGCCCTTGTCGGCGGCTGGGTTGACGATCAAGCTTTTGAGCTGGGTTGACTATCAAGCTTCTGAGCTGGGTTGTGTTCGTTCGTCTATGGCTAAGAGATGTGCTGGTGAATTACATTCCCATTCGCTGTAGCAATTTGACAGCGTGTTCGACTCATTACGGATTCTAACATCATCAGCAATCTGGCACCCACCTCCAAGTGTATAAGCCAACATAAACTCACCAGCCTTGGTCGTGTTGATGTCGACACATGGTTTACAACCAAAGCTCGCCGAGTGACCGATTCTCCATCACGGTATCGCGTGAGATGTAATCCAATCTCCAATCGAGGCGACCCCGCTCCAATTATCCCAACGGCATCAAACGATGTGATAGGGATAATTGTGTGCCTATTGAGGGATCGATGTTGACTCCGTGACAAAGGTGGAAGAGCTGTTAGTTCGGGTGCTGCCACAGAGCTCGGGAGGAGGGCGGCGGGGGTTGATTGAGCCGTGATGGAGATGGAAAAAAGGTCAACAGGGCGGCCCGAAGGCCTGGGCCGCCTGGAAGGGAGATTGAGATGACCGGTGCCACACAACACAAGGTGGAGAGGGTAATATGAGGGGTTCGTGATGGCAGGGTAACTGTTTGATGCGGGTAAGGTGCAGGATAGCTTCAACAAATCATGTGATGTCAGAAAATACGATCACTACCTTATTTTTCTATCTATGCAAATTGTCGAATGGAACCACCACTGACAAAAATGGTGACGGTTTTTGTTGGGCTCCAGAGGAGGGACGCTGGTTTATGTTCTGTCGGAAGTTCATGCTCCTTGCCAACGACGTGAGCTATGGTCATCAGAAGAGAATGTAAATTTTCTTTACGGGCCTTTTGGGGATCCAAGCTGAGTTTACTCCAGCTCATTTTCCGTCGCTTCGTTCGGTTACTTTGTTATTCGCTTACCTTATTTACATGATTTATTATGTCATCGACACTGGCGACCTCATTGGTCTCCTAATCTGCTGGAGAACACTTGCACCACTCTCCAACACAACGATACTCATCTTGAGAGTTGATCCCATTGAACTCTCCCGTGAGCTCCTTCTACCTCTCCGCTTTTCCCTGCTAACTTCCCCCCAGCCCTCCCCTTTCATCTCCAACACTTCACTCTCGGGACCATTCACCAATGATCTCGTATCTCCCGCACGCCATCTGCTCTCGGATTTCCGGATCTTCAGTTCCGGCTTCAACATGTCGGCTCGCCTGCCTTCACGGCGTCATTAGTTGACGGTTTTTCGCGGCGAGTGCTCCAGACGTTTAACTGACGAGTTCGGCAACTATCAACGGAATCTCCTGGAATGGTCACTTACTGTCAAGGCGGTATGGCTTCACGACTTCCAGGGCGACCTACCGATCTGAACGCATTTATACTTCTCTTGCATCGCATGTCTATTCCTTTCTGAAGGCCTGTCAAGCTGGCCTGAACACTCCGCACCAACCTCCCAATGCACACAAACCGCCAGTGCGCCCAGTAGTTACCCCCCAACACTACCGGATCAACAGACCGCAATGCCTTAACATCCGGCGCTCAGATTAGAGCAGGTTTCCGCCTTAACTTTGGGCTACCCCCCGGAACATCGTAGAGAAGACTCTTTCTGCGGTCGCCTCCTTCTCCGCCTCCCCCGCGGTCTTTGTCGCCGTGTCCACTCATTTTGTCCGGATCAACCACTGATTGGTGTTGTCCTCCACCACGCTCTTTTTCCGCGGATTCTTACGTCTTCAAGTCTCGGGGCCTTGAGAGGGTGTACTTTCGTTTTTCCCGACTTTCAACTTCGTCCTCTTTTACCGTTCGTCTTTTTTTCATAATCATCCTCGATATCATCATAATGCATTCCCCCCTCTCTTCACTCCTCCTCCTCCTCCTCCCACTCACTCACGCAAACCCCCTCCACCACCGCCGTGGAGGACCCCTCGTCGCCGCGCCCCTCCCAACCTCAAAACTCCAACTCAACGCTGACGACCAAGACTGTTTCGCAACCTGCATCTCGATAACCTTCTGTCTGCAAGAAGAGCCCGAACTCTGCTATTGCACAAACGACGCACGGGTCCAATGCGCGATTGGCTGCGGGCTGGACCGAATCGATCTCAATGACTGCGATACCGGGGAGGAAGGGAGGGTGCTGATGTTGAGTGAGTACGGCGAGGGCACGAGTTGGGCGGAGGAGTCCCAGCTGAGACATTATGGAGCTCGGGAGATACGGCAGGACCCGGACACTGGGGGTATGATCGTGGGGGGGTTGCCGGATGTGCCAGAGGAGGAGGAGACGACGAGTATGACGACGACGGGGACAGCGACGGGGACGAGGGGACTGGAGGAAACGAAGGCGACACCATCGTGGACACCAACGTGGACACCGACTATTGAGTCTGAAGAAATAGAGACAGCACCGACGAAAACAACAATCGTTAAATCGGCGGAAGCAACCGCCACGAAGGTTGTAACGGTAATCGCTAATACCTGTGGCTGCCCCTCACTTCTATACTGCGGCTGTAACGTCCAACCTCATCTCCCGGCGCCGGAAGAATGGTTCGCCCAAAACGTCTGCCTCCCTGGGTGCTCTGACCCGGTGCTGAGGACGTTCGAACACTATCTCGGTCTGGATAATGAGCAACTTCACCGTACTATCCCTCAATGGCTCCATATTTCCTATCGCACAATTTCTAACTTATCTTTACAACCAGAACTCGAAACCCCTGCGTTTTTCAAAGTCCACACAGACGAACACATCGTCACCTCCGAATCCGTCAGCATAAACCCTCCACTGTCCGAGAAGCGCGACCCCAGGAATGACGATACTGTGGACACGATCACACCAATCACCCCCATCATCCCCGTCCAACCCATCGACTCCATAGAGCCCATCGACCCCATCTCACTCACCAAACGCGACAATACTATCACTCCCATCACTCCCATCGTCCCCGTGTCCCCCATTACCCCGGTTAAACCGCTCTCGAAACGCACCAACCCTGCCAACCCCATCACACCGATCAAACCGATCATGCCCGTTGTCCCCGTTGCGCCGATAACCCCGCTCCAGAAGCGCCGCATCGCAAAGGACAGAGATGGTGATAATGATATACTCTCGTCTGAACGATTCACGCGCACGCGGAAGGGGACGTTCGATGTTCCTCAGAGCAAGGGAAAGGGAGTCGGGAGTAGGAGGGAGGGGAAGGGTAAAAAGGAGGAAGATGATGTGCTGGAGAGGGTAACACGGGTTAGGAAGGTTAGGAAGGGAGGTGAGGAGGAGGAGGAGGAGGAGGAGGCGGTGGGTGAAGTTAATGATGCTGCGGAGGTTGTGGAGGGTGCACAGGGAACTGAGGGGGCTGAGGGGGCTGAGATGGGAGAGGAGGTGGAAATGGTGATTGGTGAGGGGGACTGGTGGTGGAGGCCGTGGTGGCAGGGGGATGCCATTAATATTGGCAGGTAGGGAGGTGGATGGGAGAGGGGTGTTTGTTGGTAATATCTGGTAATGGGGATTGGTATTTGTAAATAAAGAAAGTAAATTGCGATGGCGTTGTGTTGTATTTTATTGTATTTGTAGTAGAATTCCACAGCTTTATTATAGATAATATAGAAGGACTTCGAAATGACGAGTGATGATGGCATGTGCGAGTTTGTGTTTTCTATTCCTTCTAGGATGATTTTGGGATAGCTTGGAGAGAATGAGAGCTCAGTGGAGTATCGTAGGGCTTTGATTCGTAAACACAATTGTAGCCAAGATTATGGAGTTCCATAAGCTTCCATGATGAATTGGGGTCAGTTGGAGTGGATGCGCACCGTGTACCACATTGTCCCAGCCCTAATCATCGTACGAAGTTTCATTCCCCAACATCACAGAGTCACCGTTACACCCTGATATCTACAGCTCTCTAAACCTCGTCTGACCCGCTTCGTCTCCATCTCCTCTCACCTTCCTCTTCCCTTCTTCAGTGCTCAACCACAGTTTGTCAGCAATGACGCCATCCGCTCCTGGCATCCGCAACAGCCCCACCAAAGCTTTGCTTGGGTAAGCCGCTCGCAACCTCACTTCTCCACCGCTACGACCACCACCCTCCACAGCTCTCCACACCACCCCCCCGTGAAGCGTTTTCCGGGTATATAACCCCTTGAACCCTTCGTATTGACGTCTCTAGCTCACCCTTACAGTTCCTCCCCCCGGCGCCGTCGTCCTCGTTATCTTCTCACCTCTTCCTCTCCCTTGAGCTCTCAACCACCACAACCTCAACGATGCCCTCCCCCGACCGTCCCCAGCCGGCCAACACGCCCGCGCCGAATACCTCCTTCTTTACACCCCATCAATCTCCCCCCGCCGGCACTCTCCTCCCCGCCTCTCCCACCACCCCCAAACTCTTCACCCCACTCCCACTCCGCTCTCTCACCCTCCACAACCGCCTCGGCGTCGCGCCAATGTGCACCTACTCGGCTCACCAAGGCTCTCTAACACCCTGGCACTTCTCTCACCTCACGTCCCTCTCACTCCGTGGCCCAGGGATCACCATAATCGAAGCTACCGCCGTCCTCCCGGAAGGTCGCATCTCGCCGCAAGACTCCGGCTTATGGGAGGACGGACAAGTCGCGCCGCTGAAGCAGCTCGCCGAGTTCTTTCATTCCCAGAACCAGAAACTCGGGATCCAGCTCGCCCACGCTGGGAGAAAAGCCAGCACCGTCGCGCCCTGGCTCACGACCGAACGCGGGGTCTCTATCCTCGCCGGTTCAGATATCGGGGGGTGGCCGGAGAGCGTTGTAGCCCCGTCGCCGATCGCGTGGGATGATAACCACGCGGATCCACGGGAACTCACGGTGGAGGATATTCAGCGTGTTGTGGGCGCATTCAAGGCCGCGGCGAAGAGAGCGGTCGACGCGGGTATCGATATGATCCAGATCCATTGTGCGCATGGATACCTGCTACACTCCTTCCTCTCGCCGGTGACGAATAAGCGGACCGACTCGTATGGCGGCAGCTTCGAGAACCGTGTCCGGCTGCTGTTTGATGTCGTCGGTGCGATCCGGGAAGTGGTCCCGGAGACGATGCCGTTGATGGTGCGGGTTTCTGCGACGGACTGGTTGGATGAGGACGCCTACCCTGGAGCCTGGGATATCGTGCAGACGGTGGAGCTGGCGAAGAAGCTTGATGAAGATGGGAGGGTCGATTTGCTGGATATCTCATCGGGTGGGAACCATCCGGACCAGAAGATTGCGCCGCATAGTGAGTACCAGCTGGAGTTGGCGGCGAGGGTGGTGAGGGAGTTGGGAGAGAAGAGAAGGTTGAAGGTGAGCGCGGTGGGGGGCGTTGCCGATGGGCAGACTGCCGAGAGGGTGTTGAGCGAGGGAGGAGTGGATGCGGTGTTTGTTGGGAGGGCGTGGCTGAGGGAGGCGAATGTGGTGGAGAGGTTTGCGAGGGAGTTGGGCGTGAGAGTGGAGGGGATTAGGCAGTATCATAGGAGGGGGAGGTGGGTGGAAGAGAAGAAACCTGAGGTGCGCGCGGAGGGGAAGTTGTAGAGCCTCGGAGGAGGGAGGAGGGATATAAAGGTGCATGAGAGATACCATCCGAGAGGCGTTTGGGGTTTTTATATCATGCCGGGTAGCGACGACTGTAGAGTAGAAGAGTAGAGAAGAATAGATAGAATGCTACCCGAGAACCATTTATATTCCCATTCTAAGCGATCACAAAAAAAACACCGGTATCTAACAAAAACAAGCTATCAATACAATGTAGTAGTATACCATACTCTCGAATTCAAGCCCAACCCATCTCAAACAAGTAAAGCAATCAACAACTGTGAAAACAAACCCAACCATCACCTCACCGCACCTCCTTCCACCCATTCCGTCCCCGTCTCCACATACGCCGCCGACGGCGCAACTCATTAACACTCTTCTCGACGACGACCCAGCTCCCATCCCCAAACGGCCTCAATCCCTCCATATCCACATCCTTCTCCTTTTCCTCCTTCCAATCGCCCACAATCTCAACTTCCTCCACAACGCCCCCACACACCTCAAATATCCTCTCTGCATCCACAACATCCCTCAACGCGACCTTCGTCACGCCCCTCTGGGCCACCCACTCCACCAATGCATCCATAAACTCGTGTTTCTTCACCCCGCCAATCGTCACTTCCCTCAAACCCATCCACACCGCTTCCAACCCGGCCATCACCACATCCACATCAGTATCTCCGACCCTCCGCCGCCGCACTTTCACGAGCTCAACCTTCTCGAGCACCGGGAATCCCGCAAGGAGATCCGCCAACATCCCCGGATCGACGCCCCAGACATCTCTCAGCGCGAACTCGACGAGCCTGGTCCAGTTTCGATGGAGCCTCACAAACCCGATTCCCTGCATGGTGGGATTATAATCCCACAGCCTCTGCTCAAAGTCTCTGCCGGCAGCATTCCCACCATTCCAGGTCCAGCCGGTGAGGGATGTCGTCGTAGTGGTGAGAGTCTTTGCGACAATGCCGTGTTGCTGCGGGTCCTCGCCGTCGAGACAGTAGTGTTCGCCTGAGAAGAATTGGCGGTGCAGGAGGGAGTCGAGCCCCGTGATGCGGGTTACGTTCGGCGCGGATTGGAGAAGGAGTGGGAGCATTGTTTTCTCGATTTCGCAGGTGAGGAAGGGGGTGGTTGGGAGGGCAATGGTGCGAATTTGGGCGGCGAGGTCAGGGGAGGAGGAGAGCGTGCGGAGGAGCGCCGGGAGGCGCTGGGTGAGTTGCGCGTGCGGAGAGGAGAGACGGTGGTGTTCTTGACATGAGCCCGTGTGGCATGTTAGGTCGAGGTTGGTGAAGAGGGTGGACTGGCAAATGTCGCGGTAGAAGGGAGAGACGAGGGAGAGGGATGAGAGGCGGAAGATTTTGCAGAAGCTGCAGTTGTTATCCGAATCGTTATCGTCGAGAATTCCGGACAAGATCTGGAGGTGGATTTCGGCTGGGAGGTGTGGGATTAGCGGTTTCTGGAGGGGAAAGTAGTGTTTCTTCAGGTCTACGCTGGGTGTCGGTGGAAGGATCTGAGGCTTCTGCTGCGGAAGGAACGATGGCCCTTCAGGCAGCGCAAAGTTCTCGTCGAGACCGTCAGCAGATCTCGCCTGGAAACCGAGAATACCAGCAGAGGGATCCGAGGGTCCTCGGAAGACGTGGGGGCGGAAGGCCGCCGATGTGAAGCCATCGATTGGGAAGAAGGGCGGCGAGGACGGTTTCTTGAGGTTTTCATAGCCCTCGACGTCGACAGGCTGAAAGGTCTTGGGCGAGGGATTCGACCATCGGTGTTTCTGGTTTGTCGCGCTCGACATGGTGGTCTCTACGTCTGGTTTCTTGGAGGAGGTTACAATAGATTCTGTTCTTCAAGTCAGCCTTGAGTCCTCCTCCTCCATCACCCTCCGCCCCCCGAATATCCTCCTTCTCCGTGATCCGCCCGGAGTCGCATCTCTGCTCACACGCCGTCATGCAAACGCACACACATCGTCGGAAACAAAACCGTATACACCGCCAACCATGGGACTGGGAGAAAAACTCACGATCATTCAACGTCGACATAACACCACTCTCATCCGATCCCATTGACCGGCGATTACTACTCGTGTTACTCCGCCGCCGCCGGTTATGTTGCTGCGTGTGCATTCTGCGCGATTGCGAAAATAAATAAAAAATCCTTCTTTAACGTCGTCGTCGGCGTCGTCGCATCGATCAAGTTATCCGAGGTTGAACAATCCACTTTTGCATGCGAGCAGAAAAATCTTCTGTTTGCACACGAAACGTACACAAACAACTGGAGGACGAAGACACACACAGCACACACGCACACAAAGGGATGAATCTTCAATTAACTGTCGAGGAGCGAGGGAGGACGGCGGCCAGCAGCAGGCTTATGTATGGTGGCCCAGTGTTAAAGCCAACCATCAGCATCGGCCCGCCGAGACCGTGAACTACACGAGCGGACTTTTGCCACGGCCGATCAAACGCCGCCCCGTGGACTCCGGTGACAGCTTTCTGTCTCATGCTTCCAATTTTTCCCACGGCCTTCTCACAAATCCATCTTGTCGAATTTAACGAGCAATATGCGTTTGCTTCAAAATCGGCAAGGCTTTCTCGTGTCTGGATGCCATCCACAGTGTAGCCGATACAGGTGGGGAGAATCCGGAAATCGCTGGAAGCCCGGGCCTCCGCAGGAGGACACGAGAAAAGGATGTATGGAGTATCAGAGCTTACGTTACCCCCGCCGTTGAACCCTCACAAAAAAAAATACACGCTTATAATTATACGCTTCCCAACCATGTGCGTACGTAGCGGGCGAAATTGGCGGGGTTGTGCCGAGTAGTAGTGTATAAGCCCACCCACCCGTAATTCCCTCATACAAACAAGGCTGTGCTGTATTGGGTTTTTCCGAACCCCGTTCCGCCAGAGCACTCGCTCCTTTGATGATGGGGGGTTCTTTCGGTATGGTATACATGAGGCAGTGGTGAGTGAGTGGTTGCACTTACATGTAACACTCGGCTGTACTTCTGGTGTCTGTCGTCTACGGATACCCTTCAGCGACAAGCTCACTCCTTTTGTGGTCGCCGTTTGCGGAAGTCCAGATGAGAAGGGTGACGACCGGGACATGAAAAAAGCTCGTGACTGGATTGGATTGATGCTGATGCTGATGCTGATGCTGATGCTGATGCTCGATGCTGGCTGGTTTGGTTTACTCATCACGACTCCAGTTAGAGACGGGTGAATGACGTTGGGTTTTGGGCAATTCGATGCTTCCTAACGGGCACTATGCCGCTTCAAAAGTTGCTTTCGTTCTTGTTCGCGTTTGTGCTTGCTTCGATGCTGTGTTCGTCCACGTTGTGATGCGCAACAGGGTGGTCATCCCGTGGATCGAAACTGCGGAACCGTTACTAGCGCCTCCGCAAAATCAGGCCACCTTCTTGGAGCCAAGAACACTGGCGCAGAGCCAACCCGCGGTGGAGGCGACAAGAGCGGGACGAGCCTCGGCCTCTGGCGTCGAAAGAAGTAATCGTGATCGTGTGTGCCATTGTGTGGAGCTTCAAGGCAGTGGAAATATTATTCAATACAAAGATCTTCCTCGAAGAAGAAAACCAATCGCACGGGGGTGCTTACGGAAAGACGTTGAGCTAGAGTATACTGTCTCAGTTGGCGACGGACATCCGGACTTCGGCATTTCTCCCAGCTTTTCGGATCTGGTCTGGGGTTGATAACTATCTGAGTCAGCACTCCAACGCACAAGTATGAGAGCGGAATCTTGAACCCCACATCCCTCAGCTTCAGATCCGCATCACTTCCGGATAAGAGTTATCGACCTTTGTCACCATGCATTGCATCACACCTCCCCATCATGGTCTTCCAGAAGCCTTCCCCACACTGCAAAGTCAAGATTTTCGGCCTGCACCCCAGCCGGAAGTCAAACACGCCGCCATGTGTGGGGAAGGCCGGTATAACTATATACATATACATATACTAGCATGTATAGTATACGTTGCCGAAAGTTTAATTCCGAATCATTGTTTGCTTGCTAAGTTATCAGCTGTGGAAACCAACTTGTGACGTTTCAGCACGGGGGTAATTAACTTACTCCTTCAGAGCAATCTTCTTGGAACATATCCTGAGCATTGTGACCCCTTTGACGACGCAATATTAGGGGAAATCAGTGTCTTGTAACTAATTGGAAGACTTATAGTACATCCTGTTGAAGGGTGAAGATCCAACCTCGACAACATTGTGCATGTTTTGCTGGTGTAGCAGGATGCGTGTCCATCCAACACATCCCATGGACCGCATTCATTTTCTCCTCATAGAACCCCCCCCCCCCCCCCGGTTGAAATAAGCCAATGGAACTGGTCTCCGAGTTGATCAAAACGCCTCCAATATCACGTTTCCGTTCCCTCAACCTCTCAGAATCCCGCTCCTACTCGCTCCTCCATTATGATCACTCGTTTCTAGGGAAAATTTGTTGCTCCGAAAGTCAGTTCTGGCTGAATCTTTGGTGCCAAATATGTAATCCGAGTTTCTTGCTGAAGAGTAGGTAAACCCCTGCCATGTGGCGTGGGAATTGGCCGATATTGTATCTGGACCGGGAAAGGGAAAGAGATCTCGTAGGGGGCGGGATGCTTGAGGACTCTACAGTTACACATCAGTGAGGGTTAATTAACCACTTTTAAAGCATTAAAGTACATAGATTCGTGTACTCATTGCGTAAACCTGACGTACAGCCGAGGTGGCGTGCTAGTCAGCTTGAGCTCGAGCGGGGACAGACGTGAATGTAATCGCAGCGACAATGAATCTGATGAAGTGCGAGTACGCTCCCTCGTATCTATAAATTTAATCACAGCGAAAAAGTTCTTATCTTGTGGATGATAATGACGAGCTTGTAGAATGGGTGAATGCGCTGGAGAGTGGTGACAAGCAACGCGGGAGTGAAATTCGTAGTTTGAGGGCCGAGGGATCTTAAAACATCTTAAAAAGTTGATCGTTTTATCGTGAAGTAGATGTCAGTGATGAAGCTTGGATTATTTGTGGAAAGGAGCGTGCGGAAAAGTGAGGCAGGACAAAGATAGAGATAACGCAGAAGAGTGATGCCATATGTATACAACCACTGAACACGTACATACTTTGACATGTATACATCTTTTTTCTGCTTCAAGAAACTGGAATCGCCATTAACTGGATATTAAGGACAGGTGATGAATTGATCGCTGGGTTAAAAAAACTCAAAGTCGAGTGATCTTTTATGCTTACATTGAACCCAAACAGATCTTGAGATTTCACAACTGTATTGGTCTCCTCATAACTATTTCTTACTCGGATGGGATTTCTAGCTGCGCTCACGCCTCAAACTCTCTCAGTCCATAGTCTTCACGAACTTTGAGATTGACGCTACGAATCATCATCTGTGAATCGACTCTAGATGGTGATATGTTGGGAGAACGGTCTCTTTAAACGGTTGGATAAAAAGTGTGAGTGCCGGAATGAAGAAATCATGGTTTCTGTAGTTGCTAAGAGAGCGTTGGCTTGATTCAATAACATTACACAAGTGTTCTGATGGGAATATGTGAAATATCCGGTCAAAGTCACAGCCAACTGAAACTGACTTACAAGAACAGTGTAAATAAGCTGTATTGCCACTCGGGGAGAAAACGATACATCTGTGTCGGTATACTGGACGCCCATTCTTGCGGTGAATGGTGGGTTCCCATTCCAATTTGGATGGGATGATCCTACCTGCATTCACTAAGGAAAACTAGTCATGTATGAATCTTTCCATTTATCGTATGATGTCTACGAATCTGGCTGGTGCATGGACCATCACTGGGATTAGTGTAACGAATTCCACCGCCACGCTAGCTCCGTCGCGTTTCCCCAC
The DNA here is from genome assembly GCA_004786065.1 of Ascodesmis nigricans. Lineage (NCBI taxonomy): Eukaryota > Fungi > Ascomycota > Pezizomycetes > Pezizales > Ascodesmidaceae > Ascodesmis > Ascodesmis nigricans. Next base: position 160,947 of record ML220139.1, read on the forward strand.
ACTCTGCGATGCTACTCACCTCCACACCACTCCGCAAGTCAGCTCACCGAGCTCTTCACTCCTTCCATCGCACCATGGCCTCACAGCGTCATCCTCAAAGGATCCCCGTTCCTCCCGCAGCCCTCGTCAAGCAAGAAAGCTACCGGATCGCGGGTAATGGCGACCTCCCAAAACTCTTGTTTCTGTCACCCAGACAACTGACCCCGCTGCTGCAGGTGGCCTCAAGGTTATCGACCGTTGGTTCGACGTTCCGTTCGACTATACTGCGCCCGACAGGGAAAAGATACGGGTCTTCACGAGGAATGCGATCTCAAACAAAGATAATGACAATGGCGAAGAGGGCGCGAAAAAACCATACTGTACGTCATCGTTGCCGAGAACCTCTGTTTCACTGCAGCGGGACTGTGTCAGAGGCGATTGAGACTGTGTCTGGGGGCTGACATTGACGTGAGGGAAGGCGTTTATCTTCAGGGCGGCCCGGGCTTCGAGTGCTCAGCGCCGAAAAGCCATCCGTTGACAGATTTCATGCTCGGAAAGGGGTATCAGATGCTATACATTGATCAACGAGGAACTGGGTTGAGTACACCGGTGTCGGCAATGTCATTAGGGAAGAAGGGAGACGTGGAGGAGCAGGCACGGTGGCTCAAGGGCCTCCGTGCTGATAATATTGGTGAGTATGGCCAAAAAGGAGTGCAATGGTAAAGTGTCGCTGATAATTTTCGGTTTTCAGTGCGAGACTGTGAAGCTATTCGCCAAACGTTGATTGGAGACCAGGAGAAGGCAGACCGGAAGAAGTGGAGCGTCGTGGGCCAGAGCTTTGGTGGGTTTTGCTCAGTGACCTATCTGAGCTTCTAGTGCGTCTTTTCCATACCCAGAGGGATGAAGGAGGTGTCTTATTAAACTCTAATACTGACGTAATACAGTCCCGAAGGTTTGCGTGAAGTGTTCACGACAGGTGGAATGCCACCACTTGTCGATAACCCGGATCCTGTTTACGAGAGAACCTATAAATCAGTGGTTCAGCGAAATGCGGTCTACTATAAAAAGTACCCACAGGACGTCGAAGGAGTGAAGACCATACTGCGTTTCCTCGATTCAAAGAAGATCACTCTGCCAGCTGGTGGAGTTCTTTCGGCGGAACGGTTCTTGAGTTTGGGGCTGTCTTTCGGTGGTGAGATAACTTTACTTTAACATGTTTCTTCGATGCTGACCCAATCATCCAGGTCATGGAGGAATCGATTCCGTTCATCGTAAGCACTCTTGGGGTAGAGCGAATCACATATTCTGACTCGTTTTAGAAACCATCCAGCGAGTCCTCAATGAGATCGAACTGTTTGGCGATATTTCATACAAAATGCTCGGCCACATTGAGGGCGTGTTGGGATTCGACGAGAATCCGCTCTATGCAGTGATGCACGAACCTATCTACTGCCAAGGGTATGAAATCATCGATCATGATGAAAATGGTAACGATTTGACGATCATCTATAGACAAGCTTCCAACTGGTCTGCGCACCGGCTAAAAACCGATAAGTTCATGTGGTCTTCAAACGATCCCCAACCCACAGAGCCTGTCTATTTCACGGGGGAGATGGTGTATCCGCACGTGTTGGACGAGTACACGGAATTGCGCCAAATGAAGGACGTGGCGAATAAAATCGCGGAAAGCACGGATTGGCCACCACTTTACGATGTGGATCAATTGAAAAAGAACGACGTTCCGGTGTATGCGGCGATCTACGTTGACGACATGTATGTCGATTACGCATTCTCGACGGAAACAGCAGGGACCATCAGAGGAGCAAAGACGTTCATCACAAACAGCATGCATCATAACGCGATTCGCGCAAAGTCGGCGGAGGTTTTGGGAAAGCTCTGGGCGCTGAAGGTGGAGGAAGTTGATTGAAAGAATATAAAGGTACGAGCCAAGCCTAAGATTCAGGAAAGGCTCGCCAGTCAGGTGGCAAAGATCTACACATGAGTGAGATATTGTGCATACAAATCATAAATGGCTACAAGTGTGCGGCATTCTGCGCCCAGCATCAACCAAGCCTCGTGAGAACAACGAGAATGGGGTCTTTCATTCGAAGGACAGGCTACAGCAGGGATATGAAACAACAGTTTCCTTCAAATCTCTCCGGCTTGAACGAAGTGGTTATCTTGAGTATTTGTCAACATTTGGTCTGCTGGCTTCCTCTCCTCCCGACCGGCTTTCCCATCCGATGCTTACCATGAAGGACCTCCTTTATGCGCCACTTCTCCTCCGTCTGGTCCCGCTCTGGTATTGATCTCCCTCTCACTTGTCTCTAACCGCATCGATCGTACGCCCGTCTGTGGGGCTGGTGGGGAGGACGGATGGCCCCTACCACCTGGACACGCTCATGGGCTACAAGCCGAGTACCGAATGCACCAGTCTCCTCCTAACCACCAACGCTGCCTCCGCGTGTGAGGTGACCTGTAGTCGTGCTCTTAACACCGGATGACCTCGAAAGAGAGGAAGTGGACTCCAGTTCGAATGAAACGTGATCACCACCCTGATCTCACACTTCTGAGATTTTTTCTATCATGGGGCGGTACCTCTGCAGGGTGGAGAGCCCGTGTGTTATACGATGGAGCGAGGGATGGATGGTGAGGGGAAACGTCTTCGGCAGACCGCATGTCCGTTGTGCATTTATGGACTTCCCTGTTGAACCCAACCTTTCTCCTTGGTGGGCTGGCAAGTGCCCTCAAAGGCTGCAGCCGGCAATAGGGCCTGGTTTAGTTTGACTCGTCAACTCCACAACAGACGCCTCGCTCAGACTTTGTGTCCACCATACCATCCATACCCGGCATCAGCTCCTGGACTTTGACCTGATTCACGGCCTTCCTTCCTTCTTGCTGCTACACTCGGAAAGTGGTATTATTCCTGGAAGGGAACTGATTCTCGACCGCCGGATGCCCGTTTCCGTTTATGCTTAGGCTCGATAATGCCGACGACTACCTGCTGTCGTTCTTACCGTATGTACCAAAGGTCGCCCCGCACTTAGATTTAGGATATATTTTTTCTTGCCGCATTCTTCCTTTTTTTTTCTGCCCCCTCTCCCTCTGCCTTTCTCTTCTCTCACCACTCTGACTCCGACAGCTTTCGCCTGGGCCTGGAATCTTATACCGACCACCGACACCTGACTGCAGCATTCGTGCCTAAGCCCTGCCACCGGCATCCTTTATATCCCGTCCACACGCACCGTCAACGCCCGCTCCCCATCCCACCGCATCGGCGCCCCTCGCAGCCCTCCTCGACACCCTTCGGAACTCATCCGGCCAGCATTCAACGATCGGATCCCAATCTACCTGGTGCAAGTGCCAGCAGCCACAGGGCTCTCGGACAGCACGTAGCATCTCTCTCTGAGACCTCTGCACCTCCTCAGCACCACTGCGAACAGTATCCTACCTCTGTGATGGCCGGCCGACACCCCCACCCCAACCTCAACCAGCATCAGCATCCGGACATCATGAGCCACGTCTCGGAAGCTATGATGCATCCCCAGCAGATCCCTTCGCACCATCAACAACAGCATCCACAGCTCCAACAGCATCAACACCATCCTCAACAGCAACAGCTCCAGCAACAGCTCCAGCAACCCATGCAGCTACAACCTCTTCCACATCATCAGCTCCCTACACAGCCATTGTCGCCGTCTCCAGCGCCCTCGTTACCGACCCCGACTCCTAGCACCGCCAGCACCCCTTCTCAGATCGCACACCCGGGACCTTCGAGCGCAGCTTCCTCAGCCCACCCAAGAGCAAGTCCTGATCCAGCCAACCCACCGGCCAACCGGAAGAACCTCGAGACTCCGCTGCGGATCTACGAATACGTGGGTCTGAATAGAAATTCGCACCAGAACCAGGTCAAGAAGCGTCAGTCCATCCCAATCCCCAATTTCCCTTTGTTCTGTTGTCTTTGCATTGCTTCCGCCACGGTCGTTGTTCGCCGCCGCTGTTTAATCTCCCTTACGGCGCTCTGAGAAGAATTTGCGGCGCGGACAGAGGTGTTCAGCTCTTTAGTTGGGTTTCGCGTTGTCGCGTGGCGGGGGATCGACAGCGGCGACAAGGTGGGGCAGGCATCATCGGTCACCACCAGACAAGGCACGACAAGACAAAGCCAACGACAACCCATCAGCAACCATTCTTTTCACTACGTCTTCCGCCACCCATATCCTGACGGGGCGGACGACGACGAATCTTGCCTAGCACCCAGTTCTACGGAGATACCCGGTGGCGATTCGACTTCGTATCTGCCTTGATGGGCTGCTCCCGCCCGTCCCACCCCTCAGATGAGCCCGTGTCTTACCCGTTTCCAGAAGCTCTGCAGATCTCGAGCTTGGTCTGGATTTCACCACAACATGATGGCGAGTCTGCAGTAGCACCCGAGGCTTCGGGGCAGGGATATGCCGCTGCCGGTTGTGGAGAATAGTGTTTGATCTATTCTCGACATCCAGCATCATCACCACCACCATTCATCTGCCCATTCTTTTCTTCCCACGCATCCGTTATCCGGCACATTTTCCCTTTTTATCTCACCTTCCTTTTTTGTGATTTTCTTTTTTTTTCCCTTCTATTTGGTTTCCTCCATTCCCATTGAAGCTACTTCTTACGATACAAGCAAAAACATCATCACTAACACCCCGCCACAGTCGCCCGCGAAATATATCTCAAACACCCCGACCTCGCTGCCGACAAACGATGGAGTGGCATTGACCGCGACAGCAAACGCGCCGCCGTGGAGGAACTCAAACGTGCGTGTGAGAAGAATGTCGAGGTCTTGTCGACTGGCCGTGTGGGGGATTGGTTCTACGATTGGCTGTTGAAACGCGTCAAGAAGGCGAAGATTGCGAATTTGGCTGCCGCCGAGAAGAAAAGGGAGCGGTAGTTCATGGGGGGGGGGAGGGGAGATGGGTGGCGAAGTCATCATAATGGGTGCGCGGATGGGTGGGATCGGATAGGGGTTGAGGGGTGCGAGAAGAAGTCCAGTGGGAGGACGATTTCACACACTGGCGGGGGAAGGTCGGCCGGTCAGTCCGTCGGACGGGCGGAAGAGGAGGAAGAAAGAAGAGCAGAGAATTTGGCAATGCATCATGAAAGCGAAAGGGGAGAGATAATCCCACGTTTTAGCATGACTTTTTTTTGATGATGATTGGTTTTGCCCATGTGTGTGGCGTGTTTTTTTTTCTGTGTTTGTTTTTTCTTGATACACTACTATACTCTTTCTGTTTTTTTCCTTTGCGTGGAGACTGCTGCTTGGCGTTTGAAGCCGGAGGTTTGATGAAGTGGACACGTTCGTATTCGGAGTAAGCATAGTGGACGTCTTTAGGAACCTGGCTTGCAGCGAATTGGATTGATTGTAACGACAGAATACATCATCTATCTAGCGGGTGTAATACAATGGGCATGTATTCATTGTTGGGGAGAACAACCTTCAGATTCACGTTTGGAGAGCGCGGGAGAGCAGAGTGTTGAATTTATCCCGGTAATGATAGTATAATCGCGGTGACCGGAGAATTATCAATCTATTTTGACTACTCATAACTTCAAGTTCAATAAGGTATTGCATTGGTCTCGGGTCTGGGTGTTGGGTTGTTGCTGTTCCAAATGTGGTTTTCACGGCAAGATATTTGGGGTTATGATACAATATTTATTTATTTCGGAGATGTGTCTCTATTTTTTAAGGACAAGAACTTTCCTGATGTAAGTACTTCTCGTCGAACAGTCGTCACAAGCCAGTAGCTCCTTGGTTGCAATTCGCTTCAATGGTCACGGCAAGTGTCAAAACATGGATATCAACCGAACCCTAGCGTTATTGTGCAACTCTCTCGTCCCCAAAGCTACATGCGCCATGTAATCTGCTGCCATGGTTGTGTATGCGTTGTCCGTTGTGACGATGTCCTGTCTTGCCTTGCCTTGGGGGAAGGCGAAACTGGTAAAGATGCTGCATGCAGTTCTAGTTTAGCTGCGTCGACGTTCAAGGTCCGGTAGAGGAGATCGACGTCGAGCTTGCGACGAGTCGAATGCCCTTGTATCCATCTGGGGGGAAATAATCGAACCACAATTATTGGTACAGTAGTCGATTTTGTTGAGCCATCATGGGATGGAAAGCCTACCTAAGAGTTAGAGCACAAGTAACCTTCAAACGCATTGGAGAGCCTTTAATCTTATCCCGACTCTACCCATAGTGAGCTCAGTAGGTCTTGCACGACATAATCGCAACTCCACTACGCTCGACCAGTGCCGGCATGGCCCCCAACAGACTCAAGATCGAGCGATCCGGTGTGTGGTGCGTGCGTGAAAAGGGTTGACGTCGCTTCGGAACCACGGAAATCAGGAAGGGTGACGGAGGTACTATACGCGTCGCGTGTGAGTGTTTGAAGGAGATGTTGTGGACTACATAGATGCCAGCTCCCAGCAGTCCATGTCGCTAGTTGATGAGAGAAGAGCGCCTGACCGGGGTTTCACATGGTCGAGGGATTCGTCTGAACTCTGGTATGATGGTCCTCTTCTCGCGGATGAGTTGAACCCCGTTGATGGAGTAAAATGCCGGCTCCTTTAACAAATGGTTACAACGCGTTTTGTCGCGCATTGCAGCATATGGGAATAACGTCAAGACGACGGTATGTCTGGCGCTCGTTATCGTATTGGTCGAGGATTCTCGAGACCAGAGTACTAGTACTAGAGTACAAGTTAGTCCAGTGTCTGTTAAACTTGAAACTAGACATGTGGACTCCCATAAACATTCATCGAAGTTCGTCCCCAGTCACATTCACCGATCTTATCCAGTGTAAACGAGGGAGCCAGATGGATGCCCGGGAAAAGAAAGCGAACCAATTGCTACACGCCAGATGAACAAAGTACCGTATGTAGTTGCAGGATGCTGTCCACTCTTCGTCGCTGGCGCACATGAGTCACCAGGTCCTGGATGATAACTATAGTGGCTTGATCCCTTCATGCAGCCCTGTCATGTTGGTATCGTTGTATGGTCATCGATCGTCATGGCCGAGCATTCGGTACCCGCTCGATGGGAGGGTATCTATCTGGGATATGATGCTCATTGGCATCGTAAGTTGACAAATTGTAACCACGTCGAGGTTTCATAGGGCTGTTGCTTGGCATCCCATTCATGTGATTGCGAACAACAGGGCTGTGAGGAAGGCTGTCAGATCTGTTGACGTGTCTGGACGGGATCTGTTACACCAATCCATCAACCTTATGTCCATCGTGCGCATCGCCACAGACATCTCCGTTCATCGTTGTCTTTCGCCATGCAGTTTTCAGCATTCCGCAACATCCCGCTCGGTAGACTGCTTCGGTCAGTTCCGAGAGATCACATCCAAAAGGTTGGGCTCTGAGTCGTTCCAGGGTCCAGCAAAACGACGGACCGCCACCAGCCACATCAGACCCACCGCAAGCCGATTGCCACAACATACCCACCCGCCAGCATGCCGAAACGTTTTCCCACCAAAGTTGGTCCATCCGTGCATACGTTTTCCGACAGGGGCGGCTTCGGACGCGAGAAGAAGTGAAGAAACACAGTGTGTGTTGGTGGGGCTGTCGTCAGGATGCCTGCATGTGAAGTTCCACAAACAGCATTACAGATGGTGCATTTCTGTAGGCGGCACTCCGTTTGTCGAATGTTCTGGCCGAAGAATGGGCTGAGGAACAGAACACGCGCACTTGAAGGTTTTTTTTTTTTCAGACGACTGGGGCGAAGGATCGAGTATCGAGTGATAATCTTTTCGATGAGACAAGTGGTTTCACCGAAGCGGAATAAGGTGGCACCGATATACTTTTCATTGTGCTTTGTTGTATCTATTGGAAACAGTCAGAAATACGTATAATAGTACAGCTGCGCATTGGATAAATCATACAGAATCATAGCGCCCAAGATACCTGACCAGGAAAGTTGCATCAAATGAAGTGTAGACGTCAACAGACACGGCGAATTTCTTGTTCGTAGACGCCATAACCGCGGTGGGGACGAGGGACCAGGTTGTCGGGACAAACCAACAGCCGTCTTGCTGGTGACCACTGATCCAACATTGGTGCTCATCCCCACATCAACCAGAGGAATTCTAACATCATCGCTTTTCTCGGGGCTTGAGCGATTATTGAGCTTCCGAACCGTGACCAATTGCATAGACTACCGTGCCCCGTATCGCAGATGTTAGTGATAAGAGTTGTAAGCGACATACTCCGGATAACGGATGATGCTGCATTTCTTAGTCTTCATGCTTTGAACTTATTGCCATCAATTGCCTCATAAGGCACGAACCATGTCATAGTTTTATGGCCGGAAGTCTTGGTTCAAATGTTTTCCTATTCCGGAATCTGTTCGACGCTGTAGTGTGTCGGGAAATCGACGATTATTCGTAAGAATCATGGAAACACACTCGGAGTTTCACGTCCAGTGAAATTGTTTTTCCAGCACAATGCTCAGATGCTGAAATCGCGAAAGATGACTGTGCTTGATTGTTAACAAATTTTATTTCGAGATTTTAGCTGGTGAAGGATGCGTGGGGTGTTTAGGTTCTCTTTCATCTCACCTCAGGAGCACCAACGTTAGAACCTCCAAGTACCCAAGACATTTCATGCCAGGCGAGGTGTCACTATGTAGTTCATTCAATTCATTGTCCGTCTGATGTTGGTGGGATATTGGTGCAGTTGTCTCAAAACGTGGGTCTGGTAACACACCATGATCTTGCAATCAGCGGGAGGATGGGATTACACCACCACTGGAGTGAAAAGAATTGAGGTTAGCACACCGGCCTTGATCTATCTCCATGAAAGGCCTTATACGTGGCTCTTTGCCTAGTGAAAGGAGGAACAATCAATTTCCGACACTCCTGACCTGTAGACACCTCAAGGGAGGTTAGGTCAACAACTGGGAAGGCTGGACACACAGTAACCCCACCTCCACGTAGCATCAACGCTTTGAGCCCCGTGTATGAAACCAGTCTTTTCTGTTGACTAGCTACCCCGCTCGCAAGCGATGTTCGCATCCTCTGAGCGACCTCCTCATGCAGCAGTCAGGCTCGATTGTGCGCAGGTTAAACCCAGTCCAGAGGTTTCCGCAGAGGAATATACCAGTATGGTGGGGGTGTTGGCGTGAATCCCTTCGCTGGTTGATCCATAGCGCCCAGGCAATCCTACAGGATGGTGGGCGGCACATCCTGGACGTAATCAACACTTAGGACGCCTGAGTCGTGTGGTGCCGCTTTACATTCGGCATATGCTTGCTCCGCAAGAGCTTGAAGTGGTGAAACATCCGTAAAGGGCGAAATGAAAGTCGATCAGTGACAGCCGGTGGGTGGGGCAAATATGACCATGAAGCCATCCACTGTCTGCTCAGGAACGGCGGAACACCAGCGGCAGGATTCCGCCGCATAATGTGTTGTTCATGATATCTCGTTGAAATCGGACATCTTGTCCTGTTGAAGGGCAATTTCTCTCGCGAGACAGATCGTTCTTCGATGGGAGTCGGGATGTCGTGGTTCCATTACGTTCCGAATATGCAAACACGGCAAGAGGCTTTCGAAAATAAGGTGTGGGGCAACTCCGAGCACGTAGAATGGAGAATGCAGTGGATCATATGACGCATCCTGAATGCTGAAGTCGAAAAAAGTAGATGTTCAGGGACTTTCGAGACACGTCGGAACACGTTGAGAAGTTTCACAGTTCAGTAGTTTTCGGGGTACTCGCCGCAAGAGTTAGCGTCATGTACACCAGTAAGATTCAAAATCATAATGTTTTATCTTCGGGGCCCCTAAAATCGTTGAATAGGTGAGGAAGAGCCGGATAGATATGTCGAATGCTGCATGCCCAGGACTACTCATAGTATATCACTTCTCATATCGAGTGATATTTCTGGCTGCAAGCCAACTGCGAGAGATCTGTCAGTTAACAGCACTGCCTCGCCACTGTGATGCCCGAAACCTATAATAAACGAATGCCATGACGTCTGAAGAGTGGCTTTGCGTTGTCCTCAACCTTGCCCCATAAAGTTGGATTCCACTGGTACTTGCGTCCTCAAGTCATTTTGAGGTCACAACGGAAACGGCGACCCAAAGTATTTCGCCCTAATCTAGCGGAACGCGTTGTATATCTCCTTGCTGTGAGAAAATAATGATGGGTAACCATATGGCCGGCGCGGGGACTAGAATTCACGTTACTTCGGATAAAGTACTGGTATGAGCAGTCAGCGGGTTCGCTCAAGGTAAGCAAGAGGTGATGGCCAAGCCCATACCGAGGTCAAAATTCATCCTGCTTATTATTTGAGACCAGGAAACGTCTGGCGCTCGTAGTAGGAACACCGCTTGCCGTTCTAAGTCAGGTGGGAGGCAGGACCAGCGGAGAGCAACAGTGGCAGCTCAGTAATCAGCAGCCGAGCGGAGGTGATGAGATAAAAGATGGAGCAGGTCGAAGATTGCGGTGTCGAAGAGGGAGTGAAGCAAAAGTTTCTTCGACCAAGTGTTGGGAATTGGGAGAATCGAGTGATACGGTCTGATGCGTAAACACGGGGCATACCCAGCGCTTACATAATTTCACGCGCGTGGTGAGATTTGGTGATGCACCTTACATCTCCGCCCACCTTCCCGAAATCCAGTACATCACCATTTGCGCCACCACCTCGCAATTTGCTTCAGACCGACAGCCCGTACGACCAGCTGAAGGCAGGATTCGAATGACGGTGGTGCGTGGTGATGACGCCCGGCATCGTCAAGACAATGGGAGAAGCTCAACACTGGTGAGAAGGTTTATGGTAATCGAAAGCTGGAGAATGCAGGGTCTGACAATCATTTTCTAACGTTTACAGATATTCATCATTGTGACGTATCAGGGTCGATAGTCCACGAGTATCCACTCTATACAGATCTGTCCTGTTGCTCTGGGAACGCTACTGATACTTAAACACAAGTACTATATCTACCAGAATCTTCGAGTATGCAATGAACATGAACAGTCCCTACGTCTTTGCATCGAACCAAGGCAGCTGGTCTAGGCACCGATACTTTACAAAACTGGGGCAAGATACCGGCAAGACCAGAGAGCGATCGGGGCGCGGACCCTGTACGTAGAGTTGAGGCTATTGTGTGGCCTCTGAGATCTACGATGACATCAATCAGCTCCACAAAGTCCATCCGCGGGGAGCAACACATGGCGTTAGTAACATTTAGATTTGTTCGTAGAAAAACTTTGCTGACGACGCTGTCATGGGAGCAAGAGCACAGAGACAGAGGATTTGGCCACAACGAACGTAAAAGCCTGATTGTAGAAATTCTGGTGATTGTGTGCTTAACGTTAATCGTGACAAAAACCACTTGTGGTTGCTGAAAACCTGAGTTTCAGGCGTTTGGAGAAGAACAGGTCCGCGGGCAGACGTCGTTGCTCCGCAACCGAACTGCGCGGATAGATTACTCGATGAGGAAACCCTTGAGGACCCTCCCTAACCTCTGTCTCGCCACATCCTTAGTTAATAATTCCTCCTCCCCGAGTTTTATAAGCCCTCAAAGCAAAGCAATCGCATGCAGCGACTCGGGCGGTTTCCTCACGCACCGGCATTTCCCTCCACAAGATTAAATTTTAATAACCCACCGAACTATCGTACAAGACAGAATTGTCTCCGCGGGAGCTTTCAACCTTAACCTATTTCTGCGCAGAGAAATCGAGTAGAACGCACAGACCAAGAGCGTCTTGAACAAAAGGACCTGAATCCCTAGAAACAGTTTCATCTCATCAATATCCATCACGCGTCTCCCCGATACATCACTTTACCCTACACGTTTGAGAATACCTTACCACCATGCCTTCGTTAACAGAAATGCGCAAAGCGCTTTCACCGCCGGTCGCACTTATCGGCCTCGCAGCCTCCATGGGAGGCTTCCTCTTCGGATCAGACACTGGCCAACTGTCTGGATACATTGTGATGCCGGTAAGTAGTGCCGGGCTCATGAATCATGTCTGAGGTGTGGCTAACTCGGTGAATAGAACTTTGTTGATCGGTTCGCAGACAAGAAAGAAAATGGAGTTCACCAATGGGGCACCACAAGATTAGGTCTTGTCGTGGGGATGCTGTCTATCGGGTGCTTGATAGGCTCCCTGATTGCAGGGCCCTTGGGAGATCGTCTTGGACGGCGAAAGTCGATTTTGCTACTGTGTCTCGTCTTCTACACTGGTAACACCGTGTTCATTACCTCCATGAAGGCATGGTATCATGTCATCATCGCACGAATCATATCCGGGCTAGCAATCGGCGGCTGTTCAAGTGAGCTACCCCGTTTCCACCCTCTATTCCATGTATATCACTAACTTTTTGACAGTGTTGGTCCCCGTCTACGTCTCAGAAACAGTACCAAAAGAAGTTCGTGGCGGCCTCGTCGCATGCTACCAACTCTTCGTCACCCTCGGACTCCTCACCAGTTACCTCGTCAACTTCGGCACTTCTCACGTCAACAACTCCGCACAATGGCGGGGTGCTATCGCTGTCGGATACACCTGGGGCATTCTCCTCGGCATCGGGACTCTCATGGTCCCTGAATCACCACGGTGGCTGATCCAACAAGGTCGGGTTGATCAAGCCCGCAAAGCCTTAACCTGGGTCCACGGCGGAGAGCGTAAAGCCGACCCCGCTCGCATCGACGCCGAAATTGTTGAGATGCAAAAGAACGTTGAAGAGGTGAACCGAGTCGGCAAAGGCAACTGGCTCAGCAGCTTCAACCCCAAAAGAAAGGCACTCTACCGCACCATCCTCGGATACATGCTTCAGGTGTTCCAGCAGCTAACCGGCGCGAATTACTTCTTCTACTACGGTGTCACCATCTTCAAGTCCGTCGGAATCAAGAACTCCTTTGTAACACAGATCATCCTCGGCGCTGTCAACGTCATCTGTACTTTCCCAGGCTTGTACTTTATCGAGCGCTTCGGACGAAGAAAACCCCTCATCTTTGGTGGCCTCTGGCAGATGTCATGGCTCATCGTCTTTGGCGCTGTTGGTTCTGAACTCGATCCCGCAAGCAAGGATATCGGAATTGTCATGATTGTTTCCGCCTGCATGTTCATCGCCTCCTTCGCCTCCACATGGGGTCCCGGTATCTGGGTAGCCAGTAAGTTTCCCTTATATCCCACTCATCTGACGCAGCATCTAACGTATCTACAGTGGGTGAGCTATATCCCATTCGCATCCGTGGCTCTTCGGCTTCCATTGCCACCACCGGTAACTGGCTCTGGAACTTTCTCTTGACCTTCTTCACGCCCCTCATCACCAACCAAATCAGCTACCGTTATGGCTACGTTTTTGCGGGCTGCAATGCGTTGGCTACCGCGACTGTGTTCTTCTTCTATTACGAGAGCTCCGGCTTGACGTTGGAGCAGGTCGACGAGATGTACAATGACCCGAGCGTGAAGCCGTGGACGAGTGGCCGCTACAGAGACGAGGTTGTTAAGCGGGGTGAGTTGGATAGCGTGCAGACTGGAAGCACAGATGTTCCGGCGAAGAATGGCAAGGAGGAGTGGGATAGTGCGAGTGACGGAGAGCGGCCGTTGGTGGGGAATAGGTCGAATGAAAGAGCAGAGGTCTGAGAGAGTGTGTTTTGAGCTCGCAAGATGGTAATGCTGTGCTATCTGTTACACCGGCGTTGTGATTTGACGTTTATATCGGTTATTGGTGGTTATGGATTGATAGATGCCATGTTTTCTCGGTTGTTTATATTACTACTGAGTTTTATGGGTTTATAGACGTCGAATAGATGCTTTTTCATTCGTATTCACAGCCATGAAGACTTGCTAAACACTACGAGTTTGATACCGGCTACCAACCTCTTGAGTTTTGCAGTCCCATATAACTATTCGATCTCTCATTTATTCCACAATTCCAGAGCCAGAGAAGGCCTGTGACGGCTTCGGGATGATGAGTGATCAACTGTGTCTGTGCGGTGGGCTTATCATTACACAGCCACAGGATATCATGTGACCCACGTCACCATGAACCCTCCAACGCAACCTCACCACCTTTCTCACGCCCTTTACTCCCTCGAACTACCCACCAACATGCCGAATCATGGACCAGCCGAATTTCTTTCCCACTTCGTGAACTCCATTGTCTTCGTCCCCCATTGCCGCCAGTTGGCGCGCCAAACTGACTGCCTGCACTACTAACTGCAAGTCAGCAGTCCTTCATCGATGTGTACGGAATAATCTAGAGCTTACGATCATCCTTTGTACGAAATTGGAGCTCAGGATCGGTTTAAACGCGAATTTCAAATGATCACAAAGCAGCGGATCTCTCACTGGCATATATAACATCGAGGGAGGTCGATTGACTACACACGGCTATTGCGCGCTATTACTAGTGGCTAAATCGCCCAGATGGATAAGACGAGTCAAGTCCATTTATCGCCATAACAAGAAACTCGCGGGCTCTTTCTAGCCCTATCGGAATACACACAGGTTCTGGTTCTGCAGCAGCGATAAACAGCGGCGGTGAGGATGCTTGGATCAGTTATTCACAGTGCTTATTTCCACCTGCAACCGCCTCCATACTCTATATATACTCAGTACATACATACGAACGAGATCTCAATCTGTCAGATTCAACTATTCCGTCTTAATCAACTCAGGCAACGACAGCTGAGGTGTACTGTAGGTGCCCAAGTGGCGGAACCGAGTCACCCCGCCATAATTCCCTATACAGAATATGATTTAACCGAACCTGCGTCCTAGTAACCGGACTTTGGCTATTCATGCACAAACTGAACATCTCTGGTGGCGACCAACCATTGTGACGGTTTGACACCATGGTTTCATTGGTATGGCATGCGCAGTGCGAGTCGAAATGAATCCTCATTTTCACGGGAAGGAACAACTGATGATGTTACTATTGCCTTAGCAGCATGTCAGAATCGGCACGAGCGGGAACCATCTTGCGCTTGAACTGTTGAGTAGGAAAATTCAAACATTTTTCATTATTCTATATCTTCACGAAAAAGGCACGCTCGACATTCTGGTTCGACGACATCCGCTCTGCGCCGAACGTTTCCTCGTCTTCGTCATTACTTTCACCGGCATTGTACAGCGCTGGCAGCACAGCCCCTAACATTCAAAGCGGCGCTTCCAGGCCACCAAAACGTGTGGAACCTAACTTAACCGAGATCAACCCTGGGGTTTGGTTAGGATGCTGGTCCAGGCAGTACTGCACAGAGTGTCAGACAAACCGTCATTCGGTAAGGGTTTCCGGGCTAACCAGTACATAGAGTGGTTGGGCAGGGATAGGATATCATTGTCGACAGGTAAGTGGTGTTACTCATTGCGGTACCTTAAAAGGGCCGTAGATACGCCAGATGGTGGTTTGGCGTTGAGAAACAGATCAAATGTGGGCGATTATTACAGCATTGTCGCTTGTTCTGGCGACAAGCCAGAGTCATAGGGCACACGCAATTACCGGGTATGTTCTCGTCTACTCACCCCCCTTACGAGTTTACTCAGACCGATCCAGCTGGGAGCCCGTGACGTCGATCTTTGGTGTCGACAACGCCGACCAAACACTACCGTTAACCATCACCGCCGCCCCACCAAACGTCACCCCATTCTCCACACGCTCCACAACCTTCACCGCCGAATACTACAGCGTCACAGAACTTTACATCTCCTTCATCTCCCTTCCGGAACCATGGCCAACTCCCCCCCCCCGGTCGACCCAAGAATATATGTATCCACGACAACCTACATCCAAGGCGTCGTCATTACACCCCCAACCTTCTGTTCTGGCTATGTTGACGCCAATTGGTCACACGTCATCGCCGCAAACATCAGCATTCCATCGGCAGTCGCTGACCAAGTCCAATATAAAAGCACCAAGGCCATGGTCGGATACGATAAAATCTACAGAGTAACCATGTATATCGGCGCCTCAGCGCACCCCAACCCAGTCCTATCAACCCCCATAACATCCAAGCCGTCAGACCGGGAAGAAATAAGAAAAGTCTGCGCATCCCCCGACGCAACCAGTTTACCCGACTGGCTGCCAGAGGATTACAACGACGATGACAATGACTACAACTATGAGGTGCCAACTCGATCCGAGGGCGGCAGCCTCTGGATCATCTTCCGCAACAGCATGATCGCCCTCGGCGTCGTCTTCGGCTTCCTCCTCATCCTCGGCTTCTTTGAGAGTTACCACCACTTCACGCAACTGATGCGAGGCAAAGGCGCGCTACGGCTTGGAACCGTCTCATGGGTCTTCATTTTCATCTTCGCCGCGTGTTTGATCCGCCGAGAACGACGGAGGAAAAATGCAGAGGAGAAGAGGAGGTTGAAGGAGTATTGGGAGAGACTGCCGAGGAAGAGGAGGTTGGCGTTGTGGCTGAAGCATGGGTTTACGTGGAGGTATCCACCATTTTTGGTGCATATTAGGGAGGGGAGGGGCGAGAATGGGGAGGTGCTGGAAATGTCGGGCGTGGAGGTCGTGGAGGAGGTACCAGCGGGGACTGATTTGCCACCGCCATATGTGAAGGATCCGCCGATGCCGCCGCCATATGGGGAGGTGCTGTCACCGCCGCTGGCAGGGGAAGAGAGAGGTAGAGGTCGTTGATGGGAGTGTGCGGCAATGTCGATAGAAGATAATAGCTAATGTTGTAATATGAGTTTATGCTCCTCCCAAGCAAGATAGCCACCGGTTAGCCTCCATCCTTGGTCCAACCAATCTCCGGGCCCAACTAGCCCCTAATAATCCAATATTACATAGCCTTTCTATAAACCACAGCAAGATCATCAACACTCCTCCCAGTCTAATCCCCTTGGCAATATAGCACACCCATTTTCCGACATCACACGCACCACCGCGCCCTATCTTTCCTCCTCACCATCATCCCACCCGTAACTCCTCATTAATCCTCATCAACACCGTGTCTCTGGTAAACCCGGATCAGTCGTGTTCGACGAAAGGATCCATTCTAGCGAGAAAGAAAAAAAGGCGTGTTGTTTTTCCCCGTTGCAGGCTACAGAGCACACAGAATATCACTATCTAAGAAGCTTTCACTCTACATCCACTCGGACCCTCGAATCCCCAGGAGGTGGTGGAGGATGGCATGAGTGAGGTAGTATGTTGCGGTGAATGGGATACCACGACGAGGTGGCATAGATTTTAGAGATACCGACAAAAAAAGACTCAAGCTTTATATACGGCGTCGAAGAAGGAACAAACCAGCGCAGCCTAAAATCGATATTCATCAGTCTATTACTAACCAGAGGTACTCCGATTCGACTCTATAACTAGGTATCCCAACCAAACCAACCAGCAACACTGCAAACCGCGAAACCGTTGGAAAACTACCTTGACCGCTCAAAAACTACGCACATATACTATACACACAGACATCTACTCATTAATCGTCCTTCACACCATTATCCTCTCCAGGGCCTCCCCACCGTTATTATTTCCCCGCCCAACGCCTCACCAATACCCCGCACTCTCACTCTCACTTTCCTAGTCTTCAACCATCCTAACCTCCGTCCCAACGCACCTGAGAAACTTATAATACGCCTTCGGCACCTCCATCCTCTCCCCCTCCAATCGCACCCTCCCCACTCTCCACAAACGTCTCCACAAACCTCAAACAGCTCATGAAACCTCTCCGTCACAACGTGTTTTTTCAACGCAACGAGCGTGGCATGCAAGTTCAAGAGGTTTATCGTCTTCGGATGCGTTGGATAGATATAACCGTCAGTCAATTGATTCAACCCATTGATGCTGTGGAGTTTAGGGGTAACTATACGGCTCAATCAAATCAAGGGGCTTACAGATCTCCAACACCGTCCGCGGAAACAACCCATACAGCGCTTCATACGTCCTATAATCCCGTCTCGCGCCCAGTCCGACATAGAGCCTCGCATCAGCTTCCGCCTCCCCTCGCCGTACCGGGTCGTCTCCGCGATGACTTCAAGGTCAATGTAGGTATGGGTGTGGAGCTTGTCACGTTTGAAGGTGTTTAGAAAGCGGTGGCGGGAGGATTGGTGGGTGTTGTGGGAGGAGAGGGAGCGGTTGAGGATGGAGACGATGAGGTTGAGGGTGGATATATCGGAGCACAGGGATGTCGTGGAGGAGGCGAGGGAGGTGAGGGTGGTTTGGAGTTGGGATATGTCGGGCTTTAGGAGTCGATTGTGGAGGTGAGGGTGGTGATTTGCCGCGTGTGATTTTCGAAATAGGCTTCGTGATTGAAGCTGGAGTGGTGATTGGTGGTGGTTTTCATGGCTGGTGGTGGTGTCTGGGGCATGGTGTAGGTGGATGTGAAGAAAGGTATCGGTCTGGTATGGAGGAATAGTCACGGTGGAAATATATTTATAAGGATTGATGCCACTGCGAAGAGTGATATTGTTAAGTCGTGTCGTGGGCGTAGCAAGATCGTGGAGGTTGAACGGGCATTGAAGACCTCGAGGGTTGACTCAAAAACTTAGTTGGTTGGGAGACGTGGCAGCCATCGTTCAGGTTAAGGTTCAAACTCCCCAGAAAAATACTGGAAATCACGGTTTCAGCACTCTTCGCTCGAGCCACGCCGACGCTGGGCCATGGCGTTGGGCCAACTTAAAATCAATACTCATAGTGAGTAGCGGGTGATAGGTAGAGATGGAGAGTACGGTTACAATCGTTACTGAAAGATTTCCTACAATACAACCAAAAAGAGCTTTTCGATGAATGTGTGAGTAGAAGACGAACTGCCGTACTCAGTGTTACGTTGCTCTCGAATTCTGCACACGGTGTGGATGTAGAACTTGAATATAATCGTCAACACTGTAATACGAGTCATACTCCTCCGAGCACTACGTCCAACTCACTCTCCTAGTGTCCCCATTAATCCGCACCAAGTACAGTACTCATAGCCGTGCACAATGGGTCTTGCGCGTTGCTCGCTCCCTTGCTAAAATATACTATATTCTTCGCTGAATTACCGACGGATTGGCCTGGATTTACCACTGCAGTCGTCATGCGGATGGGCTCCGAGTCATCAGGGGGCTATCATATGGGATGATGAAGCACTGGAAAATGGTATACGTATCATAATGTTACAGTTCTTTAAGATAGGCAAAAGAGCTGGAGAGAGCTGGCCTGACGATGAAATTGGGGAGGCGAACTTGAAGAGGCGAACTTGAGAAGCTTGAGAACAAAAAGCTCGGGGACAACGGATAAATAAACTTGAGGCCGGCGGGCGAGCTTCACGACGAGGAGCTTTGGAATAATGAACTTGAGGACACACTGGCAGCTAATGGTGTGAGCAGGAGGACGAAACTTGAGAACGGATGGACGGAGCAGGAAACTGGAGGACGGAGGTGGAGGGCGGATTTCAGAACGGAGTTCAAGGTGATCATGATGACAGGGTTGATATTGGAGTAAGGGCGCGAGCCTGAAGATGGAGTTGAACTGAACACAAGCTTACACCTGGTCTTTTTCTATTTAGAAAAGTCTCTGTTTCTAATTGGCAGTTCTAGTCTATGTGGAGAGTTAAAGTGTATTATTTGGCGGGATGAAGTGGGGTGGGGATGATGGGGGCTCGGTGAGGCGTAAAGATTGAGGGTCATAGTAGCAGCGAGCGAGCGAGGAAACCCACAAGGGAGCGAGGGCATGATGGTAGATGGTAGATGGTAGATGGTAGATGATGGTACATGTCATATATTGGAGCTTATCTATGTAGCGGAGGATATCAGATAGATTACATGATATGCTGATGATCTGATGTTCTGCAAGAATCCTCGAGATACTTCGAAATGTGGTATCACGATTTTGGTGGGCGGTAGTACAGGAGCAATGGTACTGATACTGATACTGAGACTGCTGATGATAATGATAATGTTGAGGATATCAGTAGTCATAGCACTCGGTCACGTCGTCACTTCCGGCTCTCTAGGCCGAATCCGCACTGCAGCATAGGTATTTCAATCAGTCTCCTCATCTCTCACTCCCTTCTCATGGCATGATAGGATGGATTAGATACTCACGTTTCCGCATCAACCTCAACGCCGTCTTATTTTCCTCTCTAAGCTTCGCCTCCTCCTTCTTCTCCTTCTCCTTCGCCATTACTCCCCCCCCCTTCCCTGTCCCCACCCCCGAAACCTCATCCTCAAGATTCCCCGCCGAATGCGAGAGCGTCGTTTTCTGTACTGCCGTGTCTGCAGATTTCCTGACTTTCCTCCGGCCGTTACGAAGATTCCCGTAGGCCTCGAGACCAACGAGCACGGCATAAGATTTCGAGATGTGCATGCCCGACATGTCGACGCCAGCGTCTTGGAGGGAGTGGATGAATTTGCGGAAGAGGGTGGCGGTGGGGCGGTAGTGGCCTGAGAGGGGGGCGAGGCTGTAACGAGACAGGACAATCACTCGTCAACACACTATATTCTCTCTCGCACAGTACTCTCTACCACAATCATGATGAAAGAGTAATCTCGAACTCACCTCTTCAACTTCCCATCCTTGATCTTAATCAATCCAGCCGCACTCACCCTCGCACCGTGTAGAAAACTACTATGCTGAAACGCGCCCGACTGCTTAATCCCCACATATAGTCTAAACGATATATCGGCGACAAAAATCCACGTATTTTTCCTCACGGTTGTTCTCAGCAGACGATTAAAGACTGCACCAGGGGAGACCGATAGATGGTGCAATTTTCTGCGGATGGGGTCTGTGTGTTTCGGCGGCGGGTTGGCGTAGCGGCGAGCATCAATGCTATCGGCGCTCGACGTTGACAGCGTGTAGCTGCTGGTGGATGATGAGGAAGAGGTACTAGAGCTCGTGAGGGAGCGGTGGAGTTGGTGCTGGTCCCGGACGGCGTCGGGGTGTGTGATGGGGACGATGCCGTGTTTGCTGTCGGTGTATTCGGTCGTAGTGTCGATGCGTTGGTTGTTGCGGGCCCAGCAGAGGCGGCCGGAGGAATCCACGCGGACGAGGTACGACATGCGTTCTTCCCGAGAGAGGTAGCGGACGCATTCGCGGTCGAGTTGGGTGCGGGGACAGATGGGAAGGTCGAGGTGGCGGCCGTCGCCGTGGTCGAGCCTGGGGATGTTAGTGGGGAGATTGGGGGGTTGGGGAGGAGATAGAGGACCAGAAAAAGAAGTTTTCGCTCGTGGGTTGTTGCTTCCAGTAGTCGTGGTAGAAACGGAGGTTGGAGCCATAGCGGTGCTGGGGATGTCAGATGGAGTTTATAATTCGGCATTGAGGGAGAAGATGTACCTTCACTTGGAGATGGGATGGTTAGTAGAGAACTGGGCTAGAGGTGGTGGAGTTACTCACAGTCAACCATTTCCAAGAAATATCTCGACCGGAAGTCAGCATCAACAGTATCGACGAGCTCGAGTCATGAAAACTCACTGGATGTCCATGGCCTTTGCCATTTCCTTTCTCTCCAACCGCTTCTGGCGCTTCTTCTCACGTCGCTCCTCGCGTACTTTTCGGCGTTGTTCCTTGGACTGTTCATCTTCGAAGCCACTCTCGCTGGAATAGTCTTCAGACTCTTGGTCATCTCGTTGTGCCTCGTCCCGTCAGAAAGCGAGTATTGAGGCAGTGGGAAGCGCAGATTTACCTGCTTTGCTACTCCTATCGCTTTGCCCCACAGCTCTTTTGACCGTGATTTCTGCTGCCCGCTGGAGCTCTCGCTGCTTGCCCCAGATCCCTCTCGTGATGATTTTGGCCGTACTAACTCTCGATAGGTCGCATCCTGGATTGCCTGTGTTCGTAAACATTAGTTTCGTGGTGCGGTGAGCAGGGACGCATGAATACGTACTTCATGCCAGCGTTCACTGGGGGAAAGTGTATAGCCCTGCAGCTGTCGTCGTTCTCTGTGGCCTCTAAAGATGCGCTGAGCGGAGTTGTCAATACTGTCGTTGCTACCAGTTGTTGACATGGTGGATGAATCCGATACCTGGATGTGTATGGCTGCTTCCCTCTGCCGCTGGAGTTCGTTCTCTTCTTGTAGACTCATATCTGATGTGGAATCCCGGGGCAGGAGGGGGTTTTCTGGAGGTGGAGAGTGATACATGGAGCTCGAAGGTGCAAGAAATGACATCTCTGTGGTTCGTAGACAGAAAAGAGGACCCTGGGAGGAAAAAGCTCGACAAAGAATCTCGAACAATGCCGGGGTAAACTGGACCCTTAGGCGCTTTGAGGGCGGCTAGTATAACATCCATTTTGCGGGAGCCAAAAAGTGCTTGCGTGTCGTGAGGACGCGTATACGTACAAGCCACTGGCTTTCAATGGTGTCACTGGTTGGAGATTTCCCTCGCGAGTGACAGATCAGCAACAGCATGACCGCATGCTGCATAATTAGGTAAGTCACTAAAAGCCACTCCGAGTGATCCAGAGTGACCAGCCCTTCACTGCCGCCAAGGCTGTAAAGTCCTCCCGATGACCCCAGCGCGCCTCACACGCTCCACCCCCAAACTCACCCACCACCTTCGTGCCTGTCTCCAGCGAGACTGATCTCCACCCCCCTCTCATCCCTTCACCACCATCAACCCCCGCCCCACCGACTCCCCCGCACGCCGTCCTCCATCTCGCCTCAACGCCTTCTATCCAAGGTATGAGCCGCGCCGGCAAACCCGCTCCTGAAGTCCAGCGAATTCTGTTCGTCAAGAACCTCAGGTACGACACCCGAACCCCCCATCTCCCCTCGTCTACCCCGAGGACCCGCGCCGCTCCCTCGCGGACCCTGTCCTCTGCCCAGCCCACTTCCCAGGGATGATTGCTGACCTACGCGCTTCCCACACAGCTACAACGTTTCGTCTGAAGAGCTCTTCGACCTCTTCGGCAAGTTTGGCCCGATCAGGTACGTTGTCGTCGTCAGCTCACACCAGAGAGCTTCACCTCATTTCCAGCAGGCGCTCGGCACGTGGGCGGGCGACCATGCTTCAACGCCCACCACCAGCTAGGCTGACACCCCACCAGGCAGATCCGTCAGGGCATTGCAAACAACACCAAAGGCACAGCTTTCGTCGTCTATGAGGACACTATGGACGCCAAAACGGCGTGCGATAAGCTGAATGGCTTTAACTTTCAAAATCGCTACCTCGTCGGTACGTTGCACCCCGCGTTCGGGCATCCGGCGTCATCAGATGCTGTTGTTTCGTCACCCCATCTCGATTGATGCAATCCGCTGACACTCCAACGTCGCTTGGCAGTTCTATACCACCAGCCCGAGAAGATGGCACGCGCAGAAAACGACCTACAGAAGCGCCAGG
This sequence comes from Ascodesmis nigricans, assembly GCA_004786065.1. Lineage (NCBI taxonomy): Eukaryota > Fungi > Ascomycota > Pezizomycetes > Pezizales > Ascodesmidaceae > Ascodesmis > Ascodesmis nigricans. Next base: position 184,191 of record ML220139.1, read on the forward strand.
AGAGTTTAGAAAAGCTCAAAAGACAGCACGGCATCGATTGAACTGGGACTCACGGTCTCCAACAAGAGTTGTGCACGCCCTAGAATCGCGGATCTGTTTTTTGCTCGCTGCTTTATTTCCATCTTTTCATTGTCTTCTTCCTCCGTCTGTCTGCGGTTCCGATTCGCTGGCGACAACTCATCCATTGGAGACTTTTCCTGGGCCCATGATCCCGCTTTGCTCTTCACCACAACGATACGACTTTTTTTACCCTGGAATATGGCTCTCCTGGCGTCCTTGTTTTGTTATTGCTTCTGTTTTTGCTGAACGTTTTCTGGCTCGGGTTTCTTGGTTGGGGGACAGTGGTCGGGAGACGGATTACTACTGCTGTAGTAGTAAAGGGTCTCTGGCTTTGGGAAACTTTGATGACATGCTTGGTGACTTGGTTAGATGGGGCTGGGATTTGGTTGATGACTGGTTGATGCTTCTTCTACTACTTCTGATGATACGTTTCTTGTGTAATTTCGAAATGGGTGGCTGGCTCTGCTGTATGGTATGGTATGGTATGGTATGGAAGTCGAGACTCGAGAGAGAGAGAGAGAAAGGTGTCGTGATATGAGTTGAGTGTCCAATGTTCCCAAGGTTTGGGCCGGGGGGTGGCTTATGGATATCACACGTTTTGATCATAGTTCATCATCATCATCTTCTTCTTCTTCTCATTCTCGTGCTTCTGTATGTTTCGTGGGATTGTTTTCATGATGATCAAAAGTGTCTTCGAGCCGAGAAGACTTCTTTTCGGATTTCCGTAGTTACATACGGACGTCATGAAAGTTTAATCTCCGGCTGGCCATCGACGCTGCGGAGTCCAAAGTCACGGCCAACCCGTTGGTCGCCAGTCTTGTATGTAAGGTAAGGTAAGATAGATGTCTGATACCGGTACCGGTACCCTAGTTTAACACCCGCACCCTCTGCACAGAAGGCCGCGCGTCGTTCACTACTCCACACTCACCCCCGCGCGCCGACTCGCACTGCCCCACCACCACCACCACCACCACCCCGGATTATAGTTAGGACTCGGGCCCTGCAAGGAAGAAAGCTTCGCGCGTAGAATATGTAGGTCACCGTTAGGGTGCGCATAGTTGCGGTTGAGACTCAATAACTTTGAAGACTGGATTGGATGTCTGGCTGCTGGGGGATGGTGGGGTGAGAGGGGATGAGTCGCCGGAGTGATGGTAGAGGGATGGGGGGATGGACGATGGAACAGGGAGAGTATACTCGTGCGGAGGACGTGGAATAACGTTATGGAGTATGGGGGAAGAGAAGAGGAATGGTTTGGAGGGGGAGGTGATGTTGTAGGTGAGGAGGATGGAGGGAGATGGAGGGATTGAGAAACTTCAGGAGGGGTATGATACGCTGTGAGAATGGGTAGCGATGTGGGAAAATGCCGAGTAGACGACACTCGTGGTTTGCATGGTGGTGGTGATTATTGCTAACCCGAGTGAGATGGTGTGAGATGAGATTGAGGCGCTTAGCCATGATAAATATAATATTCCTCCTTGTTGGATTGATATACCAGTAGGATTTGAATAGTTTACTAATCATGGGAAAAGGTAAAAAAAAAGTTGGTATGTGAGGAGACGCGTTCGAGTGACGCCTCCGTGGTGGTGACGTTAGGCAGCCAAAAAGTACAAGAGACGCGTTCCGGTAAAACAGTGGCCTGTTAGGGTCTGGAAGGCGGGGCAATGGCATGGGGTCATTCAACAACCTGAGTTGAGAATGTTGAATTGAGTTCAGATGGGGAGCTTGTGGAGGAAACCAGAACTCCCACAAACTGCTAGTAGGGTGTATTATGGCTCTTCAATGTTCTCGATGATAATTGATCTGATTGACTGATTGACTGAGTTCCACACTCAACCATTTCAGAGAGCTTGTGGAACCGTCAAGGCACGTGCTGGACGCGGCTCGATCCATCATCTGCAATCGCGTAGCATAGCTCCACCAACCCACCAACCACCACCGTCACCGCCATCACCACCGGTCTCCTCCAGCACGGCTACAAAAGCTCCCCCAGCCCGTCCATTCCTCACTCCAGCTCTCGCACCCCCCAACTCCCTATGAATCGCGGCCGCGGCAGGATTAGGCCACCTCGCAGGGTTTGCTCCCCCCCCCCCCCCCCCCCCCCCCCCCCCCCCCCCCGGAGAAGCTCTCCAGACCTCCGCAAGCTGACGATTTCTCGCTCCGGGCAGGGCCTGGTAACGGACCATGTGGATTTCGACGACACGTGGGGAATTCTATCACAGTCGCTAAAACAGATCTATTCCAAGGACGCCTCGGCGCTATCCTTCGAAGCGCTCTACCGAAACGCGTATAAGCTCGTGTTGAAGAAGTTTGGAGAGCGCTTGTATGCAGAGGTGAAGATGCTGGTCGAGGAGCATTTGAAGGGCGTGGCGTCGGTCCGTGTGAGGCCGCTCGTGCCGTCGGTGATGGTCACGGGGAATACCGCGTTGGGGAATACCGCCGCCATTGAGAGGAGGCTTGGGGGGACTAGGTTTTTGGAGGGGTTGCAGGGCGTGTGGCAGGATCATCAGTTGTGTATGGGGATGATTACGGATGTGTTGATGTATCTGGTAGGTTCTTGTGGAACGGTGGTTTCGAAGACCCCCGGGTGGCTAATGAGCGTGGGTTTAGAATCGGATATACTGCTTGGATCGGGGATTGCCTACGACGTATGCCGTCGGGATGGATCTCTTCAGAGAACAGATTCTGCGACACAAAACGTACAATATCGGCCGAGCTCTGAATACCGTTATTCTCAGCCAGATCAAGATGGAGCGAGATGGCGACATCATCGATCACGGACCCATCCGCTCGTGTGTACACATGTTGGAGAGCTTGTATGAGACGTTGGAAGAACGGGAGGACGAGAAGGTCTATTTGACCAGTTTTGAAGGTCAGTTTTGTGGGTGTTCCGGAGTTTATTCAGGGGAAGCTGACACTCCAGAGGCGAATTCATCGATGCCAGTAAAGAGTTTTACCTGAAAGAGGGGCAGCGATTACTGCAGGAGTGCGACGCCGCGACATACCTTCGCAAGACGGAAACACGGCTAGCACAAGAACGCGATCGCTGCACTAAATCGATTTCAACGCTCACGCTCCACAAGATTGAGAAAGTTGTCGACGAGTTTCTGATAGAAAAGAATATACGCGCTGTCATGGAAATGGACTCTGGGATCCGCTTCATGCTCGATAACGACAAGATTGACGATTTGAAGCTCATGTATATGCTGATTCTCAGGGTCGACCCAGATGCAAAGATTATGAAGGAAATGGTCAGCGCAAGGATTGTAGAGCAAGGAAAGGATGTCAATTCGAACCTGCAGAATGCTCCCGCTGAGGCAGCATCCACGGCTCCAGGCGTGCCGTCGACATCAGCTGCTGCGGCTGCTGCGAAGGATGAAAAGGCCGCCAGTAGTGCGACGGCCATGGCGATAAGATGGGTCAACGAAATACTAATGCTAAAGGACAAGTACGACAAGATCTGGGAATCGGCTTTTCACAAAGACAAGAGCATGCAAACGACCATCACTCGCGCGTTCACAAAGTTTATCAACGAACTCTCAGTCGCTCCAGAGTATATTTCCCTCTTCATTGACGACAACCTTCGGCAGGGTATTAAGGGTATAGACGAGACAGATGTCGATGTCATCCTTGACAAAGCTGTCACACTGTTCAGATACCTTTCTGATAAGGATATTTTCGAGCGCCACTACAAAACGCATTTGAGTCGTCGTCTCCTCATGAACCGCTCTCTCTCACACGACGCAGAACGCCAAATGATTGGAAAGTTAAAGATGGAAGTCGGTGTTCAGTTCACCTCGAAACTCGAGGGCATGTTCAAAGACATGGACTCCTCTAACGAGCTCACCACCGAATACCGCCAAGGCCCGGGCGCCGACAACAAAATCGATTTCTCCATCCACGTCCTCACGACAACATACTGGCCCACCAAGGTCGTCGGCCAGGAAGACAAGACCTGCACGTACCCCACCGAAATCGAAGCCCTCCGTGAAAGCTTCTCCGCCTACTACCTCAAACGGCATAACGGCCGGAAACTCATCTTCAAACCCAACATGGGCACTGCTGACCTCAAAGCAACCTTCTCGGGGAAGAAACACGAAATCAATGTTTCCACCTACGGCATGGTTATTCTTCTAGCCTTCAACTCGCTTCCCCAGGGCTCATCGCTCTCGTTCTCGGAACTCCAGACAATCACCTCTATCCCCACCGACGACCTCCGAAGAAACCTCCAATCCCTCTACATCCCCGCGAAAACGCGTCTTCTGCTCAAAACACCAAAGTCGAAGGGAATCGACCCCGCCGACCGCTTCTGTATCAACGACTCCTTCTCGTCGAAATACCTGCGCTTCAAGGTTGGCATCATTGCAGTCAACAAAGCGGAAACAGAAAAGGAGAAGAAGAACACGGATGAAGAAGTCGAGAGGGACCGGGGAATACAGATCGAGGCGTGTGTCGTCAGGGTCATGAAGAGTAGGAAGAAGCTGAATCATCAGGAGTTGATGATGGAGGTAGTGAATCAGTTGAAGAGCAGGTTTACCCCGGATATCGCGAGTGTCAAGAAGAGGATTGAAATGTTGATTGAGAGAGAGTATTTGGAACGCGTCGAGGGCGATAGGGAAACGTACAAGTATCTGGTGAGCTGCTTTTCGTTTGGTCTACGTGTTTTGGGGTCGCTGGCTGATGGTTTTCGCAGGCATGAGGAGTGACGGCGATGAAATATCTCGCATCTGGGAATTTACGGGTCAATGAAGGATCCGGAGCCAGTGATGCTACTACGATCGGACTCGGGGAAATAGGGAATAGGATGTAGGAAACCAGTATCCATCCACACGGGCGCCAATAAGGCGGGGCAGCAACACCTCCGACACGATGTTATGATGATGCAAGCGATAACTGACTAGAGAGCATGTGGGATTGATTTGTTTGCTGTTTGTTGGTTTGTTATTTGTTGGTTTTTGTTTTCTGCGCATTCTTTGCTGGGGTTTGGGTGTTTCGATTCGTTGGTTTTCAGTTTTCAGTTTTTTTTTTGTTGTGGTTGTTTTAGTGTTTTTTCATTGGTTTTGTGTCACACGTTTTTGCTTGTACTGGTTTTCTGGTGCGAGATGAGGGAAACGTGGATATGGTGTGGTGGCAGGAAGTAGATACAGTTGCGGGATTGGAAACGACGACCAATTGATGAAGATGACATGTGGCATGGCGCTCTCTATCGGAGGATTCCCGATGCGTGGGACTTCCGTGTCATGGCATATAACCCCCCATTGGTCAACAATTTACCCCACTATGATACGCAAATGGCATGGCGCATGGCGGGGTAGTTAACGGCTACTTAGGCATACTAGCTACGGAACCAAAGTTCTATACATGTGTACTCTACTAGAACAATGACAACTCATTGATCATCCATCCGGCCCGGCCCCGCATTCCTCCTGCCCCACTCTAGCTTACCAACCAGAGCTCCCGTGTTTTATATATCCCGCTCAACCTCCCCACAGCGGTTCCACTACTTCCATCCTCCTTCCGCTCCCTCCATTGACTCCTTCCCAAGACAACCAGTCAGAACCGATCAAAGAACGACAATCTTCAACTCAAAATGCCCGTCATCGAATGCGTCACTGTCGAACTCAACCCGGGCATCACCATTGAGGACGCATCCCGGCAACAAGCCAACGCGATTTCCACACATGTTGACAAAGCAGCTGGTCTCATTTCTGTCTCCTGGGGTTTCCACAAGGAGAATCCGCGACGGAATACGTGGTTTCTCAGTTGCGTCTCCCATATTCAATACAAACAGTGAGTAATGACTCTGACTCTCTCAGCCTGGGAATCCGTCGCCCACCACATCACCTACACCCAATCCCCCTCCTACCCCCCCTTCCTTGCCTCCATCAGTACATTCTGCACCCCTCTCGGCTTCTACCACGTCCCCCTCACCCCGGACCCCTCCACACTCCTCGCCACTGCCCCCGTCGTCGAGCTCTTCACCGCGACTCTCGAAGACGCCACGGATAAGGAGGAGTGGGTGAATGGGCTCGCGGAGCTGATGAAGGTTGGTGAGGAAACGTTGCCGAAGGAAGGGGTCTATGGGTTCGCGCATGGATGGAGTGTGGAGCAGGAGAGGAGATTTGTGTTGCTTGCGGGATGGGAGAGTAGGGAGGTGCATGAGGCGTGGGAGAGGGGGTTGACGGGGGAGCAGAGAGAGAGGGGGTTGGGGCCGTTGGGGAGGGGGGTGAAGGGGGTGGAGTTGGTGCATGTGGATTTGAGGGAGGGGAGTGGGAAGTGGGGGGCTTGAGGGGTGGAGGGGTGGAGGAGTGGGATGGGGAATGGTGGGTTGGTGGTGATGGACAACAGTCGGTATCATGATCTTACCATCCTCCCCCAGGGGTATCAATACCTATTGAATAGCCAACCCTCAGGCTCTTCTACAACTGACAAACGACTTTTCCAACCCGGTGAAGACAGGATTCAAATCCCGCCAGAAATAAGTGTCCCCCTTACAGCGCCCAATCCCCTGTGTGTGGGCATCGCATCTATTCATACCTACCCAGCTAGTCCTGTTTATATCTACCCATGTACTCTATGTACTCTACCGTCTTACCTACCACTCAGCCTGCAACCTCCCGATATCCCACATGCGATCTCCGTCCCGATCATCCATTCCCATGTCGTCGCTGCCCCTACCGGTATCTCGCACCCTCGATAGAATGCTTCAATCCAAATCGTCATTCCAAATACGCCTCCCCTACTGAATTTCTCACTCCCGCCACGGGGACACGCTAGGTATCTATAACCATCACCTCCATGTATGCTCCAGCACCATCACGCTCCATCACCCGCACCATCAACCCCCGAACAATCAAACTCCACTTCCAGCAGCTCGTACTCGCATCAAGTCGAGTCCCCCTCCCCATAACACCCCATTCAATTATCTCAAGCATCTCGAGCATTTCGTTTCGTTTCGTGTGGTGTCGTATCGTCTCATCAACCAACCAACCAACCCGCCTGCCAGTGGCTGCCTATAATACACTGGCACCCGGGTACCCACATATCCATAACTGTATCACTACGTACCTATTCCAAGGGTCATGGCATCAATTTGCATGGATCAGATTTATTTACGGCCTACGGCGGGGAAACGATGGAGAAGTTTATAGATCACGTCCTCCGTGGATTGAAGGGGGTGAGTAAAGAACGGAAAAGGAAGAACGGGAGAACGGAGTTTGGAGAGGTAAGTGACGGGTCTTTATATTACGATACGATACTGTACGGTAAGGGAGGTTGGAGGGGACTTCGGAGAGGGATAAACAGCTATACAGACAGGCAAAGGAACAGAGAAACAGAGAAACTGCAAGAGACGGAATCACCCAGAGGAGGACCGTACAGGTTAAGACGGCGGGCTGAGGTGAGTTGCGGTGGGACACACTGGCTCCAGACGGCGAAGAGGATTGGCGGTTACTGATGAAGGGAAGGGCAGAACCTGGACGCAGCAGAAATACCTAGCATACATGACATCCCAGACACAACACTGGCACTACTGGCAGAATACTACTACTACCCTCAGCACCACCCACCACCCACCGTAGTTTAAGCTACTGGAGCCACGTCCACGTCCAGTGTACCATCACACACCGTAACACAATACAAACCCCCTCCACCCAAGAATCCAAATGGCCGTCACCGCAGCAGCAGCAGATTCAACCATAGCCTTCTATCTCCATCTCCAGAGCTACAGTCGCAGGTGTACTAGTAGCGGTTCTACGGCATCTTCATCAGTGTCACGGTCGATGGTAGAGAGTTCCGGATCACGGTTGTCTTCGTTGCAGTCGCCCTCAACGAGACGGGGGTCTGGGTTTTGGGGAGATGGGCTGGGGTTTGTGGGTACAGCTATGGAGAGGGCGGCGGTAGGGACCACAAAAACAAAAACAACTACGAAGACGATGACGAAAACGGGGGGAGAAAGTAAGAAGGGGGAGCGGAGCAGAAGGGAGTCAGAAATGAAACAAACTGAAAAGAAGAGGTGGAGGTTTTCTGCTCCACCATCGACAACAACAGAAACAGCAGCATCGAAATCACCGCCATCAACAACCACAACACTAGAATCGCATTTCCCTTCACCCCTGTCCTCAGCACCCGCTTCTTCTTCATCGGAAAAGACATCTTCCCTTCCGTGGCCTTCCGCATCCCCACTCGAGCCCAAACCCGCGAAAATGCGGTTCCTAAAATGCATCACACACACGTTTTCGTCTACCAAAAACACGACACCAGCACCAGCGCCATTTCCGTCGCCACCGTCACCACTGCCACATATTCATTCCTCGTTTTCCTCTTTCTCTCCATCAGCATCAGCATCATCACTCTCTCCCTCCACCTTCTCGTCGTCGTTCGCCACCCACACCCACACCCACACCCACCCCTCCTCCCGATCTCGATCCCCCTCCACCTCCTCCTCATCATCATCAACTGGCACTAGCATAATCTACACCCCCATCTCCTTCCGCCTCCCCTTCTTCCGCCGCACACCCACGGAGCCCCAGCAGGAATATAAACTCGTCCCCCTCCCTGTGCGTCCTGGTGTACTGCGGGATCGCTGGTTTTTACGGGCGGTGATGGTGCCGGTTGGGAGTCGGAGAAGCAGAAAGGGCGGGGGGAGATGGGATGGGGAGATGAGGGGGGAGGGGAGGAGAGGATGGGGCGGGAGGGATGGAGAGGATGTATGGGATGAGGATCAATATGAGGGTGAGGAGAGATATGACAGGATGGGAGAAAAATACGGGAAGAATCGTATCGTGGTGATGCCGGAAATGCAGCACTTATCGGGGCCATATCAAGCTTCGGGCTCGGATACATCACGGGTATCAATTCTTGGGAGGACGTCCGTTGGGAATACTTGCAGCCATGAATCCAAAGATAGTGGACAGAATCCTCTGTCAGATGAGGAGGCGGAGAATACACACTCCAGCTACTCCAGTGCTCCCATAAGTGCAAGGGATAGGGTTACACCCCCCACCCCGCCACGACTGGCAAGCCGAAATCCATATCGACGCTTCGAACCCACCAGCACTCCCACCACCATTCACGAGCGCCCGATACCCATCGCGCTTGAACGCGAGATTCCAATACGGTACCGCCGACAACGGCAACGGCAGCGGTCTCCACATCACCAGGCACATCACCAGCAGCATCACCCTCACCCATCACCTCTCGACACCCCCTCCCTTCACCAGCTCCTATGCCACCTCTCTCGTCTCTCCTATCTCTCTCTCCCCCCTCCCTCCTCCACTGCCAGTCCCTCCCCCGAAACTCTCCACCACCTCCTGCACGCGCACCTCCCAAACGCCACCCTCATCCCCCCCGTCTGTCGCACGCTACTCCATCTGCGGTCACACCAGGAGAGCGAGTTCTTGGAGATCCGAGAGCGCTGGATTCGCGTGCTGGAAAGGTGGTTAGACGAGGTGAAGGGGTTTCATGAGGAGGAGGAGTTGGAGGGGGCGTTTTTGGGGGCTGTTGTGGTGGAAGAGAAGGAGGTGGTGGTGCAGAAGAGGGGGGTTTGGGATACGTTAGAGGAGGGGAAAGTGGAGGGGAGGGTGGGGAGGAGGAAGACGGTCGGGGGGCAAGTGAGGACGGGGTGGAGGAGGAAGGAGTGGTGGGAGTGATTAGGATGGGGTTGGGAGGGGGAGTGTTGGGATGTTATATTGAGGCGGGGGATTTTTTTTATACCACAGTTTTGGTGAATTGAGAATGGTTTAATGGATTACAATCCACCAGCATACCTGTGATGGGTATTTACACGGACCATGACTCATTTATGAAATCTTCACTTCTACCTGGAGGAGTCCCAAAACAGATTTTTAATATGAATGAGCTAGAGAGTCTGCTCTAAGTTAATCATCACACATCCACCACATGCGGAATTCCCAGTCCTAAAAAGCTCCTGCTCCCACCCTCCCCTGCTCAGGCCCCCAAAACGCCCTCCACAATTCAATCGCCGCGGACCAATCCGTCTCCTCCCCGCTCTCCATCTCCTTCCCTCCCTCACCTACCCTCCCCGCCGGTCTCCTCGTATTACAATCCACCAACCCGACCGCCTCCGCAATCCTCTCCAATTCACTGTCCCTCTTCTTGACCCTCTTGACCCTCTCACACTCCACCACCTTCAACCGCCGCTCCAGCTTCTTGATCGCCATATATCGGCGAATCGAAAACTTCGCGTGCTGTTGCTTGAGGATAATGGTGTGTTGCGCGTGGATGCACTCCCGCGGGGCGGGACAGGTGCAGGTATAGGCGTGAGATAGAGTAGATGTGGAGGGAGAAAGGGGATCGGGCTCGATGGGGAGGCGGGGTGGGTAGAGGGAGGAGTTGCTGGTGCTGGGGGTATGACGGGAGCGGATGTGGAGGCGGGTGGGAGGTTTGGTGAGGTCGAGGGTTGTGACAAAGGGGATGGTGGGGAGTTGGGATTTCATAGGACGGGTGGGAGGGGGAGGGGGTTTTCGCGGTTTTCGCTGCTTTTGGAGCTTGTTGGGTTCCTTGGTGGTGTTGATGGAAGTTTTCAATTTGTCCTTATTCTTCGGTTTTTTCTTCTCCTTTTTTGCCTGAGCTTTGTTCTTCTTCTCCTTCTTGTCCTTCTTGTCCTTGATCTTGTCTTTCTTCTCCTTCTTGTTCTTTTCGTCGACTCCTTTGGTTTCCTTCTTCTTCTTCGCTTTCTTCTCGTTTATTGCTGGGATATCGTGTTGCTTGGGTGTTTCCTCATTTTCCGTCTCCATTTCCTTCTTCTCTTTCACCTCTACCCCCGCCTCTTCAACCTCTTCCAATTTCTGCTCTCCCCTTGATTCCTTTTCCTTCCTTATTTCACCATCCACCCTCCCTCGCGGTCATCTCCGCCGTCGCACAATCTGTTTTATACTCACCTTCCCCCCACTGATACACTCCAAATCCAGATCAAGCATGATGAGGCACATGCGCCACCTTTTTCCGCTGCTCCAGTCGCGGTATCTCTTCGTGTTGGTTATTCTCTGTCGGGCAGTCGCTTGTTATGCGTTAAATCTCAGCGTTAGTTAACCAGCGTATCCGAGCCTAAGATGATGGTGTGTGGTAGCGCGGAGAGGTAACCCAGAGCGGGATGTGAACGGAAAATGGAATTGCGCATGGCAGGAGAGGCTGGATGATGGTGACTTATGGTGGTGTGAAGCGGGTCATCTTGGTCCCTGTGGGTGCTGAGCGGGAGTGAGAGGACGAAGAGATGAGGGTTGGTTCGGGGTGGGGTGCCATCCGGACATTGTATGAGCAGAGTGGAGAGGGTCAGGTTGCGCAGAAATTGCCGGGGAGCTTGAGCGCTGGCGCGGTCGGAGGGCAAGTTGGTGTGGGCGGTGTTAATGATGTGGAGCGAGAAGATGATGATGTAGACGACAACGATGATGGTGGAAGTGATGAGATGTCGAAAGGCGGATACGGGGATGGGGAGCGTGGGCGGTAGTGTAGATCAAGGGAGAGGGAGTGATGATGCAGTTAATCACGGTACCATGTTACAGTAATCGAAAGTGGCTGAGCCAGTCATGGTGGTGGGATATAAACTAGTTTTACTAAGTCCTAATATCCAATTTCCTCTGTGGCGTAACGGTATCGCACCTCAACCCTATTCTTATCAACCTACTATTCTTAGAGGAGATTCCTGGTTCGAATCCAGGCAGAGGGACTCACCTTTTTACTTGTCGGGAAAAATTGCTAGTTTTTGGGAGCGCACTGACCACGTGGGGGGAGTTGGCAGCGAACTGGATCAGAATGCATGGAGTGTCACTCGATATTTCTTGTGTAGCCACTAAAGAAAGCAGAAAGACCTATCGCAAACGCTTCTCAAGGCTCATTACCAGTCCACACGATGCCATGTCCATCCGGAACAATTCAGTATAAAACTTAAACGGTTGAATGGGAGCGAGGTTTTCATCAACGGCCCTATTGAGGCCTACAACTCGATAGAACCGCAATCATCTCAACACCCAGCGCTCAATTGCTCAATCCTTCCCAAACCGCGACTCCCACAACCAGTGTACTATTCACCCACCCATACCAGTGGTAAACCAAGTTTCAATTTTCACGTTCCACGTTTCACGGCTCCGGAGGAAACGGATTTCCCGAAACCATCCCAGTCCCTCACACCCACAACAACAAGGCACATTTCTTCTCCCCCCGCATGCCTTACAAACAGCACCACACTCTACACGCTTCTCATGGTCACGGCACGCTGACCATGACGTCTCCCTCGCCGCCCACATGGCACGGGTACCGACAGCATGCAAATAAGCTTTCCGATTCGGACGCCCGGCGACGTCGCATGGTGTCTACCCAACGGTATTGGTGCCCAACCAGCGGGGATACGATGATACGATGGGTGGATGGGAGACGGCAGTCGACAGGTAAATACGGTATGTGGGCGCCGGGCGCTCTGGAGCACTGGCAGGTGATATCGCTGTCGATTACTGGGAGCCTTGTGGATGGTGAAGGGAAAAGGGATAAGAAATGGAGACGGAGAAGGATTTGAGAGAGGAAAGGGTTATATTTGCTGATGTTGAGGAAGCAATGGTCACGAGCGTGGTCTCCACTGGTTTGTCGTCACTGTCGTGTGCCTGTCACATTGCTGGACCGGAGTGTGTGCACGACACCGTTACTGAGCACAACTCCGCAGCGAGACCTTATCAACACAAAGACCCTTCAAGCTCACAACCACACACCCTCAAAGAGTGGTTGAATGTTTAAGAGTAAGATGACAACCTAGCTTTCTCACTATCTTACAATTTAACCACTTCAAATCTTGCCACCTTGACTCGAGGATAGATCAACACAGAACGCTGCTCCAGAAACTGAGAGACCTAATAAGCCAGCAAGTGGGGTTGGAATCTCCAGCATGACTAATTCGCTTGATGGATGTGGCGGTGCCATTTGTGGGGGAGGGTTACATCCTGTTGAGATTTGCTAGTACATACACTGTATGATGGCAAGCTCACATGATGTGATAATAGATTGTTGACCTCATGACCTAGTCTCATTTGGTGCAGTTTCCCTCAAAATTGCTCTCTCGCAGCATTCTGGTTTACTTATTTCTCACCAGAAATATGCGGGAGGATGGCTAGGTAGATCTATATTTTCCTGGAGGTTATCGATGGCTTCCGCATACACTGTTCAAATCAAATCTTTCACTCGGTGGTACCCATCCGGTCTATGGAGTTTAAAAACACCAACAAGTGAGCATGCTAGCTTTCACTGTTGGCCTGAGGGGTATGCTCTCGGCCACTGTGGCACCCCCGGAAAGGGGCGTGATGACTTAAGAGAAGATGGGACATCACTGAGAACAAGTGTGCCTGGGCTGGTCAGGCTAAGGTAGCGCTGCTGTCATACAAAGTTGATTTCTCGGTGGTGCTCATTAACGGTATCGTGCACACGCTCCGGTCTAACAACGTTAGTGCTGGATAAGGATAAGGATAAGAGGGGTTCCAGGTAGTAAGGGTATTTAAGCTACTGGACACCAGGCAAGGGGGAGCTGGAGAGAGAATAGACTTGCGTATTTAGTAGATATTGCGGGAATTGTAGGATACTTGAGCTTGATTCTATTGTTTCATCATCACCACCAACGCCACCAACACCAGCAGCATCCACCCTCAGAGTGAGCAACAGCCCGCCACACAACTCTATCTCCCATTGGCAAGTTTCAACGAGAAACAACGGAACCAGAAACCACGACTCAACAAGCATAAACTCTTCAACCCACAGATCGCAACATGGCCTTTTCCACTACAACGATGCTCCCAACACCTAAATCCCTCCCTCGCCGTCCCTCCTGGTCCAGTCCTCAATCATCCTTCTATAACCCGGAGTTCATATACCCCATCACTGCGCTCGCCGCGTTTGCAGATGCCAACAAATCCAGTTCAAACTTGGTCTTGAGTTCGGAGTCCAACAGCAACTCTTGCTCTTCAGCGGGGTCTTCGTCGTATTCGTCCTTCTCTCCCTCTTCATTGTCCGCATCCGGCGAGGAGAAAGACGACAAAGACGACAAAGACGACGAGAACGAATACCACACCTACAATACCTACTACTCGCACATTCCCTATTACCCGCACCATCTCGACTACTATACCGGCCATCTCATCTCCATCGTCGCACCTCCCAAACCGCGGACTCGCAGCATCCAACACCCCATGGAGCGCTGGTCACCCCCCATCGAATCCCCCCCCATCTTCGACACCGGCATCGGAGAATTCCTCCCCCAAAGCCCCAGCCCCAGCCCCAAGTTGCTCCCCCAACAACAGCCACAACCAGACCCACACACCACCAACACTTCTCCCAAAAAGCGATCAAGATTGTGGAGGCGGAGAGAAGGGAAGCAGGACGCAGTGATGCCCCCCCAAGTAAACGCAAGTGGCAGAAAAGGGACGACAGTGAAACGCCCAGGGGTCGAGGTGATTGTGGAGGAGGTGAAGAGGGCGGAGGATGCGGATGAGGAATACGGGAGGGAATGGGAGGTTACGAGTGGCACGTTGATGGAGAGGGTGGTGGAGGTGGAGATGGGGGGGAGGACTTTGGCGTGTTATGATGGTGGGGGGATGGATGAGGAGGTTGTAGGAGAAATGAGGAGGGACGAGGGGGAGGGGATTCAGGTGATAGGTTGGTGAGGTGGAGAGGATTTTGAGAGTACGGTTTCGGGAGCGCGGAGGGAGGGTTGGTAGAATTGACCGCATGTTAAGCCCTTCATGATTTACCATATTGATATGACCAAGGCCCGCTGGTGCTCGTAGCATCGCCTCATGTCCGTATCCTGCCTCAAACCCAAACTGGTGGAACGGTCCGCCTACCACCTTATCATCCCTCCATATCCCACCGCCTCTCAATACCCAATTCCACATGCTTGGACACATCCTCAAAACCCCCTAACTCATTCCATTCCCCTCTCTCCCTTCAATCCACTCCCACCCCCACCCCGACCCCCCTCCCCCCTCCTTCCCCCCAACGTCCCACATTCAATCTCCCCTCCCTCCCGGCTCTCCCCACCACCCATATCCCCCCGTCTCACCCCTCTCTCTCCAACCAACAAGACCAATCATGTGCACGCACCACACCTATCTCAACAGCTGCTCCTTATCTTACAACCCACAGCAGTAATACGGTCATATTGAGGCTGTCGAAGAGCGGAAGACCTATGCGGGCATGTGTTGGGGGTGTTATGTGAGGGAGTGTACTAGTAGAGGGAGAGGACTGGAGGAGCAGGCGGAGGGGGGGAGAAGAAGAGGGGGATGAGAGTGGGGATGGGAGATGGGGGTGAGTGGTGGAGGAGAAGAGGTGTGGTGATCCGAATGGATGGGGGATGGGTTGTGTGAGCTGGAATACATATTGGCCTTTATTGTTCGTCATCGTCGCGCTGGGCAATCATCTCACCACCACCTCTCTAATATCCGAAGCTGGCCATCCCCGTTGGAACAGCAAATAAACTCTTCGGCTCGGACAATCGGTGGAATTCAGGACTTCATAAACCATATCTTATTCACCAACCATCACTCGCTCCCATGCATTCGCTTCAATCGCTCTCGCCTCCATTCTGGCAATTTCTGCCGACGGCCAGTCGTTTAAATGCTGAAACAAAAAGGAAGTCCCTCTGCCTGGATTCGAACCAGGAATCTCCTCTAAGAATAGTAGGTTGATAAGAATAGGGGTGAGGTGCGATACCGTTACGCCACAGAGGAATTAGATATTTACACAAGTATTAAAATGGCTTATATGCCGCACTGCGAGATTGTTCTTATGTCGTCGAAACAGCGCTCAATCCCGCAACACCGTCGTCTGGTTGTGTCTATTGGTCAGTGCGCAGTCGATGGAAGATTATACTATTGGGGTGCAAGATGGAAACAAGTACCTGAATCTCGGTGCAAAGTTTCCGGGTTTCAGCCGTCAACGGTGGAATATATCGGCTGCGGTGTTGGTGGGGAGAGAGACATTCGGATGCCGTGATTATAGAAAGAGGAAGGATTTGATCGCCGTGGTTGTAGAGCTTGAGATTCCCTCACCGCAAATATCCATTATATATACCTAACTTGAAGTATTAACCATCGAAACCCAGTTCGCTGTGATAATACATCATCGCTATAGCGCTTTCACACCAACTATTCTCTTTCTCCAGCTTAACCACCACGGTGTGGACCTGATGATCTCATTCCCCTTCCTATCGTCCGCTCTCAAGTTATCTAAGTCTTTCTTCGCCGCGACTCGACTGCGAACTCCAAAGATCATACCATCCCCAAACCAGAAAAAAATATATAACACGCAAGTTCTGGGTATCGCTAGTCCTCCGCTACAATCTACACCAAACCCGTCCCGCAATAACCAAAATCCAACCAACAACATCACCCATCCACTCACTCTCCCAACTACAACTGACACCCACCCTTATTCATATAACACCACAGCTGCATCACCGGCGCTGCTCCCACCCCCCGCTCCAACAACCTCTCCCTCCACACTCCCAACCTTTCACTCGCAGCCTCCAACGTCCTATTCCTCCCCTCCGCATCCTTCCTCCCACTCCACAAAACCTCTCCCGCGGCGCCCGCCCTCGGCCACACAACGGCATCCAAACTCGCACCATCGATCTGCTCGGACCATACATGCGCCTCCCCACCCAGCACCAACCTCTTCTGTTCCTCCGTCTCCAGCCCCTGGAGCGGATCATACGCATACATGAGTTTCCACGATTTCCTTGGCGAGCAGTAGTCCGCGAAGGGATAGTACTTGTCGTAGGATTCCCCCGGACGGAAATCGAGCCATTGTCCGTGGCCGCAGTCGAGATACCAGTAGTTGTAGTTGCCGGCGATGACGCGGTGACCTTTGGAGGTGGCGGCGGAGACGGCAGAGTCGCTTTGCCAGGTTTGGATTATCGTGTTGCGGGCGAGGGTGAGGTTCCAGTCGAGGAGTATTTCTTCCCAGGTGATTGGGATTGCGGAGTGGGTTGTGAGCTGGGATTGGAGGTGCGTCATGAAGCGTTGGAGGTGCGGGCGGATAGTGTCGGTCGAGTTGGAGTTGACCCCCGGGTCGAGGAGGTACACATTGCGATTGACTTCGTCGCCGCCGTGGTGGAAGTAGCGGGAGTGGTGGTGGAGGCGCGGGAGGAGGTCCGAGAAGAGTTGGGTTACGAAGGTTTCGACGGAGGGGTTGTTGAGTTTTAGGGAGCCGGAGGGGGGTTGTGCTGCGTAGGTGTCCCAGTCGGGTTGCATGTTTCGGCCAGTGATCAGGTCTGGGTAGGCGTCGGCGATACTGGCCGTGTGGCCGGGCATGTCGATTTCCACGATTATTTCGATGCCGCGCTTGGAAGCGTAGGTGAGGAGGTTTTGGAGGTCTTCGGGAGTGTAGGACATGTGAGGGCCGTATTTGCCTTTGTTGGCGAGATCGGGGAGAGACGGAATTTCGAGCGGCCAGCTTTGGGAGTCGGTCGCGTGGAAATGGAGACGGTTGAATTTGTTCCAGGAGAGCGTGTCGATGAGACGTTTGATGTCTTTGAGAGGATACCATTGACGCGCTACGTCAAGGTTGAGCCCGCGGTGTTTAAATTTCGGTTTGTCTTTGATGAGCACGGGGGTTGAGGGTGAATAGATGTTCTCGAATGCTTCCGGTTTCTCGGCGCGGTAGAAGAGCTGCGAGAGTGTTGTGAGCCCGTGAAGAGCTCCATTGGATGTTTCTGCGTCAATGTAGATTGTCCCTGGCTCCTGTTTGTTATCATTGGAGTCAAAGAACTTCCCACTTGCATCTGGCATAGAGAGGGTGTATTCCTCATTCAACTCCTCGACAGGGACACGGCTCCGATCTGTCTTCCGCTGCGTGACAACCACCTTCTTAATAGCGCCCGATGGACTGAACTTTGGCTCAAAATCGGTGCCTTTAGGATGGAACTTCCAGGGCACAATGTTTTGTTTGAAGAGAAAGACCTTGTTCCGTTTCCATGCTGCTTCGATCTTGGATCCGGAGACTGAGGGATTGACGTAGTCAGGTTCATTTGAGCCGGAGTTCTGAAGACCAAAAATGTCAATATGATATCGTGGCGATCAATGAATGAGGTGCGCACCTTGGGGAGATTGAGCTCAAGAATCACATCCCGTTGCATCCATACCACGCCATCGCCTTCTTCTACCGATTCTGGGATGGGCCATATTGATACCGCCGCCACCGCCCCAAGCATCCAAAGCGTCGTAACCGTCCTCAGAATCCTCATGGTGCGTTATTGTATCCCGTAACCGACGGGCTCCCTCAGCACTCCACAGCGCAATTGGCAGCAGCAAACAAGTCTCCAAGTGTCGAATCAGCGAGAATATATAGCGGTATAACGCAAGTATCCAAAACGACGATTCCGTCAGCGAGATTGAAGGGGGTTGGGAAGGAGAGAATGGGGAGGAGGAAGAAGTCGTCAAAGAACGATCGACAGCGACGTTGTCACTTGGTGCGCACTTGGCCAATGACGTTGGTAAGTGCGGGGGGCGGGAGCGCTAGTAGGTGTCAGCATGCGTCAGGCGCCGAGAGGGCAACGTCTTCGCTTCTTGAGGAGCAGTGATGATGTTCCAGTAGGAGTATGTCCTTGGTCTGGATTGGCTGCAGCACTTCGTGAAGCATACGAAACCCAACAACGAACAGAAATAGAAACTGTTGACTAGCAACAATCATGGATCTCATGACACCTTCAAATTCAAGAAGTACTGCCTTTCGCATAAGAGCCATATCGTTTATCTTCCATCACCTTCAACCCGCCTCCTGCAGCCGCTTGATGTTGTCATTTTTTCCGTGATGGAGTGTTATTATGTTGGCAACATGCTGCCAACAATACCAAGGGCGGGGTTGAGGGAGCAGGAGCCATGGGTGCGGCGTTGCCAACAATGTGGAGCCTTGGTGTGTATAGGGGTGGACGGTGATGGAAAGTACTTAGGTAATCGAAAAGGATGATAGATAGGAGAGGGCGGAGGACGGTACCCTGACTCGGGCATCCAAGGCCCGCTGAGGGGGTATACTGATGTTCAAGTCACAGGCTGGGGACCACATGCGCAGTGATAAAATATTATAAGGTATTAGTCAAGCCCCATTATTAAACATCCTTCATCTTCTTTTCGTCTCGTAAGTACACTATAAAGAAGCCCCGTCATCAACATCGCCAACTACGCCCACATTATAAGTTCGTTTAACATAACGCAACTCCGCAACCAGAACCGTTGTTGTGGACCCCATTGGTTCCATCCTCAGTGTATTCGTCCAACTCATATTTTCTGTATCTTGGATTCATCCTCGCGGTGTTTGCTGAGGTTGGGTTTCTGTCTCGGCGGCGGTAACTGGTCATCGGTATTTTCGTCGCTTCATCGTCTGTGACTACCACCACACGGCTCCATCAAACAGCACCAAGGACACTATCAAGATCGGATCAAAACGGCCGTAATAACAGAGTTGCTCTACCACCGTACACCCTAGTCTGTGGTCTACTCAACGCGCTTACCTAAGTAACTCGGTAATGATTGACAACACGTGACCGCCGTTAGCAGTCTAACAAACTACGTACACCCCGACAACCCAATGTTTGCACAGAACAAGCACCAAATCGTCGGGGTGCGTGGAGAGAACGGTGTTAAGAAAAGATGTAATTCGCTTATCCTTGGGGCCCGGATAATTTGCCAGATTTTCCATCACAGTCCGAACAATATGACGAGAATAGTTCCCATTCGTGATCCCAGCCTAAACCCTGTTTAGCCAGTCGTCCAATACCACTCACGGTCCGAAAGCATAACCCACCTTTCCCCAGGTGGAGTTGGCCTCGACTCCGAACAAGATATTGCGAAACATTGGGTATGTTTCGAAAGCGAGACTCGCATCCTCATCCATCCGTCGACACAAACAAATTCCTTGCTGCAGATCATCTTCAGGATTGAGGCGGCCCTTTGTTTTTTTTCGGTCGTTATCTGCGGCAGCTCATGATTGAGCAAAGTGTGCTGATAACGTGTTGTAATGGTCGACATATCTAGCCGGTGGGAACAAGAATGGTTTGTTCGCGATGTGGAATGGTATGTCGTCTTCCCCGGCTGTTCCATCAAACACGAGCACGATTGCCTTCCGTTGACAACGCCATTCTGTGATGCGATTGTATGATATATGATATTCAAACCCGGTCTGGCTTCACACGACAACAAAACCAGCCAGGTGGAGATGACAAAGACGAGAACTTGTAGCTCCAGATAGTGAGAAGAGAAATTTGTCGCAAGACAAAACCCGCAATTGGAGGTGACGAAGACCAGCCCTGGCGCTTGTAGCGGGGACGATGAAAACACACGATTGCGAGGAGAGGATGAGAGGTGTAGATGGCGAGGACGAGAGTCGGTAGCTTGTAGCTTCAGACAGCGAAAACCGGAGTCTGTGGTGTAAGAGGGGGAGATCTTCGGTTGGAGGTAGCGAGGACGAGAGTTTGCAGCTCCAAACAGCGGGAACAAGCCTCATCATGGAGGCGGACGGAACCTGTACCGGGAGAGGAAAAGGACTGGATGAAACCGTAGCGGAGAAGGACGAAAGTCGAAGATGACAAAGATGGTGGCTGTAGTTGTAGCCGGCAAGCTTTGTACTTTGTACGTCAGTCAGTAGTTGGCTTGACAGAGTTTGTATGGTTATGTACTGTTGGGGGTGCAAGGGGATCAACTGGAAAGCGTTGAAGACGGCAAGAAAACGATGTGGAACACAGATTCCAACCCCACACCCCATCACTCACTCCCCGAGTGACATCCTATGTCGTCATCACGCACCCGCTACAACCTCAACATGGCCCGTGCACCTCCCTCAAAAACCAGCAATTTCAGCCGACAAGTAAAAAGAAAGATCCCTCTTCATGGATTTGAACCAGGAATCTCCTCTAAGAATAGTTCGTTGATAAGAATAGGGGGAGGTGCGATACCGTTACGCCACAGAGGAATTGGGATGTCATGGAGTGTTAGAACTGGATTATATGCTACCGCGTAGGATGGAGTCGGGATAGGAGATGATGTGATGTGGAATGGGGTTTTGGGCTCTTTTAAGGGATGTTTTGACTGGGTTTTATTGGAGGTTTTGTTTTGTTTCTATCTAGTTTGCTTAACTTCTCCCGTCCCGGCCATATCACCATTCAGAATCTGGACACGCCACCCAATTCCTTTTTTTTGTCCGCGAGACTCCAAAAACTCCTCAAGATGCATCATTTTTTGCAGCTCGAGGCCGTAACTTTGTTAATACATTGGTCTTCTGTATGACGAACGGCCGGGTATTGTACTGCTCCGATGTATTGAAACCCGGAAACGCAGCCACTGACGAAGGATTATCAGCTAATCCAATCGTCCCACAGAACCCGACAAAGCCGATATCGGGTTCGCGTCACAAAGCACGGGTATCCGTCAATTCCCGAAACCGCGGATCACTGCTGATACCGAAGCTTGGACATTGGAAACAGTTGTAGTTGTTGTAGTTGATTTAGGTTGTCGTTGATGAACGATTTGGTTGTTTTAGGGTGTTGTGGCTGTTGTGGTTGTTGTACTTTCGGTTCGAGGGGAGCGTCGACCGGGATGATATGTACATACTCGGTATCCAAATTTATCCATACTGTGGTTTTTTATCAGCGTGGGTTGAGTCTGTGCATCGAAAAGCTTTGCCGCATGTTTTCCGTGCTGAATCGAAGGGATGGATCTGGTCTGTAGACTTGCTGCTTGTTGGGCACCGTATTATCTCGAGTTATCCGGACACCCGGGGGGCGGCCGCACCGTGCGGTTATGCTGCTGCCGAAAAAGGTTGCACCGGATATCCCGTGGCTCCCAAGATCATGTAGGTGCGGATAGTAAGAGAACAAAGACCTAAACATGGTTAGTATGGATGATGGAGGGCGAGGAGTGGATAGCCTTGCTGCTGATAGAGAGATTTGGGGGTAATCTACGCTATAAAAAGGTTTAGAAGGAAAGCTATAGCTGGGGACAAGGAAGGAGCGGATAGTATACAACAGGCATAACTCATGGTGTGAAGGAGCGGGAGCTGGCAGCGTGGAGGAAAGTTGTATTTAGATACCCGTAGTAGAGAGAACGAGAGGTAGCGGGTTGGGAGGGACAGAGAAGCTGCTAGCAGCGAGAAGGAGAGATGTAGCAGGAACAAGCGTAGAAAGGAGTGTGATGTAAGCTTTTCTGGCGATGGAGCCAGTCTCAGCCTGACTCAAATTTCATGCCTGTAGTGGGGCCTTGTTCAGCTACAGCCGATATCTGGTATCGGTAACTACCTAAACGATCGAATCCGTTACCATTACACTACAGGAACGCTGAATCATAAATCAAATACCCCAACTCTACCTCAGTCCACCCATGAAGCCACGAAACCGTCCCTCATCAATTCCACAACTCTCTCGCGGCCTTCTCTACCTTGAAAAACTCTCCCAGCCTCTCCACCACCTCCTCCGGCGTTTTCGCCTCTATCACAATCCCCCTCGTCTCCTCATCCACAAACCCCGTTTCCACGAACACGTCAACGAGTCGGAGTAGGTTATCATAAAACCCGTCCAGGTTAAGGATTATGATCGGTTTGCTGTGGATCGCGAGTTGCCGCTATTTCTTCCATCAGCCAACAACGAACACGAGAAAGCCGGGGGAGGGGAGGGAAGATATGAAAATGGGAAGTAATAATATAATATACGCACCCAAGTAATAACCTCCACCAACTCATCCAACGTCCCCAATCCCCCCGGCAACGCAATAAACGCATCCCCATTCTCCACAAAATACTCCTTGCGCTCATGCATACTCTCGACGACGGTAACGCAGCCTATCGTTTCCTCGCGCATACGTTTCTGGTCGAGGTCTTCGCCATCTAAATCCACACCATTTGGTGCCGCCGTCAACGTTGTTTCTTTCTTATTATCCTGATCCCCCTTCTCGTTGTCGTGGGAATCACGAATATCAGCCTCCCCGGGGAGCTTGACTTCCCGCTTTATTAAAGCACGCGGGATGACGCCATGGACTTCGCCGCCGAGCAGGGAGAAGCGGGAGGCAATGGCGCCCATGAGCCCGCGGTTGCCGCCGCCATAGAGGAGGCGGTAGTGCTGCGGGGGGAGGAGTTCCGCGAGGGTTTCGACGGCGGTGGTGTAGGAGGGGGAGGAACCGGGGCGCGAGGCGCAGAAGATGCAGATTTGCGGTTTGGCCATGATGGTCATGGGGAGGTTTTGTCTGGATATGGTAGTGGTGAGGAATGGAAAGGCTGGCTCGGGGGGGGCGGATGGATGGTGGAGAGGAGTTTTGTCTACGGAGAGAGGGAGACAAGATGGAGGTTAGCTGAGACACGGTCGAAGATGTCAGGTAACTAGATGGTTAGTTACAATATGATACCGTCTTTAGCGTCCGGAATGCCGTGACAAGACGTGGTCGAGACTCGTGCAGCTCGAGATATCAGCGTAGGTACTGCGTCACTCGGACGTCAAAACCCACTTCCTCTCTCCTAAAGTTGTTTCCAGCGGAGGGGATTTCCGGGCCGGCGTTATTATACCATGGTCCTGAGAGCTGCGGAGGACAGCTTTTAATGACAATCGTCGCCAACTAGCTATGAGCCATCATGGGTCTCTTTCGTGTCGAAATGCGTTGGGGGCTGGGTGGGAAACACTGGGCGAAACCACCAAGATGGAGTAGAGGATCTTATCTTATCGCGCTAACGACATGTCACGTTTTATCCGCACCTCCACCGTCCGGACATCGCGACGACACCTCCGAACCCCGCCACCGCGACACGATACCCCTCCGGCACACCCGGGACCACATTCTCTACCGCTCGCAATGGGGAAGAAAGACAAGAAGACGAAAGCGGCGGAAAAGCGGCTCCGGGTGGCCGAGAAGACGGCCAGGAAGTCAACGCAGAAGGAGAAGAAGGCGGCGAAGAAGGGAGGGCAGAAGGAGGTGCAGATTGATGCGGATGATCAGGATATTGATGCGGTTCTGGAGGAGTATGCGCGGAAGGTATGAATCATCAATTGCGGGCGATGGGAGGATAGCTACAGGTCGGGGAGGAAACTGACGACTTGACCAGCAAGCGGAATTCATCAAAGTCACCGAAACTGCTCTTCCAGAAGCTCCCCCGGTCCGATCAGGCGCAACCCTCACACCCTCGCCGACCACCTCCGAACTCTACCTCTTCGGCGGCGAAACCTTCAACGGCTCTATCGCGCACTTCTTCAACGACCTGTGTGTCTTCTCGACGCAAAACCACACCTGGCGCTCCATCTCTTCCCCGAACGCTCCACTCCCGCGTTCAGGGCACTGGGTCACCTCTACCGCACACTCTGGCGGCACGCTCTGGCTCTTCGGCGGTGAATTCAGCTCCCCGAAACAAAACACCTTCCACCACTACCACGACTTCTGGTCGTTCTCCATCAAGACCCGCGAATGGACCCGCATCGAGGTCAAAGGCAAAACTCCCCCCGCCCGCTCCGGCCACCGTCTCGTCGCCTGGAAAAACTTTATCGTCCTCTACGGCGGTTTCCAGGACACAAGCATGAACACCAAGTATCTCGGCGACTTATGGGTCTTCGATACCGACACGTACTCCTGGACCTTGGTGAACCTCGCCAGCCACGCACAACGTCCGGATCCACGCTCCTCCTTCTCCTTCCTCCCGATTGATTCCGGCGCGGTACTATACGGCGGCTATAGCAAGCAGAAACTCACCACCTCCTCAAGCACCCACGGCCGCAAATCCGCGCCCACCAAAAACACCGCCACCGAAGTCGGCGTCATCCACGACGACACATGGATCCTCCGCCTCGACACCGACACCACCAAGATCCGCTGGGAGCGCCGCAAAAAGCCCACGAACGCACCCAACCCAAAGCGGGTCGGCGTGACAATGGCGCATCACAAGGGCCGCGGGATCATGTTTGGCGGCGTCTGGGACGCAAACGAAACCGATGAGAGCCTCGAGAGTGTCTTCTTCAATGACCTCTTTGCGTGGAGTACAGACCGCAACCGTTTTTTCCCGCTGGTGCTCAGGAAACCGAAGCAGCAGCAGAAACGCGGGAATAATGCTGCAGATGCTCAGCGTGGCGGGAGGAGAGATAGAGTGCGAGAAGGCGAGGAGGAGTTGTTGCGGAATCTGGCGAGGCTCGAGGCAGAGGCCCTCGGGAAAACCGCGGATGAGTTTGAGGCTGCGGAACAGGCGGCAAGAGAGAAGGAGGAGGAGGAGAGGAGAGCAATGTTGGAGAAACGAGAGTTGTCGTTGGAGCTCCCGAGCCCGAGGTTTCATACCGCGCTTGCGGTGCTGGATGATGTGTTGTATATCTATGGCGGAACGGTGGAGAAGGGAGATAGGGAGATTGTGTATGATGAAATGCATGCGGTTGATCTTGGGAGACTCGATGGCGTGAGAACGGTCTTCCAGAGAAAGGTCGAGGCCGATTGGGTCGACAGCGAGAGCGAGGATGATGGCGAAGATGATGACGAGGATGATGAAGATGACGACGATGAGGACGACGACGAAGCGGAACCTGAACCCGTTGAAGACAAGAAGCCCAAGATCTCGGAAGAAGAGCTCCAACGTCTCCGCGAAGAGAAAGCCAAGGTGCGTTGTCCTGTCCTCCATTCCTTTCCCTATTCTCTATTCCTACACATTATTCCCCAACACTGACACCCCGTAGAAAAAAGAAGCCTCCGCCGCCGCCGCTGCAGCACTCGACCTCCCCCCCGGCCTCGACCCCCCCACCGCCCTCACGGCCCCGACTCCCTCCCCGCGCCCTTTCGAAACACTCCGCGACTTCTTCTCTCGCACCTCCTCCGAATGGCAGAACCATATTATTGCGCTGTGGGAGTTCAACGATGTTATCTCCCGCGAAAGACAGGAGCCGAAGACGGTGAAGGAGATTCGTGGGGATGCGTTTAAGAAGGCGGAGGCGAAGTGGTGGGATTGTAGAGAGGAGATGAGAGAGTTGGAGGATGAGATGGAAGAGTCGGGGGCGGGGGAGGTGGTGAGTTTGGAGGAGAAGGCAAAGGCGGCGGGAGGGGTGAAGAGGAGGTAGAGTGAGGGTGGGAATGGTGGGGAGGGATGTTGGACTGGGTTGTATAGATGTAGAGGACTAGGTGTTTATGTGGCATTTCATCATTCTGAAGACGTATATACCAGGTATTACAACCAAGCTTTGACGATTCTTGCCCTGAAGAAAAGCTGTGAGGCTCAGCCAAGTTTGATCACGATATCTCATCCGATATTCAAGTTTATAGTGGCAGTTATTTCTACATGTTGACGCCGACAGTCGTTATACCTAGCTTTCCATGTCCTTCAAGAACCTCTAGAGATTTCAGTTGGTTAATATCATTGCAATCCTGGCCTACACAGCACCCACCCAGAGTGCGCGCCGGTGACCTATATCAATCCCGCGGAGTCAGCAAGCCAGCGAGCCAATACTCTCTTCTCCTCCTCTCCGCTCCATCTATCCATCCCTCTTTCTCCATATACCCATCTCCTCATCCTGTTATTCTTCTTCCCATCCGCCAATTTCCCTCCCACTCCTATCATTAACCCCCCCCGACATTCACCAATGCATCTCTCTCTCTCCCTCTTCTTCCTCGCTGCTACTCTCTGGCGAGCCGATGCCTTCAACGTCCGCCGCGACGCCCTCAGCGACTGTCTCGCCGGCCATGATGTTCCTGTGGTTATGACAGCCGATCCAGGTTGGGATACAGCGGTGAAGCCCTACAACCTCCGGCTGCAGGATACCATCGACCCCACAATCGTGGTGGTCGCGCGGAACGAAGCCGACGTCAAGAAGGCCATGAAGTGTGCGTGGTCGACCAAGACCCAGGTGTCGGTGAAGAGTGGCGGGCATAGTTATGGTGCTTATGGGCTGGCTGTGAGTTTGTATTCTTTTTCATCGTCGGAATGGATAACTGACGTGTACAACCCAGGGGACTATGGTGCTCGACATGTCGGATTTCCAGAAGATCGCATTCTCGAATGGAACTGATATTGTGATTGTCGGTGCTGGTGTTCGCCTCGGAAATATGGCCAAAGGTCTCTATGAACTTTCCGGGCGTGCTCTCCCCCACGGGACTTGTGCGGGTGTTGGTATCGGTGGCCATGCGACACTCGGCGGGTTTGGCCTGGACTCGCGTCTCTGGGGACTGACGATAGATGTTGTCGAATCCATGCGTGTCGTCAAAGCGGATGGAAGAAAGGCCCTTGAAGTCAGCGCGACGAAGAATGCAGAGTTGTTTTGGGGGCTTCGCGGCGCGGGGGCTTCGAACTTTGGCGTCGTTACCGAGTTTAGGTTGAAGACGTTTGTGGCGCCAAGGGAGAATACCCATTTTGGGTATCAGTATACGTTTGCGGATTCCGGCAAGTTGGCGAGGGCGTTGGTGGTGATGCAGAGGTGGGGGTTGGAGAAGGCGCCGAAGGAGCTGGGGTATGGATTTTTGTTGTTTCCAGGAGGGACGGTGAATCTGCGGGGAGTGTGAGTTCTACTCTTTACGTCTGTGGAGATGTATTGGGGAATTAACTGCGGATAGGTACTACGGACCGAAGGATGTCTTTGAGACTTTGATTGCTCCGTTGTTGGACGAGCTTAAGGTAATCTACGATGGCCGGGTTCCAGTTACTACCGTGAGTGTTAAGGGCTGGCTGGAGTCCTTGGAGTATCTCAACGGTGGTCCATTGGAGGTTCCTCTGAAGGGATACGACAGTCATGATACCTTTGTGAGTGTCCCCATCTCACTGTCCTCGAAAGCGATCTTTAGCTAACACATTGTCAGTACGCCAAATCGCTGGTGGCCCCCGAGGATCGCCCCATCTCTGTTGGCGCAGCATCCAGCTTCGCCGCCTACCTCCAGTTTGTGCCAACCACTGCCAGCTGGTATGTCATCTGCAACCTCTATGGAGGCCCGGGATCTGTCATCAATTCGGTCCCCGCAAACTCCACATCTTATCGCCACCGCTCTTCGGGATATGTCTGGCAGTTCGTCGCCAGTGGAGGGCCCGAGGCGAATGTTGTGGAGTACGTCAAGAACATGGTCAGCTCGTTTGGCAATGAGATTGATGGCTATCCTGCATATGCGCCGTATGCCGACCCAGAACTTGAGGATCCACAGACGGCGTACTGGGGAGATAATGTGGAGAGGTTGAGGGAGTTGAAGAAGGTTTGGGATGCGGATGATATTTTGCTCAACCCACAGGGATTCTGATCTATGATTCTTTGGTTTCTACTTTGTCCTTTACATACTTGGCGAAATATCCTTGCAATATGGCTCTGTTTCTTTTTTTGCTGATGGCTGGCGTTTTAGATGGGGCGTTAAGTTGATAGATAGTTGATTGCTTGGGTGGCGTTTTGTTGCTCTAGACGGATGATGCCATGTACATTGAATGATCAAGCTGATGTTTTCAAGGTGTTTCGATGCCGCCAGGGGCATCCCAGATGTTTGGCAGTTGTCTGAAGCGCGAGTGACTCCCCATGTTGCATCTCCGGAAATTGCCCCACCCCCGCACAATCAAGATGATGCGATCTCTGCGATCAAGTGCGGCCGCCCACGTTGTTCAACTTGGAAGCCCGTCGCCGTCGCCGTGTCGTGGATCTGGGGGATCACGGGAGTGCCCTACTGTTGAACGTTGCCGCCCTGTCGTCGCCGCTCATGCAACGTCAGACTCTCTGGCGCTCGCTCCTCTCCTCCCAGTCAACTGGTGGTGTCGCCGTTGCGATCTCAGGGCAAAGCGTTTCACCAATTTCATCATCGCGCGCCAAAATAGGGTTGGCCAATCAGACGCAGAGACCCTGAGTTGTTGCCGGTCCGCGCTTCTTGACCCTCAGATGGCCTTTCCCTGATTTCGCTTGGGGGCAGCAGCGTCGCTCTCTCCCAGCTACATTCTTCTTTCTTTGTGTCGCTGTCTTTCCTCGCGTCGCTGTCTTTCCTCGTGTCGCTTTCTTTCCTTTCTTCTTCTTTCCTGCTATCGCCGCTACCCTTCGTCCTCCTGTATCTATTCACCTACCCAACTACCCACGCTGCTTTAACATCGTGCCTGCTCCTTATCGTCCACCAGCAGGATCCAGCGGGCTCCTCCTATCCTATCGTGCATTCCACTCATACTAACTAACCTTGAACGGACTCCCCTTTGTCTCTACAGCTGACGACGACGGACCACGTCCCCATTGAACGGCCACGAACACGAACACCACGCTTCCTAGCACCTTGTCTACCAGTCCAGTCCAACTCGCTCGTCATCGCCCTTCTTTCTCCCCGGCATCCCCATAACTCTAACGCTAGTCTTCCCAGCGCCCGCCGCCACCTCTTGGCCGCCAAACCCAACCTTAAAGCCAACACCATCCCCATCGCATCGTCCCACTATCAGGAACACACCGCAGCTTTTTTCCCTCGCCGGCAGATCGCCGCCGCTGCTGCCATGTCGACGCCGACTCCCACAACAAGTGAAACCACCGATGCACTGACGTCGGTCGTTTCGTCGCTGGCCTCATCCCTTGCAGAAGTCTCCGCCAGCGCTGTATCCTCCATCGCTTCGTCTCTGGCATCAACGACTTCAGAAGACCCAGCAACGACAACGACAGATGGGCCGTCCTCGCCAACGAGTTTCGGGGATGTGACCAAGATTGGGGCAGATGGGAGAGCACAGCAGCAGGAGGGTGTGACGATTGAGAAGTTTTTGGCGTCGTTGGCGGTTGCCGCGATTGTGTTTGGCGTCCAGGTCCTGGCGTTTGTGCTGATACGAAAGAAACTGAGGAGGGTTTATGAGCCGAGGACATATTTGGTGCCGGAGAGGTGAGTGGGCATATTGAGGTGCGAAGAAATGGTACTGATGGAGATTGGTGGAATAGGAGAAGAACACCAGCGCCCCCGAGCGGGCTCATCAACTGGTTCAAGCCGGTGAGGAACATTGAAGCGGAAGCTCCGGGATGGCGCAGGACTGACAATGCGAGCACAGATCTTCAACACGGCGACAAGCGATTTCATCTCGAAGTCCGGCTTGGATGCGTATTTCTTCCTGCGGTATCTTCTGATGCTGTTGAAACTGTTTACCATGGTCTCGATTATCATCCTCCCAATCCTGCTGCCCCTCAACTACGTCGGCGGCCGCGGCGGGGATATCGTTCAAGG
Organism: Ascodesmis nigricans; assembly: GCA_004786065.1. Taxonomy (NCBI): domain Eukaryota; kingdom Fungi; phylum Ascomycota; class Pezizomycetes; order Pezizales; family Ascodesmidaceae; genus Ascodesmis; species Ascodesmis nigricans. The sequence goes on from ML220139.1 coordinate 214,376, forward strand.
CCTGGATCGATTCGCATGGACCAACGTGCATGCGGGCAAGACAAAGCGGTATTGGGCACATCTTGTATTGGCAATTGTCGTGATTATCGTCTTTTGCTATCTTTATTACGACGAAATGAGAAAGTACATTAGGATGCGACAAGCATACATGACGAGTCCGCAGCATCGGTTGAAGGCCAGCGCGACCACAGTGCTCGTGAGCGGAATCCCCAGGAGGTGGTTGACGGTGCAAAACTTGGTCGAATTGTATGATGCATTTCCGGGCGGAATCAAGAATGTGTGGATCAACAGGTGGGTTGCTACAGTGCCGATCATTAAGGCATAAAGCATGTTTTTGCTGATCTTGGAGGGTAGGAATTATGATGACTTGCAAGAAAAAGTCGAGGAGAGGGATAAACTCGCGTACTTGCTGGAACGCGCGGAAACGGAATTGATACAGATGGCGAAAAAGAACCATGCGAAGAAGCTGGCGCTGGAAGCTAAGAAGAATCCGCAGGCTGCTGCTGCGCGTGCAAAGAAGGAGGAAGAAGAAGACCACGGAGAAGAAATTGCCGCGGGTCCGGGCTTGTCGGCGGGAAATCCTCACCAAATTCCGGATTCGGTTCGCGACCATAGCCCGGAGAAGAAACGGGAGCGGTCCAACACGGGCTTCTTGAAGGTCGTTGAGAATGTCCCGCTTGTTGGCGGTGGTCTCGGGAAAATCGGAACGGGCGTGGATACAGGGTTCCAGAAAATTGGGCATGGATTGAAGGGAGGGATCAATGCGGTCACGGGTGGTGTTAAGAAGATAACTGGCGAAGTCGACCGCGTGATCACGGATAATGATGGGTTTGATCGAAATGAGTACGCCGAGTTGAAGCCGCTTGCAAAGACTGGGACAGAACTTTCTTGGAACACTCATAACTCTGGCGGACAGAAGCGTGGATCGACGTTGATCGGAAAGGATGGCCGTCCGCTGGTTATGGACCGGAGACAGAGCGCACATGGTACGATTCATGAGAAGACTGAAGATGACACCCCGACGATGGAAAACGTGGACAAGCCGAAATCCTCCAAAGGCTCCCACGGCGACCACGCATTCTGGCACAAAAAGAAGAAATCCTACAGCGATGAAGACGAGCGGCCGCTCGGCGAAGCATCCCCGACCTCCCCTCGTCGCGGCACGTTCGGTATCATCGACGACGTGGAAAAAACGATCTTCAAGTCGAAACCGAAAATCGACTACCCCAAGGCGTATGATGAGCAATACGACAACGAGGACTGGGGCGAGCCGTTGTGGAAGAAATACGTGGACCCGAAAGACCGCCCTACTCATCGTCTCCCGATATTCAAATGGATGCCGTTTTCGCTGCCGTTGATTGGAAAAAAGGTCGATACAATCACGTACTGTCGAAGAGAGGTTGCGAGGTTGAATGTCGAGATTGAGAAGGATCAGGAAGACCCGGAGAGGTATCCGTTGATGAATTCCGCGTTTATTCAGTTCAATCAGCAGATTGCGGCCCAGATGTGTTGCCAGTCCGTGTCGCACCATGTTCCGCAGCACATGAGCCCCAGGTATATCGAGGTCGCCCCGAGTGATGTCATCTGGGGGAATATGAGGATGCAGTGGTGGGAAAGGTATCTCAGGAAGGCGGGGATTATGGCGGCCACGGCGGGTTTGGTGATTGGGTGGGCGGTTCCGGTCGCGTTTACGGGTTTGGTCTCCCAGGTTAGTTACCTGGTTGAGAAGTTCAAATGGTTGGGCTGGATTGAGGATTTGCCGGATTCGGTGCTGGGTGTCGTGTCTGGTGTGTTGCCACCAGCGCTCTTGGGGATTTTGATGGCGGTTTTGCCAATGATTCTCCGACTGTTTGCACGCATCCAGGGAGATCACACTGGGATGGCCATTGAAAAGTCGGTGCAGGCCATGTACTTTGCATTCCTCTTTATCCAGGTCTTCCTGATCGTCTCCATTTCGTCGGCCATCACTACTCTTCTCCAGGAGATTACGGAGGAGCCGTTCAGAGCTGCCGAGATTCTCGCTGTCAATCTCCCGAAAGCCAGCAACTTTTTCTTCTCCTACCTTCTTCTGCAAGCGTTTACGGTATCCGGCGGTGCGATTCTCCAAATCGCCACTCTCGCCATCAACTTTATCCTCGCGCCAATCCTCGACAAGACTGCGCGCGAGAAATTCAAACGCGCGACAACTCTCCAGGAAGTCAAATGGGGAACCTTCTTCCCGGTGTACACCAACCTCGCCTGTATTGGCATCGTCTACTCGGTCATCTCCCCGCTAATCCTCATCTTCAACATGATCACCTTCTCCCTCTTCTGGACTGTCTACCGCTACAACCTCCTCTTCGTCGTCAACTTCAAGGTCGACACTGGCGGGCTCCTGTTTCCTCGCGCGCTCAACCAGCTCTTCACGGGGATCTACGTCATGGAGGTTTGCCTCATTGGCCTTTTCTTCCTCGTCCGCGACGAATCCAATACTGTTACCTGCGCGTCGCAAGGCATAATCATGATCATCGTCACGGTCCTCACCGCGTTATTCCAACTCACTATGCGACAAGCCTTCGGGCCACTCATCACCTACATCCCACTAACACTCGAAGACGAAGCCGCGGAACGTGACATCGCCTTTGCAAAGGAAAAGGATCTCGAGCGTAGGAAAAAACTCGTTGCTGGGGAACAGCCCGGCGACAACCTCAACGACGTCCTATCTAAAAAAGAGCAACGCGAGCACCTTCCCTCTCCCTCATCCTCCTCAGCAATCGAACTCACCGACCTCACCCGCGGCCGCTCAACAACACCGCGATCCACCACCCCCACCGCTGCACTCCCATCCCCTCCTCCCGCTCCGCGCCGCGCCCCAGAGTTAGCGCTCTTCCAAGACATCGCCGACGAGATCGAGGACCTCACACCGGAGGAACGCGACCAGCTCGTAGCACGCGCATTTACACATCCGGCGCAGAGATCGAAGAGACCCGCGATTTGGATCCCGAGAGATGAATTGGGCATTAGTGATGATGAGATTAGGAGGACGATGAGGTTTGCGAGAGGGAATGTGTGGATCTCGAATGAGTTTGCGGGGCTGGATAGGAAGGGGGGGGTGGTGTTTAGGAGGAGCCCGCCGGATTTTGATATGAGGGATATTATGGAATTGTAGAATGGGGAGACGAAACTATGTAGCTTAATGTGTAAATAACTTTTTTTTTTTTTT
>ML220139.1:217682-231281 GCA_004786065.1 Ascodesmis nigricans
TTTTTGTGAAGCGAGCGGGGGGTTTCATTATTGGTTATGCGACTATGTACTTTATGGTAGCAAGTTGACTGAGTGAGTTCAAACTGAGTACAGTAGCAGTTATCAAATAGTTGATGTGGACTGGGCTGGACTCGTTCAGGCTCGAGTCGTCTATTGGTATCGGTACCTGTATTGATCTTCAGCCATTTCGGGATCTGGAGATAGATATCACATTTCATATATCTACCTAGGTAGAAGGTCTTGATTCCCGTGGTGCGGCGAGACGAGAGAGTTGTCCAGCGAGTTGCGATAAAAACTATGTACTCTACCTATCAACCTTGCGGGTAAATCTTCTGGCGAAACCCTGTTGGGACCATCACCCATCCCCTCACCAGCCACACCCCACCAACAACCACCGCCACACCAACCCACCAAACTCTCTCCAACGTCGCCTCGCCCCCAATATCCCCTCACCTCCCCCCACAACCACAACGACAACGACAACCACCATGTCCTCCCCCCCCCTACTCAAACCCTCCCGCCTCCTCACACACCTCCAAACCCTCTCCACGGCACTCGACACCACCCCCTACCACCCTGCACTCTACCTCGACCGTGCAGCAACCCACCTTTCACTGTCCCTCCCTGATCTCGCCGCAGGCGATGCATACCGCGCTCTGTTGCTGCTCGATTATGTCGCCGACTATATCGACGCTGGTGACCTGAGTGTTGGTGGTAGTAGTGATGGGGAGAGTAGTGGGGATGACACGGCGGAGGATACGGGCGATGACGATGACGACGAGGAAGGAGATGATGACCCCACCGAACGCGATGCCGACGGCGAGAGAGTCGACAAACTCGAGCTCCACGCGGCGGCTATGGCGCTCCGCTGTATCCTCGACGACCTATGCGCCACGGACAGCGACATATCAGAATCCGTTGTCCTCATGCACGTCTCCGACCTAGCAAGCCAGACGATGGTGTTGCTAGTCAAGTCACTAGAATCCACCGCATGCTACCACGAAGCCCGTAGTTACATCCGCCTCGCTTTTCGGCGCTTCGGCGACGCTGTGAAGCCGCAGCTGGGAGCCGTGCTGGACCGTGTGGAGAAGCGGCTGGAGACCGCGGAGGCCCGTGAGAGCGGGACTGCGTTTCGAGTGCGGTATCCGTGGAATGAATTTGAGCCGGATAGATTCGCGGAGGAGACGGTGCGGTTTATCAATGAGACGTTTGTGCCGAAAGCGTCCCCGGGGAATGCGGTGGAGGTAAAGGTGTTGGAGTTACCGGTGCTGAGTCGCAATGGTGAAGATCGAGGGAGGGTGAAGCAGCTGGGGATGTTTGCGGCACGGGATTTGAGGGCGGGGGAAGTGGTGCTGGAGGAGGCGAGTGCGTTGACGACGGTGGCGGATGTTACAGGTGGGGGGTTGTGTGAGTGTTGTTCACGGCGGTATAGGGAGGTTGAGATGCCCTCGAAACCGTCGCTGTCGTTGGACCCAGCGGTGAAGAAATCGAAACCCCAGAACACCACCACTTCCTCTTCCTCAAGCCCGAAAATCGACACCATCACCTGCGAATCCTGCCGCGCCGCCGAATCTGCCGGTATCGACTGTCCCATCCCCACCTGGTGCCTCTCCTGCCACTCCACCACCACCCCTCGCTACCACCCCATCCTCTGCGCCCGCCCCACCGCGCCCTTCCACCGCGCCGCCACCTCCCCCTCCCCTCCCCCGCACACCACCCCCACCCCCAACGGCCCCCTCTATTCCCTCCTCCTCCTCAAAACCTTCGCCCTCGCTCTCTCCCCATCATCACCAACCCATCCCCTTAACCTCCCGGAAACAAAATACCTCTACGGCGTCTCCTCGACCCCGCTGCCGACGCCATGGTCCTTCCGCGACCACGTCCTCACACCGCTCGCGATCCTGGACGCGTTAGGCGTTGATGCCTTCTCTGGTCGCGATCCGCGGGGGGCGGGAGAGAGAGGGTGGTGGGAGCCATGGGTTGTCAACACGCTGGTTGCGAAGTATCGTGGGGTTGCGAGCGGGAGGATGGGGGTTATGAAGGGGGGGGTCGGGACCGAGGCCGTCGGGTGCCAGGTCGTGTATTCGATGGCGAATCATGATTGTGCGCCGAGGGTGGGGTGGGAGTTGGAGGAGAGGATGAGGTTTCGTGTGTTGGGGAGGGAGGGGCAGGGAGGGGAGGGGCAGGGTAAGATGGAGGGAGGTGCGGGGAAGGAGGGAGGAGAAGGGGAGATCGTGGTCAGGAAGGGAGAGGAGGTGACGCAGTGTTATTGCGATAGGAGCTTAGATGTGGCGGAGAGGAGGGAGTGGATGATGGGTGTGTTGGGAGGGCTGTGTAAGTGTGCGAGGTGTGTGCGGGAGTCTGGGGAGACCGTGGTGGGGGAATCGGCAGCGTAGGAATCGGCATCATAGGTGGAGATACTGCATAGACGTTAGACGGATGAGGTGACTGTAGAGTATACCATTTGCTCTCCGGAGTGTCGATACGTAGGTATACAGATAGAGGGCGGTTAGTTAGAGGGCGTTGTATATATCCAGAGTCATATCAGCACCTATATTAGCCACTGTTTTTTTTTTTTTTGGCTGAAATAGACACCATCGATTCCATCGCACTTCGCAGTCAGCCGAAAACCAAAAACCCCGCAGTCGAAAACAGTCGAAAGGCATGAAAGCTCAAAAGCGTTGCGTGGTGGTTGCTGGTTGATTGATATTCGTCGCTGCGTCGTTGCGTCGGCCTGTTCGGGCCTCCGCCGCACACCGTGAGTCCGCCCAGCACTCGCTCGCTCGGAGGTCCGAGTTTGAGTCCGTGGACACCGAACCGCCCGAGGCAGGAGTGAGGGACCCCGACGTTAGTGTTTAGTTTGGATTTTAGAGTTCGTGGGGTTTTGGAGGGGTTGAGTGGTGGGTGCGGTATGGCCCGGGGTCATGTTCAGGCAGATGATGTTGGAGGAGGAGGTGATTATCATGACTCGGATGTTGTAGACTCTCCATAAAAGGAGGCAGAGCGCGAGCTTGCGAACTTGTATGCCCGAGCGCATTCGTGAAGTATGAGTATCATTTGTTATTGAGTAACATACCGCTAATCAAGCAATGCGTAAAATGAAATCAATAGATGACTCCCCGATTCACAATTTTGCACGAAAAATGTGGGGAAAGTTGTTACTTAAACTCTCAATCCCCACCAGCCTTCAGCTCTGCCGATTGTTCCCGTACTGTTACTGGTACGGAGTCAAGAAAGTCTTGTGGGAGTGCACAGGGCTGGTGCTTCGATTCTCTTTGGGGGTGTTCTTCCAAAACAGTGCCTGTATCTGTGTTATTCACGACATATCAGTATATAGCTGGAGGTACTTACCGCAGCCTCCTTGGCATAGGGATCTTCTTCATTCAGGTCCCTCGGAATCCGCCAAAACTGAACCAGCGCCTCATCCCTCTCCTGTTCCCTCAATCACTCAATCAATTTCTTTATTCTTCACCGGCTGTCCATTTGACGTTTTCCATCCCCTGACCATCCACTTTGGGGCCCATTCCGTGATTCCTTTGACGACATGTTCGCTGTCACACACCAGCACGATATTGTTGAAACCCTCGCCAGGCCAGTAGCGCATTCCCAATGACATTATGGCGGCCAACAATTCCGCTCGATTATTGGTGTGCTGAGCGCCATCCATTGGCAGCGGTTCTTTGAGGAACTCCTTGAGACAAGCAAGTGTAGACCACCGCGGATCCAGCGGCCGAAGTGACCCCCGTGTGATACCAATGGAATTGTAACACAGAACCCCGTTAGAGCACAGATCCGTAGATAGGACAAGATTAAGTCGCTAAGCACAGTCAGGCGGGGAATGAAGGTGGAGTATAGTCTGTAAGCTGGCTGAGTCATCAATTCGCGCACCGTGTGGCCAGACAGGCGTCTGGTTCACTCATGAGTTTGTTTGTATACACAGGTAGACAGTCTCTTAACGAGTCATTAAGAAAAGCATTTCACTTATCATGCCAGCCTTTTTGTTTTTTTCCACCTATAGAGTACTTGATTACGCCCAAAACACCACTCGGTGGCCACATGACGCTCAATGACCGTACCCCATTTCAGCTCATTGACCTGACCGCCGTTCCATGAGCTTACATTGGATTTTGTCGATAATCCTGCATAAATCAATGCTCCTCTTCTTCTTCTATCATGCTCTACTCCCTAAGCCATTCCACTCCTCTCATCCTTGACACTGATGATGCAGTACCACTGTTACAAACAATGATGCAATCATGTACTATGATTAACAGCCTGAGAAACACTAGTTTATGACCTATATCCTTGAGACAATCGACACTACATGGTTGCCAAACATCACTGAATTTGAAATGCACCACCGGATCCGGAAAGACCAGGAACACAAGTTCATCCGCAAAAACAATAGCAATTCAAAGTATTCCACATGATTCAACTCAACAGCAAGAGCCATTATCCAAGACGTCGGCCTAGTTGATCTAAAAATAATAAATAACATGGCTATGACGTCTCGGGTACTTATGGGGTTTAGTTGGTGCAATAAAAATGGGGCGAAACTTTTTTGAAAGCCGGAAAGTCCTACACTCATTGTCTGAGCATGGGGAATTTGATAATCTGCGATGCTTGAGAGCTCCGGACTCCGTGGCTCCATTTGTGCTATGTATATCCGTAATATGCAATACTATAAGGTATGTTGTAGACTTCGTATCGGTAGTTTTGCTGGCTTGTCTATGGATAAGCCGATGTGCTCGCCAGTCGCGATTGCTATAACGAACTTATCAGAATTCCTTCCCTTACATAAGATTTTCGCTACTTACCACCGCGTACTGTGCAAACACATACGCTTCGTTCAATTCCCTCGGAATTTGCCAAAACTGAACCAATATACCCCACCTCTCCGCCTCCCTAATTTTCTCCAACAGGAGGTGCCACATATCATTATCCTCCACTGGTCTGTCTTCACCACTCATCATCCATTCGTTTTTAACCCAGGTCGGAACGTGATCTGTGATGCCTTCAACCAAATACTCGCTGTCACACGCCAACACGACGGAATCAAACACCTCAGTTTGGCTAAATACCAGGCTTAGTTCCACCGCTTTAAACGCTGCAAATATCAGAGCACGATTACTGGTGTGTGGGTTGTCCTGCGTTGCCGGTGGAAGGGGAAGTTGTAGTGGATATGACTCCGTTACACATGTATATGCGACAGCGGCCCCACCATAGGCTATTTTGTGGTGATGATGGCTCTTGAGGCAGGCGCCGGCGATGAACATGAGCATCTCGCGGCGGCCAGCGCCGCTCCGGAGGAAACGGAGGGAGGGAGTGGAGCTGGGAGTCCATTGGACTTGGAACAGGTCCAAGGGTTTGGCGGCAAGCCAGTTGGTGATGAAGCCTCGGCACGAGTCGGCGTGGTTGTGATCGAGGGCCCAGTATTCATGATTGTTGACGCGGGGCTTGTAGTTGGAGCTGGACGTGTCATGGGGGAAAAGAGGGGGGGGTTCGTGGATGAGTTGACGGGAGGCTGTGGGGATCTGGTAGTAGCGAATCGTTAGCATGATGTTGAAATGAAGAGCTGTGGATAGATGGATGGACTACCATTTGAGATATGCCTAGATTGGAGCGGAAGCGTATCAGTCGGTAAAAGAGCCTGGAGGTAGTGTCTCAGGGAGGTATGTGTGGAGTGGGACGGGGATCTTGAAGATTTGTCGTGAAATTCTTGTCCCGCTGCTCACGGAGGTGGACCATACTCCCGCGCTGACTCCAGCCATAAAGACATCAATCACATTGGATTACTTTGATAACCACATGAGTATACTTATATGTTATTAACATTTCATTCCTTTTCATTCACGCTGCGCTCAGTGGAACAATGGCTGAAACCGAGTTATATTCTGTGATAGAGAAAATGACAACTGTAGACTTACGGCCATTTCATCATCAACACCATCTCACCGCCATCTCTTCAAGCTATACACACCCATGAGCCTCCTTGCTACCTCTATTTCTTTTCCCAAGATCATATCCGACTACCAGACCCTCGATGGCATCAAATTCGGCAACCGCTCCGATTTCCTGCTCGTTGCAGCCAGTTCTGGTCCCTCAAGCAAGCCTCCATCCGCCTAACGACGACAATTAGAAGACAGACACTGAGCATAGCAATCATCCAATCATAGTCAGACAATAATACACCAAGGATAAAATAGACTACTAATACCCCTGCACCGACGTTTCCCGCAGATGAACGGTTTTGGAGCCGAACCAAAGGACTGACGAGCTTCTTCTTTGGGACTATGTTGGAGGGTTTAGGGGGAAGCCGGTGATCACCTTGATTTGGAGAACGGGGGTAAATCGACTGCGCAGTCGAGGGGAAGCGGGACATCGAGGTGGCTGGGTAGCATACCCACTGGCAACCAGTTTTGATATCCGGGGATCTATCGTAAACCACTAGAAATCTTGATGAAAATGGCTGAAGTGTGAAACAGTTGGTCAATCACACCTCTACGTCCTTTTCTTAAGATTTTTGCAACCTTCTTTCAGTTTGACAAATAGATTCCGTTCAAGATCTGCAACCCGATGTACTCGTACTCTACTTCAACAAAGGCCTATAGAAGTCTGGTTGTGCCGACTGATGAATGGGGTACACGACTACTTGGGTCTTTATCCACGCCGATTCAAGATCTGTTATAAGTCTCCATCATCAGTTTGAGAACGATTGTACTGACCTCTTGACAGAATTTTACTCGACATCATCTTTCTGGCGAAGATGCATTGCTGTTCTGCCAACCTTCAAACTGAACACACTGGCACCGGAGCTCCGAAAGATCAACTCATTGCATTGCCATTCCAGCCTCCCAGATTTAGCTACCACCAGTGTTTTCCGCAGCATCGGGTGTAACCTGAACATGATAGAGTATTTTGAAGGCGAGACGTCTCCAGTGAACCTCCATCCATCACGGGACAGCGCTAACAACGCTTTTCCTACTGGACCATGACACAAGGTTAATTCGGCGAGGCACAAGTCTAGATAGCTCTGCAGATGACACTTCAACCGAACTCTGGACATGAGGTACAATGACATCGCTTTCATGGACATGAATCCCAAATATTGATTCCACCAGCACTTTTCGCAACCACCTTCACGCAAACTCGCATCTAGGAAGTATGGAATTCAGCCTGAGAGTACAGTCACGCACCGATAGGCATCCATCGTACGAGGTTTTCAAAGTTGGTATCAACAACATCGGCAATTGGAAAGGAACAAATGAGGTACGATTAAAAAACCTCAACTTGGGTACAATACCAAATCTGCATGCAGTGGTCAGCACTTCGCAACTATTATCGGCGGGATGATCAATGGAGATGCAATTGTCGAACAAGAAAAACATCACAACAAGAGAGGAATCAATCCTGAAACATGCAACTCGGATGCTTGCGAATGATGCTGGGGTCGTCGAATACATCAGAGCCCCTTTTCCTGGAGGGGAATCGATTCTTAGAACAAGGATCTTTCCCGTAGGTTTGTGGATACTTTTCTGCAACATCCCCTCCGGCAGGGAAAAAAATGGAAGTTTTGGTCAATGAAGTGGGTTGAATGCTCAACACAGGACATGAATACGCAAGTCATTCATGTCTTGGATGCGATTATATATTTATTTTTGTCATGAATGCGAATCGAACCGTCATGGCTCGGAACTCGCCCTCTTAGGCTCTTCATTGTGCTGCAGGTCTCGGAACCATGTCGGCAAAAGGACTACCAGCCAATGGATGAGTTGAAAGACCCGGAAGGAGGGAAGCAACCTGCCTACTGCAGCTCATGGTGATTTCGAGGACATTGACAACCTCTTGGCTCCATTCTCTTGTATCATTTCCAAGAACCGATGACGCCTCAAATGTACACTCCAACTATAGACACTTTGATGATTCTTTTGTGTCAGCTTTCACGTTCAACACTCACCCTTGGATGAGTCTGAGAGCTGTGCTGTCCCAAACTATCCAGTGGGTCCATCGACACGTCAACCAGCTGTCACGAAAACAACACGTTCGCCAAATCTGGTAATAGCCAGATGCGGAAATCGCCCAGAACGGATGCATACATCAAACCCTCCCGTGTCGGTCTTAATATTCGCACAAAACCCTGAATTCAAGTTGTTCACACGGAATCAGAAACGTGACTCTCTGCACCAATTGCAGCGCCCTGCAGATGAGAAGTAGCTCGTCGTGTTCGACGGGAGGATGGGATTCGGGATGAGTGTGTTGGCGCAGGCTAAAAGGTGCGGGAAAATGTGGGTATCAACATGGTTAACCAAACATCGGTGGAGTGAAGGTGGAGATGGAGGTGAAGATGTTTCTATCTGGCAGAAGTGTTGACTTGGATGGAGTCTGAGCCCTGATCTTCCCACTCGTCTCGGGACGACGCATATGCGCAGGTTCGAAGCGAAATACAGTGATGTTTCGGCTGGCGGGGTCCAACGTTCAACCCAGAGAACAATGACAGCTCGTGGGATGCGATGGGCTGTGAGTGGTCAACGTCACCAGCATATGCAAGCGAACCGCTTTGCTCTTCATCGGCCGTTGCAGCTGCGCCAGGAGGTGATGGGGAAACACCCACAACGGTGGTATGGCGCGGTACATCGGGCAGAAATGCTTCTGAAGTTGAGCAGCTGGGCTATCTTCCCGTCACCTGTGCTTCGTTATTGGGTGATCCGCCTTGCCGTGTGATATCTCGAGAGGTGCATACAGCCCTGGGCTCGAGATGAGCAGCGCTGGGGCTCAACCATAGTGGTGGTTGGCACAAGCTATGCTGCTACAGTGGGAGAAGAAAAGCCCCCGAGTCTACAGGCGGTGTGTATTCCGGTCATCGATGGGAGTCCTGAAGGGAGCTGACGGACTGGTTTAGGATCATTCTAGAGGAATGGAGACATGATTGGCAAATGAATGTGGTCGGCCCACTTGACCCAAGAGGTGAGCGTTCCCAGTTTGGTGTATTACCTGGGCTTCCAATCAACAACCCCTCCCTCCAATTCACCCACGCCCTCCTCTCGTTCTAACATTCCCAGCCTTCTCCGCCAGCTCTTCCCCGCCTCCATTTTTTGCCCACCGCACCGCCACTCTTTCCGCTACACCACCCTGACCATCTCTCCTTCACCCATCTTCTCCTCCTGCCGACCCCTGATCTCCTTTGTCCTCGCCAGTCATCTCTCGGTCGCCGTCAGATCGAACAAGGTGTTCCTCTCCTGCAGCACCAGTTGTGCAAAGTACCGATACCCAACCCACCAGCGCAGCACACCCACAACAGCCCACTGAAGCTTGAGTTGGACTGTTTTGACCGCGTTCCTCCAACTCCAGTCTCCCACAACAAAATCTGCCTGTTCCCCAGACAGCTTCACAGTCTTTCACAGTTTCACTTCATCTGCCCTTGTCCCTCTTCAACCACACAGCCTGGGGTTGGTTGTCGCACCTTTTAACCAACCCACCTCGCCTTCCCTCCACCACTTCCCACTCACGACACTGCACACCACCTTCGTTCCACACCTCTCCGCAGCGGCAGAGTCAATCATTTCCGCATCTCGAGCTACGACTGGCGCGAGACATTCGTTTTGATTTCATTCCGTTCTGAATCCTCGTTCCTTGGGCTTCAGTTGAACTTGGATCAACCTCAGCACTTCACTTCTCACGACTGCGCGCGTTTCTTCTGAGATCCGAAGAATCTACTGTGGTCGCGGTCTTGGGTTCCTCATGACACATTAACAACGCTCGACCAACGATAACGCTTTGAACGACTCTTGCTATACACCTTTCAGTTTCGGAATCTGGTGTTCTACGGCTTTGAACTTGGGAATCCGTCTTGAGGTGCTTTGGGCTATCGGAGTTTGGTTTGCAAGGAAAAATATCACGAAAATACGACACCACGACCCTTTATCTACCTGGACGATACTTACGAATCCCGACGACCTTTTGCAGCGGCCTGCGAGTATTGTAATACTCTCTAAAACCACTTCTTGAGGACGCGTTTTTAACTTTGTTTTTGATCGACAGGTCTTTTACGAATCTGCTTTAGAAGCCTGCAATCGTCCATATCTTGTACACTGCCGTATATACCTTTCGCTTTTGTTAACATAACCTTTCGACCTCCCACCGCGCGTTTTAATAAGTTCGACCCGAGACAGGTTCACACCATTTCCTCGAATCTGACGCGCGCCGTTTTGAATAGACGTCTCGAATAATCACAGACATGTCGCGCCAGAAGACACCAATGAATACCGCGACTCCCCAGGCATTCGGTGCGCATCTGATGCCTACCGCAGACGAGTTGGGCATGAGGGATTCTACCCCGCCTCCCATGGAGTCGCCTCTCCCGCGCACTCCCAAGCCGCAGCGATTCGTCTCGCCGCCAAAGACTCCTGTTCCTGGCCTTACTCCGTCGTTCGGCCAGGATAATTCGGACAACCCCAACTTTGCCTTGGGAATGTCGATTCCCCGCCCTTCATCGGCGCTCTCAACTTGCTCCGACGCTTCCGACTCCTCTGTCGATAGTAATACGACCTATACAACAACTTCTGCTAGCTGCACTAGTGTTGAGGATAATGAGGATAAGGATACTACGCCGACGGATAGCATGCGCAAAGGCAAAGCGCCACAGGGACAGTTCCTGACTGTGCCTGGTCAAGAAGCTCCTGCGACTTCGTTGGAGAAAAAGAACAAGCGCAAAACTGTGTGGACTGAAGAAATGGATGCCCACCTTTGGCGTACCTATGCTTTGTACCAGGCCGATCCAAAAATGACTCCGTTCTACCTAGTTCCAGGCCAGGCCCCTCCGTTGGGTGTCTGCCACAAGGTCGCTCGTGAAGCGCGTCGCTCTTGGAAAGAGGACAAGTTGAATGGAACATGGAGGAGTCCTCTCCCAGTCACCCCAAACAAGTCTCGTTCCACGAGTGCAGTTTCTACGGAACCAGTGAACCGCGGTGATGCTCTCCGCAAAACATCACCATACTCGTTCCCAGCTTCCGAAGCTTCTACTCGTCGCCGACTCCGCGAACTCTGCCGCATGAACTATGGCCCATCTCGCAAGCCATATCACTTCCATCAACAAGGCCGCCGCACTCCTGCGCCGAATGAAACAATCAAAGCCATCTCGAATAACGTTTCGCCTTCTCCAGCACGCGGCCGGTTCTTTGGTCGGGCTCGGGATCCGCTCTCATCAACACGCGGGATGGCGTTGTCTTTGGCTACAAGCACTGCGCCCTCGATGAGGCCTGGAGGTGTTCTCGCATCAATCACCGCTGGTCGTGATGTCGACTTTGATTCCTCTGGTTCTGTCACCCCAACTGGCTCCAAGCCTCAGAAACCACTCCCAGGAATCGCGGATATCATCCAGAACGCGACGACCCGATCGCGTCCAACTTCTTTGCACGAGTCGCTCGCATCCGAATCCCGCGCCAGTCTTGATATTCCCCAAGACTCGGAGGCCACAAACCGCCGCGCTTCTTTTCCCGCCGGCCGCGCCCTTCTCCCGCCGCTTGAACTCAACTCCTCGGGCTCCCCATACAGCACCTGGCCTCGCCGCCTCAAGCGCTCCGACGCCGATGGCGACGACGACTTCGCCACTGAAGCCTGCAGCGACACCTCCAGCACCACTACCATCAACCCCCCTACCTCAACAACCAACACCATCACCCCCGCTCCCCCCCAGCGTCGTCTCCGCCGCGGCAATGTCACCGACCTCTTCGACGCCTCCTCCGAAGCTTCACAAGCTCCCCACACCGCCCCCTTGCTCAAAACGCGCACACGCATCCGCGGGCACACCATCTCCGCCGGGACCAACCCCTTCACCTCCGCCCGCCGCCGCCCTCGCCCCAATGCCCCGCTCCTCACGGTTACGGGACCGGTGAGCTATGATACCCCTGGAAATACGCAGGAACGGAGCCCGCTCGCGAAGCGGGAGAAATTGGATATTGAGCTTGGCGATTTGGAGGGCGCCGGGAATGCGAAGAAGAGACTCGGGAGCCCGTTTATGGAGCGGTTGTTGGGGCGCAGGAAGTAAGGAGTCCTGGTTTCTTCAAAATGGGGGGTGTATGATTACTATGTGCATGGGTGAGGGAGGCATGAACTTGAAGCACTGTTGATGACGATGCCCTTGATTTGATCTGATTTGATTTGGTTTGATGATGACTATGACGATGATTTGGACGAACGAACGAACGAACGAACGAACGAACAACCACAATGCGCTTTTTTCACGAGCATTATCTTATCCTCCTCGTTCTTGTTCTTTGGCGGCGGCGTTCGGTTTCCCCCCCCCTTTTTTTTCTTTTTTTTTTGTGAGCGAATTGGATTCGGAGGGATTTGTTCTGCCGAGCTTGATGAACTTGGAGATTGGATTGGAGTCGATTGGAGTACCGCTTGGAGTACTTGTACTACTGATAGTACCACCACGCAGCAGTGAGGGGGACGGTGTATGGGACTGCGTGGGCTACTTTTTTACTTACATTTCCTTCTATTTTCTTATTTCTTTCATACCTTTTTTTTATACCTTTCTTACCTTTTTACCTTTTACTTTTTTACTACCCACTAGGTATTGGCTAAATTCTCACAGTGGCGGGTGAAGCAGGACGATGGCTGGTTGGATGGTTTAGTTACCCAGGTAGTTAGTTCGATACCTGCATAGTTGGATGGTTGGAGAGCTACGTGCATAGTTGGGTCATCGTTAGCTAGTCGAACAGTTGGTTGGATAACTGGCTAGCGACGACTCGGACATAGTACTGGTAGTATGATAGCAAAAATATGATATCCCCGGCGCTTGGTTTCGGGTTCAAGTGTAAGTCCAAGTTCAAGTCACCCTTTAGTTCCTTGTGTGCTGCCCTTTCTTGTACGAGTCTACCTAGTTCCTAGTTCGGGAATCAATGTGGTTCTCAAGTTGACATAGATGGGGGGCCGGGATTCAAGTCCGAGTGCCAGTGGATGGTGTGTGACCACAGGAAAGAAGAAATGGTTTAGTCTATAGCTGTGCGATATGATGTGATATTTATCAAGATGTAGCGTACCTCGAGTAAATGGTCTATTCCACGATACTCATAGACTGGGCAGTCACGATTCTCCATCAATCAGTGGTTGATCCCTCTCTGTTCATGCTGCGCCAGAGATGCTCACGATACACTATATCGTCTAGAAGGTAAAACGCGCTGATATACGAGTACGGGTATACAGGCAGAACAGGGTGGATAGAGGGTACTAGTCGAGCCTGGCTAAAAATAAAAAAAAACAGCAAAATATCTTATCTAGTTACTATACTATCAATCTATCAATCTATCTTACAAACACCCCTCGCTCTCCAATCCCGTTGAGTTGACAGAGTTTACCGACCCCCCTCCTCCCCCTCCTCCTCTCCCTCTCCGCCCTCCTCCGAGTCCACCGCAGCATTCTCCCGAGGCGTATCCATAACCTCGAACCTCAGCCCCGCAAAAATATCCTGCACCGACGGCGCCGCATACACCTTCTCCCCCTCTCCTTCCTCTCCTCCGTCCTCCATCCCCTCACCATCCCCCTCCTCCTCCTCATCATCCTCCTCCTCCTCCTCCTCCTCCTCCTCCTCATCGTCAT
>ML220139.1:231306-307626 GCA_004786065.1 Ascodesmis nigricans
CAACCCCCTTCCCCTCACCCCACCCTGCTCAACCTCCACCACCGTCTCCCCCGTCACGACCCTCCCCATACCCGACCACACCAAGAATCCCGCGAACCCGACCACCCCCACCGCAATCGTGGCGACACTCCCCCACCACTGCCGCCTCCTCGCGACCCTTGCCCGTCGTCGCATCTTCCTCTCCTCCCAGTCTTCCTCCTCCCCCTCCCGCTCCTCATCCTCATCGGGCTCGGGGACGGGATTAATCCCGAACCACCCCCGCAACGGTGAGTCAATCCATTCTCCGCGTAGCAACCACTCCCAATCCCCCCTCTCCACACGCCCCCACGGTATCGCGCTCCTCTCCTCGCCACGCATCACCGCTAGCACATCCAGCACCGGCGCACCCAGCAGCCTAGTGCGGAGATCATGAACATACGCGACGAGCCTCCTCCGCTTCCGCATCTCGCGAGCAGCGAAATCGTCTGGCAGGTCCGGAAACAACAACAAACTCAGCACTCCGACCGCAGCGCAGTCCGCGAGGGTTGGGTCCGCGGTGTGCAGGATGTGGCGTTCGTGGGAGAGCTGGGATTCAAGAGTGTCCAGGAAGGTGCTGAAGAGTGTCGTGAGGCGGATTCGCGTTGCGGGGGCTTTGAGAGCTGTTTTACGGTTCTCAGAGGCGGCGGCGGCGGTGCGGAGTGCTGCTTCCCCCGGAGTCGCTGCTGGGGGGGAAGGGTCCAAGGAGGAGGCGGTGGTGGATGAAGAGGGGGAGAGAGACGGGATGGGGACAGTAATCCCGAGATCGCGGATCCGGGCTTCCGCGGCGGAGAGAAGCCGCGGAGGGAGGAGGTAGCGGTCGGGGAAGCCGCAGATGGTGGAGTAGGCGCTGCGGACTTTGGGGTAGTTCGGGAGAGAGCAGAAGAGCGAGAGGTCGAGGAGATGTTGACCGTGTGTGAGGATGTAGGTGGTGAAGGCGTCGGTGGAGGGAGGTGAGGGGGCTCGGCCGGCGAAGGAGAAGGGGGAGGCCGAGAGGGTGGTGTCCGTGGATTGGAGGTGGGCGAGGTAGGAGGCGATGGAGGGGAGGGTTGTCAGCCAGCGTGTGTTGTGGCGGAGGGCGGGGAGCGAGCCTAAGGGGTGTTAGTATCCGTTTGAAGTTCAATTGGGGGAATTGGAGCAGAAGTGAGAGAGGGGGGCTTACGGCTAGGTGAGAGCCATGGGTTCGAGCTGGCAATCACCGTGTAGCTTCCCCGAGGAAGCGTGACCTGGAGGTAGGCTATCGCGGCCAGACACTGTGCATCGATCGACGGCAGTCCCTGGAAAGGGCCGTACACGTGAAGTTCGAGCATGTGGGGCTGCGGGTGCGGTGGGAGGAAGGAAGGTCGTGGTGTAGTCGTGATCGTGATGGTGGTGGTGTGGTGGTTTGCGGATTCTCGAACCCCGCCAAAATATTTCCGATCGGTGGTGGGGCATCGGGTAGCACTCGGCATGCGGCGTCACGTCATGAGATACTGAAGGGACAAACGAGAATCAACGAGGATCATGGTGAAATATAGTAGTATTATTTTGTCGTCCCTCCCTTCATAAATGTACACGGGAATCCATGGCCCACTGCTCCAAGCGAAGCAAACAAAAACACTTAAACGCGCAAGCAAACTCCATGACTCGTCAGCCCATCACCCGCACCCCTTATTCCTTACCAATGACCACCATCGAAACACCAGTGCACTAATTTTACTACTCACCAGGTATCAAACCTCCTTCCGCGCTAATCATCACAAGTACACTCATTCATCATTACCCTGCATCCACACATGTCTTCTCTCCTCCCTCCCATTACAGTTACCCCTCCAATATTACATTTTCCCCGCCCACTTCCCCGCAAAATTCACCAAGACCGCCACGAGCATCAACCCACACAACACATTCGGCCCCCACTTCTCATGGAACCCGACCGGTCTCCTCAACAGCATCATCCTAACTCTATACAAATACAGCCCCGCCGCATACATCAAACTCGCGACGGCGGTAACCGTAAACCCCAACGCGGCATACAAGAGCGCATTCCTACCACCCTCCTGCGTGGTCGTAAAATTCAACAACGTGGTCGCAATGGCCGAAATAATGATACTAAACTCAAACCACGAGAGAAACGTTCTCTCGGCCGCAAAGTGTACTTTCGGCTCGATTCTTATCGGGACGAATATTTTCTTGCCGGGGGGTGCGCGGAAAGGGCGGTGGTAGATTGTTGCGGCATGCGGGTTGTGTCCGGTGACTTGTGTTGAGCGTGGGTGGGGCGCAATTTTGCGGAGGATGTAGAGAGTGCCGTTGGTAAGCTTTGTGAGAATTTGAGGGGTCCGGTGACGACGATGGGTGGGAGAGATGATGTCGTCGTCGGAGTCATAGAAGGTCGTCGCGTCGTCAATGTGCTCGCCGGTCCCGGAACGCTCTTCTTCGTCGAGGAAGTTGCCGCCGCCGCCAGGGGCACGAGGGGTGCCGTTGACGGCAGTTGCTTCGTTCTCGCGGTCATGGTTTTCAAGAAGGTGGGTCTCTTCGTTCGGTGGCGTGCGCTCGTCGTCTTCGCCGGAACTACCTTCATCATCGGACGTTGAGCTTGGCTCGTCACTGGTAGAGATGGAGACGCTCTGGTTAGGGCGCTCGATACCGAAACGATGTGTCGCGGGTTTCCGGATATCCACTCCCATTTGCGGAAGCCAGAACGGGAGGAGCTTAATATTGTGCGGGAAGAGCGTAGCAGTTCCGTGAATGAATTTCGAGAATTTCGGAACAGCTTCGACGAGATGACTAGACGTGAGTTCGCGGACCCAAGCTGGCGGTTCCTGTCCAGCCTGAGTCTGCAGCTTAACCTCCAAGATCGCATATGGGAATCGTTCGATATCATTTGGTGGAAGTTGGCTGAATGGGTAATCGATCCCAATATCCATCCTGCGCCAATTATCCCCGGATCGCTTCTTCCCATCCCAATTATCCTCTCTCACCAGCGACAACTCCGTATCGAGCGAGATCCGCACTCTCGCATCACCAGGCAGCTGAAACGCCGTCCGATTATAAAACGACCTCACTGCCGGCTCCAGCCTTCTCGTGATGACGCTGTACTGAACTTCCCTCGCCAGCGCCTCCAGATTTTCTATTTCCTTGACACTCTTTTTCCCCTCTCTGCGCATCTTCTCGAACGCCTGTGCAACCGTGTACTCGCCCTTCATGAACGCATTGACATGCTTTTCCTTTAACGGGAACCGCGCTTTTACGGACTTCTCGCCGGTCCAGTCCTCCCGATGCGTTTTCCGCTCCACGAATATCGTCTGGTTCTGCATTCCGCCGTACCAGCGGAGTCGAATCGCTTCTGCGCCTTCATCTTTCCGGAGGCGGCCAAGGTAGAGCTCGAAGTCGCGGTTATCGTAATAGATGGACGAGATCGCCGCGTCCTCCTTCTCAAACTCCTTATTGGGGTTGAAAACCAACACGGGAAGATGCTGGAAGATATGTCAGCGCCTATAAATATAATCATGATAGACTCATCATCGCATTACCTTCAGGATAATCAACTTCAACTCGGTAATGTTGTCAGGATGCACCCAGTACTTTGTAGTCTGTCGAATAAAGTTCTGCTGATTCCCACCTGCAGAGCTATCCCCCATCGTCGGGTTCCCCCTCGTCCGCACCAAATCATACAGTTTCGACAGCTTGACGATAAATGCATCATAATTATCCTTGAAAAACGGCTTCGCATTGAGTCGAGCATGAAAAACCGGTTTCAGGGTCCACCCCGTTTGTTTCTATCCCCCCACACATCATTAGCACACGCCAGACAGTCAGCGCCGCCCATAACTCACATCATGTTTCTTTATAATCTTCTGAAACCCGGTATAATTCAGCTGTGTAAACTTCGCCAAATCATGCACGTCCGCAATAATATCACTCAAATCCTCCTCCAACATCTCAAAGTCCTCCTCTGTCGGCTCTTCAACCTCTCCAGCTCTCTGCGACCTATCCAGCATGCGGATCACGTCCTCGACCTCCTTCTCAGACACCATGATCCGCCGCACAATCTCCCCGCTCTTCACCTTTTGGAAGGTAAACACTTTGTCGAGTTCCGCTTCCAGGATCTGGACGAATGCTTTTTCGTCGTCTTCCGTCCATTGCTTCGGGGTGGAGGAGGAGGGGTCGGTCAGGCGCGATTTGAGCTCGGCTTTGAGGTCGTCGTAGGAAATGTAGTAGTAATAGTAGTCTTTAATGAGGGAGGTGCGGAGTTGTTGGCCGAACCTGGTGGCGCGCGCGGGAGGTTAGCGGGATGGTGGCGGGTCGGGGGTGGATGGAGGGAGAGGGTACTTCATTGTGATGGGAGATGGGGATCGTGGAGCAGGGGTAGGAGTAGGTGGTGAGTTTGGAAGGCGGTGGGAGGGAGAGAAGGATCGTAGCTGTGCCCGCGGTACAGCGGAATGTCGTGGGCGGGATGGGCGGGAGGTTGGTGTCGCGGCTCCAATCACGAAGCTCAGTGATGCACGTTGTCGTCAAGCGATCGATGCCTTCTTCGGTGATCACTCGCGCTAATCTGTTTAGGTGACACACTGACTGAAGGTTGTCTCCTCAAGTCTTAGCGTGTTCATGCTTGCTCAGGCTGGTCCATGCGCTGATTGCAACCAAATCAACTGTAGTATTGGCTCAAACTCCAGTATTTTAGTCATCACGAATAACTGAATCAATATCAATTCTACCTATCTCTTTTACCCGCGATATCAAATCCTTAAGATCATAAACCCGAAAAACCCAAACCCCATCACGTATCAAAACCCAAGCAGACCAATAAACACACAACACGCCCAGTCAGAACACCGTGTGAAAACGAAAATCATAAGCCCCATACAGTTAACAAGAAAAAACAATCCTTAAACCCAGCACCAGCCTTCTACGCTTGAGACTCCAACGCCTTCAACTTCTTGCTCATGAAATCAAAGAAAGCAAACTGGCTCGGGTTCGGGCCATACTCGTACACAAACCTGCTCGCCAAGTAGCTGCCAAAAATGCTCTTGAGATAGTTCTCCGGGACGCGCTTGAGCAAGGTCTCCAGCCCAATCTTCTCAATAAGGAGGTTGGGGAGGGCCTCGGCCAAAACAGAGTTGCGGAGCTTGATGTTGTTCCAGAGATCGGTCTTTTGGAGGTCCTCATCGAGCTTGGTGATAGCAAGAGAGAGTTCGTCAGAGAGAATAGAGCGCAGCTTGCCGGTGATCTCGTGCTCGCGCCAGATGGCCTCAAACTCAAGACGCGCGTTGTTCTGAATGGTCTTCTGCACAGTCTTGACGTAGTCCTGGTAGAACTGAGGAATCTTGCCGTCCTTGATGCACATGTTCTCAACGAACCCTTCGTCGTCAAAGGCGAGAGAAGCCAGAACCTCCATGGACGAACTGGTCACACCACCCTTGTTGGCACTGGCATCCTTGTAGAGGATGGCACCAGCCTTCTCGAGACGGAGCTTGGCGTCCTGAGTGATGAACAGATTGGCACCCTCAACAATGTACGGGACAATCGACTTTCCGTCTTTGATGAGGTTGTGGACATTGGAGAGATCAATGGCCTCAGGGCGACCACCACAAGGAACCATAGTCTCACACTGGAGATCGGAGCGGATGTGGTAGGTGTTGCGGAAAATTGTGCCGTTGGCAACGACCTCGCCGTTGGGAAGAGTAACGTTATTATCTTCCACGAGGACGCGGTAACCATCCTTGGACAACTTTGTGACGTCGAACTCGGAAATCATGACACGGCGCTTGGCCAGGGACAAAAGTTCCTCATGGTTGATTCCGTTGGGGTCAACAAGAACACCGGATCCATCAACAATAGCAACGTACTTCTCATTGCTGAGAAGAATCTCGTTGGATCCAAGATCACCATCCGGACCACCAGTTTGAACCTTGCGCACGGTCGACGGGTCAATCCCAAGCTTCCTGTAGATACCCTCCACGTACTGCCGCACACTAAGCGACGTCATGCCATAGGTATCGTGAGGAATACCGCCGAGACGCGGGCTCTTTCCAGTGAAGAACGACTTCCACCACGGGGCACCACGGATACGGGCGTGTTCCGTAGCCCAGTCAACAAGGCCAGCAGTGTTCTCGTCGGGACCCATGAAGAGGATTTCGGGCTGCTTGTGAAGATCGACAATGGGATCCTTGATACCAGGGCTGGTCGGCGGGAGGAGAAGGTCGAGGATGGAGTCGATGTACTTTTGGAACGCAACAGTGGCCTTGTCCTGGTGCTCAGCATCAAGGAGAATGACACCCTTGCTACCACCCTCAGGAATGTCCTTGTTCTTGCGCTGCTGTGTATTGGCCAAGTTGTAGTTCTCGTCGAAGACAGAACGGGCGTTGATGGAGTAGGCTTCCTTGTTTCTGCTCTTGACAATACGGATACCACCACGAGCAATATCACGGAAGCGGAGATGGAAACCACGGAACTCAGAGCCGACAACCATGAACATTCCGTACAGCGGCTGCGGGTACTCGACCTCGGACAAGAACTTGGGGTCCATGCGGAAGCTCAGCGCAACCTTGGTAGGAGTGAAGAAGTTGGTCTTAAGGATGTTCTCGTTGAAGATGACGAACTGCTCCATAACCTTCTGCTCGTTCTCGTTGGCAACGGTGCGAGAAATCTTCTGGTACAACTCCTCCGCAGTCAAGACACGATCCACCTGCAATCGCTGGTAGCTGAGAGTCGGGATAAAATCGTCGTGCTCACCACGGGTCTGGACATAGTGGGCATTGGCGAAGGCGAGGTAAAGCGACCGAACAAGTTCCGGATGCTCATTAATGATGTCGAAGATGTAGTCTCGAGTAAACGTCTCCTGGCGAAGGCGGCGCTTGAGCTTGGCCAGAGTCTCCGCGTGAAGAGGATTGTTGGAATCCAGCATGGCCGCAAGAGCATTGTACTCGCTGCCCAAGCGGTTCAAAAAGTGACCAATGAACATGCAAACGCAGTGGGCATAGATCGTCTCCTGAAGACTCAGAGCGCCGCGGATGAAGTGATGTTGGAACCGATTCTGAGGAATGCAGTACAGAAGAGAGACCTCCTTCATGATCTGATGAATGGAAGCCTCGATAGGCGGGAACTTGTTCGGGTTCGGAACCTTGGTGTTGGTCGGAAGAGGGCGGAGGTAAATGGACATGACAGTGACGCCATTGGAGAACTGCTCGACATACTTCCGAGCCGATGTACATCCGTAGTAGTGGTAGAGATCACTGAGGGCAGAGAAGAGTCCCATGGCGCTACCCTGCTTGAAACCAATGACCAAGCGCTTTTCGCGGGTGCCGTGAACCTCCAACATCTCAATGACAGGACCAGTGCGCTCGATCACCGCCTTGACGACGTTCTGGTACATGTTCTTGGTATAAGGAGTAACCTTCTCGAGGAAGGCTTTGTCCGAGATGACAGCCAAATCCGTCTCATTGGGGTCGGGGTTGGGGTTGACAAAGTCGCACCGGTACACAAAGTAGCAGCGAAGATGCTGGTTACTGTCTGCCAGCGAGGCAAGCGATGTGGATGAACGGAAGGTTTCGACGCGGTACGCCTTGCGAGGGGTGGATGGGTTGAGGTAACGCTCATCAATCCGCTGCTCATACCGAGGGCCGCTGATGTACGAGATGCCAGGAGTTGATGTATCGATATACACAGCATGATCTGCTCCAGGATCAGCACACCACCCTGCAAAATTTTATCACTGGGCATTTACCATCAGCTTCGCGGTCTAACCGGATCTCGAGGCGTTGATCATCACGAGAGTACGCAGCGACCTTTCCGGCATACAAGGAAAGGATATTGTTGACAATGGTGTCCACGGACTCGCACTTGAAGTACATTTCTGGACCACATCAGTACCTCGTCAACCTGTGTCACACCTCCAGAACTCACCGTCAATGCCCAATTGTGTGTAGAACCACTTGACCTCCGATTCGATGAACTCGGGAGGAATGAATCCCTTCTCCTCCATCAAATCCATGACTGTAGGCCTCGTCAGCAACGTGTTCCAACTGTCAATTCCGCGCGAGGAATTTCACCTTCTTCCATCTGCTTCTCCTTGCCCTCAAACTTGGTATCAATATAGCCGGAAGTCGCCTCCTTCACAACCTTCTGCTCAACAGGAGTCCAGCCGATATGCGTCGGCTGAGGGCTGGGAGTCTTCGGGATTCCATTCGCATCGGAGGGCGCGTCCAAGGAGGCCGCAGAGGTAGCCGGGCCGGTCATGATTGTAGAGATTTCTGTGAAAACGAGATAAAGTCGGAGTTAAAGTGAGGGGAATCTGGACGATGCCCTGTGGAAACAGTGTCAGCAGATGGTCCCATCGAGCACGGCTTTTCGGACATAATGCATCCCCGCCATCCGACATGCTGTTAGGGCTTGAAGACGACGAGCGGCGCATGAACGCCTCTCTCCAAGCGTGGGTGATATCTTTCAGCTCTGATAGCTGTGATAGCTATTTGGGCTATTCGGGCTATCGAGATAACCATCACAGCCAACAGAGCTGAAGGATTGCGGATGCAGGGTGCTGGCGGACAGGGACCAGCAGCTCAGGTGCCAGTAACCCGCCAACAAAGCGAGGATGTGGAGACGGACGGACTCACAGAAGAGTGGGGACGGTAGACAACAGCAAAACGGAGCGCGGAACAGGAGCAGGAGCTCAACAGGCGATGCGGAACCGATCAATGGCGTAGTGGGGCGAGCTGGGGGGAGCTTGAGAGCTTCGACAGCAAGCTGGTGGAGCGTGGGGAGATGAAGAAAGGTCAGAAGGCGGTGGGAGAGGGTGGACAGTGATGGAGGATTGAGCGGGAGCTTGGGGGAGGTAGATGAAAGGTGGACTGGAGATGGGTGAGCTTCAGGACTCTGGGGAGGGTCGAGAGCTTTGGCGGGGGGAGCTGCTGTCACGGCGTGCGGCGGTCAATCACTCTTATACTCGGTCTCCCGCGGGCCATTCACGACTGCCACATCATGGGACCAGAATGCAAAAAGGCCCCCCCAAGGGTCACCGACGACGATCCAGGCCCCAGGGATGATGGACTCCGCCACCGGTGTTGAGAAAGAAACTCACAATGCTCAAGCGTGCAGCTCCATTGGCGGTCACCTGTCATCTTGACCGACCCCATTGGGCTGGACAGGTGCAACAATTATCCCCTCGTGTCTTGTAGGAGCTTCGTGGCGTCTGGGGAAGCTCCAGAGCTAAGGTTCCTGGAGGAATTGAGATCCTCAGCGGGGCCTTGTGTAGCTCTGGTATTGGGCGTCCGTGTTACGCCTCACCTTTCCATGCCTCCATCTCCATCACTGCACCACCACCACTACGAAATGAATGCAGTGGATCAATTCCATTTCCCCATCTACGCCGTCCATCATCTCACCGTTCATCAGCCTTTTTTTAACTTTTTTTTTTTTTTTTTCACAACGGACTGCGGCGAGAAATGCCTCAACTCAAGGGCCATGATCTCGTTGAATTGGTGGTGTGCATCCACACTTGCCCTCCTCCAGAACATGCAGGCCACTCAAAGCGGGAGCTCGACTCGACCTCATCACGTCCGCACCATCCACCACTAACGACTCCAGTCAAGTCAAGTCTACGGCAACCAACTATTTTCAGACAGCGCGGGACCGGCATGCCGTGGCGGACGGACGACGATCGGGCTGAGCTCCTCCTCCGTCCGTACCGCATCCAGCAGTCGCACCGGCCTCCATAACCCTCCCACCTGACCACACGAACGAAACACCCAACGAACAAGGCCTCAACACTTCCGTGGTCCAGCCTCACCGCCGTCAGCATCCTGCGTTCTAGAAGCCGCTGTCGCCCAGGAACCCAGAGAGTGTCCGTGTCCGCGCACCTCAAGCTCAGGGGGTTCATATCTTCCCCAACCTCAGCATGAATCCTGAACCCCCCTTTCCTCCATCTGTCGCAACGGCATTGACTCTTTCGTATCCCTCATCAACAAGTAGATAACGTTAATCCACGAGCTCATGGCTGCTGCTGCTTTTTGCTACCCGCCTCACGTCGCATCTCCAGGTCACAATCCTCATCCAAAACGTCATCATGGTCACAATACAGTAATCCTTACACCTTCCGCAGTTTACGGACTTTTGTGGATCCTTCTGCGTGTGTGTGGTTTTTTCTCCGCAAGATGCGGTTTAGACAGCCGCCGCTACTCGACTGGAGCCGCACGCAATATCCGCCCCGACGGTAGCCGGCCGGACATCGACGTCGTTGTCGTCAAGCCTAAAGTAGGGAGATTATGATTCGTTTAAAACTAGTTTATGGGGTTGGTACCTGCCTATAGTACTCTATCTGGAAGCCCTAGAAGCTTCATCGAAGTCTTCAGTCCTCGCTCCTCGCTCCTTCCTCATCACTCCTCACTCCTCACAAACACATCCTCGCATACATGTACATGTTGTCTATCACGTCACGGCCGCGAAACATAACGTAACAACAACAATTGCGACTCGGCGGGAAGGGAGTGAATCCGATTGATGCTGTTTTCGTTCCCATTACACCAGTGTACTCAAGTGCGCTGTTGTGTCCTGTAGCTCGCCGCACCTGGTCGTCGTAACCACACTTTTTTCCCCGTGTTTGCGCACAAAAGTTTATTCCCCCTTCTTCTGCTTCTTCTCCACACCGATGAGTCCGCTGCCGCCGTGTAGTGCTGTGCATGCGGGTTGGTTGGTTGGTGTTTGTGGGTGGCTGTTGAGCACTGGAAGACAGCGTAACAAGGCTGGTGTCTGGTGGTGATGGTTGAGGGTTGGAGCTTGGGTTCTTCATGCGTGTGGTAAATCAGCCTTCAGCCTTGCAGGGCATTACATAATTTTCATAATTTTCCCCGCCAGGCGTGCAGTGTGGATCGACGGCTTGGAGGGCGAGGAGTCAATCATTGCTGTTGGAGCTCTTCCGCCAGCTGGGACTCGAGATGGTATCGAGTAAATTACCCGCTGCACAACATCAAGTATTCAATCCACTGAGCGCACACCATGCCCCGTTAACTGCAGCGTCGAATCCATCTATTCATCCATACTTGATTTCGTCGACTTTCGGCGCCCTATAACTTGATCTGAGTCCGCCACTCGAGTCGTCGTTGTTCAAGTTCGCCATCATCGCTTGACTCCATCCATTCATCCAGCCCAGCAAAAAGAGCTAAACCCCAACTGTGGGGAATCCCTGTCCCTTCTCCGCCGCCCTGTCATCTGCAGGAACCATTTTCTCTCTCTTTCCCTTTCCCCAGTTTTTTCTTTTTGTGGTCACAGGCCCGCTTGTTGGGCGGTATTACGTTATCGCGTGGCAAGATTGGTAGTTGATTACCATATAGATACATTCGAAAGTTGAGGGGTGTTGGAGAGTGGAGAGTACAGAGATGGGAGATGTGCTGGTCGTGGGTTTGAAGAGTTTTTTTCGCGCATGGCACCTGACAGGAACTTGGATACCAGTGGAAAAGGCTCGAAGGGGGGGAGACGGGGGAAGGTGAGGTTGATGGTGCGGGGCTTATGAAAGAATGAGGGAGGACTGAGATGGATGAAGGGAAGCCTGGGAAGGAGTTGAAGCTAGTGAGGTTGTGAAAACGGGGATGGTGATGAGACTGGTGGAGATGACGCTGGTGTGTGGGTCGGGGTTGATGGTGATGGCGATGCTGATGCTGATGTAGCCATCTCGAATACAGCTCCACGGGAGTGCTCTATAATATCAGCGGTGAAGATACCGCCAAGTACTTTACTGGCATAAGAGTGATCATGATGGGCGCCGGAAATCGAATCTGGAGGTGCCAGACCACAACGAGATGCAGAAAGACTCGACTCGAATACTTAACATCACCAACTAGTATAATATCAGGTATAAGACCGAGATCATGGAATAGCAAGTGCTCGTCGAAACGCTGAAAAGAGGAGAATCAGCACATTCACATTCTAGCGGCCGTTGTGCCAGAAAACCCGAGTTCGAGTCACCGCACACTTTCTCGCCGGGGTCAGCCGAAATGTGAATGTGAGTGTGTATACATATACATGTATTAGTATATCATGATTGTCATCTATGACCTTGTAATAACTATACATTATTCTGACTACCGTGGATAGTTACTGTGGCTTTCACGCTCCCGCCAGCCCCAGATCGCCACTGGTAGTTCAACTCCATCGACACCAATGTCACGAGAGACTCAACTAAACACCGTACCTGAATCCGAATCCGAATCCGCCTAACCATATCACCGTCACCGTATCACAAGAGCAGTGAGGGTCCGCCTCATGCTCAGCGTAAGTGTCCGTCACTATTCCCGTACTCGTGATGCATGGTCGATACTGGACTCGGGGGTCGAAGGTTCCGTAACTCAATCTCATGGCTCAACCCCGTGTCAGCCGTACATTGAACCATGCGCATTACACTACATCCAGGATTATTCTCTTCATATCAGAGCTCTGGATCATTGAGGATCTACCGTTATATAGTGGGGCTCGTCGGCTCGCAGTATGTCTTGTAGATAATCGTCTCAGAAACGTTACTGTCACCATAGGCGTGAAAGTAGGTTAGGTTGTCCTCCTCCCCAATTGTCTCATCACGACCGCCCAGGTTCCAACAATCTCAACCATAATTGAGTCATGATAGTTTCATGACCACGACCACAACCTTCACCCCCAGCACCACCGCACCCGTTCCCGTTCATAACACTCCCACCATCTCCATCTCTATTTCTCGACATTCCGGTAAGTACCACCACAAGGCTGTCCACATCACCACGCCCCGTATGTACTCTAGTACTATACTCCTACTGTGCGTAAGTACCCGCCGCGGGCCTCACAGGGCGCACGCGGTCGGGCGATCTTCCCGGCCCGTCGACTCGCGTGGGTATCGGTACTCGAGTAGGTAGGCAGCCTGGTTTGGGGAACCGGACATTCGGGAGTTCGGGGATGGAGTAAGGCAGACAGGGATAGAATCACCGGTTGATATAAGGGAGTGCACGTGTGGGGAATTGTGTTGGGATAGTGGAGCGGATCGGATCGATCGAAGGGGTGGTGGTCACGGTGGTAGAGCATGGAGGAACACTCGGAAATGTGGAGTGATTAACTGTGAGGCTGTGAATTTATTCTGATACCGGTGGGTTGGGGAGAGAGGGAGGGGTGTTTAATAACGATGGGGGAAATGCGGTCGCTGTAGATGTGGATAGATGTATATAGATATGTACAAGAAGCATACAAGAAAAGCAATAAATACAAGGGAATCCTCAACAAAAACAATATAAAACAAGCCATGAATGCCATAAAGCCACACTTCTCACCCATCATATCTCTATTTTTTAATCCCAACTCTCCCGTAACCCTACTCCGCGTCAAATGGACTCACCTCCTCCTGCTCATCCACCTGAATCCCGCCCCTCTTCTTCTCCTTACTATCTGTAAACGGCAACCTCCACCCTCCCTCCCCCTCTGGCGTGGCCAACCACAACCTCATCAAATGCCTCCTCGGCGCTGGCCACGGATGATCCTCATACGCCGTCCTCGCATGCAAGCAATGCGTATTACTCACAAACTGAATATCGCCCACCTCAAGCACCATATGCAGCGCCAGCTTATTACAAGTCTCCTCCAGCACCTCCGCGGCCTCCAGTTGCTCAGGCGTCAACGCGGGAATCAACCCCTTATCCGAAAACCTCGTCAGCGACTTGACGTAGTACGGATCCCACTTAACATAGACCCTGTCATCGTAGAAATAAAACACCGAAGACCGGATCCACTCTTTCTGGCCCTTCGACACCTCGCCCTTGCGGTCGAAATACCAGTTCGGTTCGCAGAGCGTGCGGACAATGTCGGGCCGCTCGCGCTGGAGAGTGTTGAAGACGTGATGGGCGGAGACGATATCGGATTCGCCGCCGCGCATGGCGCGGGTGATGCAGAGGAGCCCGACGAGGTCGCTGTCGTCGCAGTGGAAGAATTGGCGTGCGTTGGTGCGGTAGATGCGGACTTTGTCGATTTGGCGGGAGTCTTCGCCGAGGTCTTTGACGTGGCCGAGGATGTGGCCGCGGGAGTTTTGCGAGACAAAATATCTATATTCCAAAAAAAAAAGCCATTAGTATCTTACTCTTACTCTCCGGTGGAAGGGGAGAAAATGATGATTGGATAGGAGGAGGCCCGGGGAGAACGAACCCAAGATACGTCCCAATCCCCATATACGCCACGGCCGCCTTTTCGACCCCCCACTCATCCACCGGCAACCCCTTCCACAACCCAAACCCCCTCCCATCCACCAACATCTTCCTCACTTTCTCCAAATAATCTCTCAGCTCCCCCTTGAGTACGAAATTCTCCCTCGTAATCTCCGTTAACCTCTTCCCCTCCTCCATAAACTTATCGGCGGCCTCCCCAATCGCCGCAATCTCTTCTTTCGTCCACCGGTGAACCCAGGCGTCAGAGTTGGAGGCATAGTCAGAAGCGTGCCAGAGTGTCGGGCCGGTGATGGCGGAAGGAAAATCGGAGTACGGACGGAGGAGGGAGTAGATGGGATCGAGTTGGCCGGAGGTGCGGAGTTTTTTAGGGGATGGGGAGGGCGGGGCTTGAGCAATGCTCGGGGCCATTTGGGAGCTACTTGGAGGTGTTGTGGTGTGGTTTTATCGATTCGGTAGTTGCTGTTGTTGTGTTGAGATATATTGGAGGTGGGTTGGAAGATAGTAGGTCCTCTACGGTACTTCTATAGAGTGCAGTGAGTTTGATATCTATGTCTAGGAGTTGCTTCTTCTTGTTCATCGTCTGGTTTATATACTATTCATCACCCCGCCGGCCACATCATCACCAATAATTGTAACTCCGTCTCACCTCCCCGCGATGGCGTGCGTGATATCCCATGTTGTGCGATAGTGCGCAGCGATTACACCATCCCACCATTCAATTGTGCGCGTCATGATCACGGTGACGACGGGGTGCATGTAGCTTCTGCTCCGATGTCTCCGTCGGTACCGGTATACATACTGGAACTGTGCCTATGGTGAACAAGCGTCGCGAAATGTCGTGATGCCGGCGCGGCGCAGGAGGTCGCGGCCATTGTTGATCCTAAGCTATTCTCAGTCTTGTTAGCACCGGAACCCCACATTTCGCTGCACTATCATTATGGATAGTACATAGAGCCTCCCTGGGTGGAGGCCGACGTGTAATACTGTTTGAATGTATTCACGGACAATTTGAATTTGAAAGAGTGATTGGTTCATGAATTGATTCCGCCTCCAGCCTCTATCCTTTACAAATACGGTGTAAACTAGTGAGGTTAAACTGCCTGATCCTTCCATACTCCTACAAGATAACCATGGTAGTAGTCCAGCTCCCGTTCTAATTGATTATCCTCTTCACCAACTGATTGATATCCATCTGTCAATAATACCTTAGAGTCATTTCTAAACAAATTATATAATCACCCAACCATCGTCATCGGAGTCATCGCCCTCCAATTCATTATCCTTGAATTCATCATCCTTGAATTCATCATCCATACCCACATCGGTATTGGCATCGGTGATATGGATCGCCGTGTTACCACCACCACCCAAGGCGTCCAACACACCAGCAGCCGCAAGCTTAGCAACCAAACTGCGTGGGCTCGGGGTTGCTGAAGCGGAGCTGGAATGGGCAGCCTTCTGAACTGGTGTGGGTTCAGACACTGACGGAAGAGCTTCAGGGATAGACTCGGGGATCTGGTCCTTCCGCATCAGTTGATGCCTGTGCATGTTACAGCGCTCGCAACCAGTTGCACCTTTGCATCCCCAGTGGGTATTTTTGCGGCGTTCCTGAGGTTGGGTGAGATCACTGGCGACCGGTTGGTGTGGGTAACTGACAAGTAACTTCCGTACTGCGACCGATGGGTTGGCTATAGGAGTTGGCTGAGCAATTTCCGCTGGAGCGTTTGATGTGGGCTGGGCAATCGCAGTTGGCATCGGCGTACTCGTGGCCTCTGATCCGCTCACAGTAACTTTCTTCAAAAATCGGACATAGGCTCCATCATCACGGTATCCTTGAGAAAAAACGGCAATCTTTTCATGTGGCTTCAATGGTCCAAAGAACCCTGTAACAGCAGAAGGCCACGCGCCTACTGAAGTTGGAGCCAGGGTCTGGAGAACAGGTGCATCGTGAACGGTAGAGGTCGAGAAAGAAGGGATGACAGTGTAAGCCGCTTTAGCGTTCAACATAAGCTTCGAAAATGGAGAGCCGGGAGAGCCAGAAGCCGTTGGAGTAACCAAAGGGTTCGATCCAGCCAAGGTAGCGGGAACCTCAATCTTCAAAACCGGGGGGGCGATAGATTCAGTGTTGGATGGGGTGCCCTTTTCAACCACAAGTGTTGCGGGAATAGGTGAAGCTGCCACAAGGTGAGGCGCCTCAAGTGTGCCGTTGATGACTACCGGCGCGATAACAGCGGGAATCTCCATAGAAGTGACTTCAGAGGTGGCAACTGTATCGTCGATAGAGCGGCGTTTAAGCATCGGAGCAGTGTGCTCATTGGGACCCGGATGGTTGTAATTGCGTACATGGCCATGGCCGGGGGTCCTGACGACCGCAGAGCTGTAGCAGTGCTGACCACAGTCCAATGGCTCGCTGGTACAGCACCACCACGGATGTTCTGAATGATCCACAACTTGGAGATTCTAGAACGAGTTAGCGGGGCGTGGAAGATTGGGGAGAAGAACCCACCTCTTCACAAGATTCCTCCAAGCACACAGGGCGCTTTCGACGAGCAGGAGCGGGAGCCTGCACAAAGGCCTCCTCATAGTCGTCATCGCGATCCTGAGCCGTGCCCTTTCGAAGGCATTCATCATGGTTCGGCAATGGTCCAAGGAAAAGGGACAACTGTGAAGTTAGTTTAATCATCTGCGTTCATGAATAGGTTCATACCTGTTCAAGGACGTCCTCAGCGTCGTCCATCTGAGTCCGCTGATAAGGAACAACAGGAGTGTCAAAAGATTCATCTTTCGTCATTTCTTGGCCATCGTCCTCGTGATCAGATTTAACATAGCAATGGCACTCCTCGCAAAAGCACCCCTCGTTGGGAGTCTCGCTGGTCTCGCTGGTCTCCATCTCCGCCTCTGGCTCTGCTGAAACACTGGCAGCAGCAGCAAGAGCTGCGGCATTTGCTTCCACAGCCTTTTGATGACGGCGCTCGGGGATGTACCAAAAGGCGCCCTTTTCCGTCCGATAAAGGCCTGCATCGGATGGAATGTCCTTGAACTCGGCTTTCAAACTCTGATATTCAGCGAGCCGTTTCTCGTCCTCGTCTTGCTGGGAATGTACCAGGCCAGTCTCCGGATCATAGCCACTCTGATACTGCGGGAAGGCGCTGTAAGGAATGCGAGGATGATCTTCCAGATGATAATAAACCGGGGTGCCCTGCTCAGCGGAAGGGGGTAGCTGGCGTCGAACGAGATGATGTTCTTCAGTGGCAGATCTGGTCTTGATGGTCTCTGTGGGCGCACTTCGCTCAACAAGCACGACACTTGGAGCAGGCGTAAAGAGTTTGGGGATCGGTAGGCCCTTTCGGTTCTTCAGCTTTTGCTTCCAGGGACCAGCACTGTTGAAATCTTTCTTCATGCCGCGAGCGTCATCCGCACCAGGACAGCGGCAAGGTCTGGGATTGTAACCACGCAGTGGTTGACTGGTGTCGACATCAATGCCTTTGATTTGATGGGCTCGAGTAGGTTCGCCGGGGGGCTTGATGGCGGCTGCATTGATGGTTGTAATCGTAGAGAGCAGGAGGCCAAGGCTGAGAATAGCGTTGAACGAGGTCATTGTGGGTGCAGCTGGACTAGAGGAGTGGTTCGAGTAGATTTAGAGTTGACGCCGCCAGCAGCAGTCTTGATAGAGAAGAAAGGAGCAGAGGATGAGGGGTGGGAGGGAGATGAGAAGAGACAATGGAGAAAGACTTAATAGGAGGAGCGGCGAGCGGAGAGAGCGGAGAGGCGGACAGTTTCACCGCTTCACCGCTGCCCAACGATGTCGAGCTCGCACCCCACACGGTAGCAGACCTCGTGCATCCGCAGCCTCCATCTCCACTGACGTCTCTTCTAACCCCAAAGCAGCCGGAAGATACAGCTAGCATTGTCTTCTTTATCCAACTGCAATGACCTAAGTCCTTGGTAAACGATAAATGAGATCATGATTCGTGATTCGCGACTGTAACCATGATAAGAATGAATTAAACAAACGCCGCCCACATGCTCGAAATGGTATAAAATGACAACCCCATCTACCCAAAACCTCACCTACTCCTCATCCTCCAACTCCAACACCTTCACTGTGCGTTTCCGCCCTGGTTTCTTCTTTCCTTCGCCCGCCTCCTCCTCTGTCTTCTTCGTCTTCCTCCTGGGCTTCGGTTTCGGCTCGTCCCGTGAAGCGCTTTCTTCCTCCTGCGTAAGATCAAAATCCAGCGACGTCTTCTTGGTCTTCCTCGTCTTGGGCTTCGTCTCATCCTGAGATGCACTTTCTTCCCCCTGAATGAGATTCATATCCACCGGGGTCTTCTTCTTCGCCTTCCTCTTCGTCTTGGGCTTTGGCTCATTTTGTGATGAACTTTCCTCGTCCTGAGCGAAGTCCAGATCCAGCAGCGTCTCCAACTCCGCCTTCGCATCCTCAGGGATATCATCCAGCTCCATCGCTGAGCCCTCATCCTGCATAAAGAAGAGATGATCAATCTCCTGGTCATCATCTTCCTCCTCGTCGCCCGCCTCATCATTCTCAATCTCCGTTGCCTGTGACGCCGAGGCCGCTGCTGATTTCCCCCTTTTCGTCCCCCTCGTAGTCGCCGCATTCTTCTTCATTTTTGCCGCTGATGACGACCCCCGGGGAGCTCTTACTTCCTTCACCCTCCTCCTCGTCCTCAAACTCAGCGTCCTGATCACATCCCCCCACTGACTAACCTTTCCACACCCGGGACAATGTCCCTCCACAGGCAGTACCATCTTCCTCCCCTCCGCAGAACCCTTCCCCTTCCCCCTTCCCTCCTCTTCTGCGAGAAAAGACTCCGCCAAACACACGAGATGTGCAGTGTGGTCACAAAACGCATGCAAACACACCACCGCCTGTTGTTGGACACACTCACCGCCACACAGCGCGCACTTTACCTGTCCCTGCGCACTCACCGCTTCCTCCAACACCGCGCTTGTTTTGCGGTCATACACCTCGATTCTGTCGTTTGATATATCGAGCCCCTGCACCCCGCCAACGCCACTCGCAGAGAACTTTCGCGTGCTGGGTTTCTTCTTGCCTTTCGCAGTCTCCCCCTCCCCACCACCCTCCTCCTCAACCATATCCGTGTCATCCATCTCAGCAACCCTCTGATCCACCACAACCCGCACCCCCAACTCCTCATGAGGGTGGCTGTGATAATAGCTATCCCAAGCGTCCTTCACATCCGTCTCAAAAAAACGCAGCGTCAGTGGCCAGCGGCGAAACGCGGGGATGCGGAGGAGGAGGAGGAGCGATGCGAGGCAGCCGGAGAGAGTGTACGGGGGGCGTTTACTTTTGCCTTTGGAGGCGGGGGGTTTGAAGGCTGTGGGGACTTTTTTGGTGAGGTGCGGGTGCTGCCAGGCCCATCTGTGATGGAGGACGTCAGTGCACCACTCTTCATTCTCCATTCTCCATTCTCCGTTCTTCATTCCTCATTGCTCGATGGCGATAACGGGATGGCCGATGAGAACAATGAAGAAACGGTGATTAACCTAGGGGAGGGGACTCAAAACGCACTCAAACTGCAGCGCCGCCAAACTCGATGGAAACCCGTGCACAATACACACCATCTCCCATGGCCTTAACTGCGCAACCGACGTCCGGAACGCGCCGCCTTTACTCGTTCCGTTATGTTGCGCGAGGCGTTGACGCGGGTGCGGGGTAGAGCCGATGTAGAGCCGTGAGGGACGGACGGTGGAGCGGAGGAGGTAGCAGCAGTAGAATGTGGGGACGGGGCGTGTTTCCATTGGGGTTGTGAGGGTGAGGGCGGTGTCGTCGCGTCGTGGTCGCTGTCCGCGGGCATGACTTTTTCTTAGCGCTTTGTCTGGAACACGGAGCTTCTTTGACCAGGGCCAGGGTCATGGTGTTCCAAGCTCAAGCTATCAAGCTAGGTATCCCGATAACTACCCCGCTCTATTGGAACATTATCACGTCGGCGAGCTCTCTTTCATTCTCGTCGCCCAACAACTCCTCACGTCTAAATACCACACTAAGTGACCGTCTCACACCGTCATGCGCCCACCACGACCACCAAGGCGCCCTCACGTGTCCGAGCCCACACCTGGATGATCAGCCTCCCCTCGCCAGAGCTCCAGCTCTCGTACTCTATTCTACACCGACTTGACCAGCTCCAATCCCCATCACCAACCCGATCTTCGAATCCCAAACCCCTCTGCCACCACTCTCTACATCCCCCATGTTCCACCCCTACGTTCCGCACTCCCCCTCCCCCTTCGGCCCCTCCCCCTCCGCCTCTCCCAGCCGCTCCTACATGCCCTCCTCACCCCCGCCACGTCCACCACCGCCACCACCACCAGCAGCTCCTCTCTCCTGCGCCCCCCCCTCCCCTCCACCATCTCGCGGCATCAACCCCTCGCCCCGAAACCTCCACGACAGCGACTCCTCCCCCTCCTCATCCTCATCCTCATCCTCAATCTACAACGCCTTCCCCGACGACGCCTCCAGCTCCAGCGCCCCGACCCCCCGCCATTCCCGCTCCTCCTCGTCTTCCTCCTCCCACACCCTCCCCTTCGCGCACGCCCTCACACCCCAGCACCCGTCCCCTCCCCCCGTCGAATACCCCTTCCCCAGTTCCACGACCCCTCTCCTGCACTCCCCAAACTCACCATCAACAACAGGAAGAGGAATAGGAGGGACAACAGAGTCGTTCTCAACCTTCCTAGCAGGACGCCCGCTGTTCCGGCCGCCGGTCAGTATGAACCGGTCGTATGGCGCGTTGGGGCAGCATCCGTTTCATAGGGCACCGGTGGCGGAGAGGTGGGTGGGGGGAGAGAGGGAGGGGACACCGGAGGAGATTGGGGATGAGGAGGGGGGAAGAGGGAGAGAAGTGGGGTGGGGAGGGTGGGGGGGGTGGGGGGGGTGTTGTGGGTGCGGTTTTTTGGGGGGCAGGGGGAGGGGGAGGGGGAGGGGGTGATGGGATTGGAGGTAGGAGGAGAGGAAGAGGGGGATGGTGTTTGATATTGTGGGGATTGTGGGGATTGGGGAGTTGGGCAATTGGGGATTGGGATATGATGATGATGACGACGACGATGCTACTGCTGCTGAAAAAAATACCTTGTCTGTACTATATTCCTCATTCAACGATACCCTTTTGTTTTTCATGTTTGCACGATATCAAAATCCGAGTTAAATCAAATATGGTAATATCATTTCATATCATACCCTCTCCACCAATCGTCCCATTGTTGAGTCCATTTCCCGCTGACTACACGACCCACTCCTGCATGCCCAATTTGGTTGTTGTCTGATCGCCGACACCCATCCCCGTATTTTCAACACCAGCTGACCACGGGATAGCTCAATCCAGCTAACTACAGGAGCTATATGAGCTCCCAACCTGTCCATGTCTCGAGAAGAGCCGCCAACATGTCAACATGTTGACAAGGCGGTCTGAGCACCTCGCCGTCGTCGGTCGTTGTTGGGGGTGCAGCATCATGTGGGTCCACACAAAAGCAAGCATGACTCTGGAAGCTTGGATTTAAGATTTTTTTCACTCCGCTGGTCAGCTTTGACTTCTGCTGTTCGACTCCAGCTCTTCAACTTCGATCTCGCCATCAACTTGGATCTCGGGTTTATTTGCATCAATTCCACCAGGGCACCGAGTTTAAGAGTGACTGCGAGATCGACGCTGATCGCTGCCCCACTGTTTGTTGCGTGACGTTGCAAAGAGCTCCTGAGAGCTGTGCAGAGCTCGCTGCTGGTGCCCCTCAGTTGCGACACCGACATCACCGGCGCCGACGGCATCAACGGCAACGACAACACCTCCCCCATCATCAAGCACCCACAATACCCGAATAGACAGCAACAGCTGCAACCACTATGTCTGGTCTTCTCGCAGCGTACGTCCTCTCTGTGGTGATGGTGATGGTGATGGTGATGGTGATGGTTAGTGATGATGACACCGATGCTGACGATGCTCCAGGTACCAATCGCAGCTCGCGAAGCGGCCTTTAGCAGTGCCGATAGCCACGACCGCTGTAAGTTACCAGAAACTCATCAGGATTCGGGAGGAACCCCCAGAACAAGTTCTGATGGAGTGCTACCACCTAGTTCCTCTTCGGCACGGGCGACGTGATCTCGCAGCAGGCTATCGAGAAGAAGGGCTCAGCACATGAGTTTGCAAGGACTGGGAGAATGGCCTTGTATGGTGGCGGCAAGTCTCCCTCCCCCTCTCCCTCTCCTTCTCTCCTCCCAATCCCCTGATCTCCGTTCACCACCTCCCACCCCGCTAACCCTACTCTCCAGCCTTCTTCGCGCCCCTCGTAACCCAATGGTACAAGCTCCTGCAACGCATCCAATTCCCCGGCTCCCCCATGAAAGAAAACATCGCGCGTGTTGCCGCAGACCAACTCATTTTTGCTCCGTTCGGCACGGGTCTCTTCTTCACAGTCCTCGGTCTCCTCGAAGGCAACGACCCTCGCAAGAAGCTCGAAGACGGGTATAAAACGGCGTTGCTCACAAATTGGAAGATCTGGCCTGCGGTGCAGTTGGCCAATTTCTCGTTGGTCCCGTTGCAGCATCGGTTGCTGGTTGTCAATGTCGTGAGCTTGGGTTGGAATTCGTATTTGTCGTGGTTGAATACCCAGACGAATCAGGGAGGGAATAGGCCGAGGTCGGAGGTGTTGGAGGCGGTGAGGAAGACGGCTTAGATCGGGGGAGATTGGGGGAGACTGGGGGGGGTTTATAGATATTGCGTTTCCTTATGATTGCGCTATTTTGTTGCTGCTGTTTCTTCTTTGCTGTTGTCGTTTTTTGTTTTTTTCCCTTTTATACCACACTATACGATATGATCCGGTTCTTAGAATCTTGGAAAAGCTTATAGTAGATTCGTTCGACCTCGGATACCCGGATACCTATCACCCCCTGGCCCGGGGGATAAAAAGTTAACTAACTGCCGCACTACCGTGCCCTGTTACCATCATGACCGTACTCAACTCTACTCGGTGGGAGAAACGAGTGACATGTCATCGAACCTAAAGCACGTGCGGCTCAAGCTCCTCCGACGCGCCTCACCTCATTCGCACACCACCACAACTCGAAAGCAGCGGGAACAGCCCCAATATTACGCCCAAAATGCCTCTCGACCGTTCTGGGGGCAGAAACGTGCACTTTTACGATGCCACATCTCCAGCCGAACCCCTGGTGGGAATGATTCAGAACGGCTCTGTCACAGAAGCCAACTTCCTGCACATGCTCAGCATCTTACTCATCACCGACACCGCAGATCCCCTGCGCGTCCAATCACGAGATTCCGGTCATATTGTAACAGCGTAACGCTGAACTACAGGCTGGAGATTATGATATCTATTGCACCAGTATGCACTCGCTTACGAAGCCCGTCTGTCTGACTGCTTGCTAACATTCAAGCTACTATAGGTAGCATCAGGGTCAATGATGAACCATGGATACACCGGATCATCACACACTGCGCGTCTGTGTCTGGCCGTGAAGATTCCTTCTGCCGTGGGGTTCAAGAACGTGACGGACGGTGTACCATGACAGGGCTTGTCAACCGTGGAGTAAGAGTAGGTGACTGGTCCGGTTTTGAAGCCGCACATATGGTGACGCAAATCAAAACCATAGATATCAATCATATGAAGAATACTCATATTATGATAGTACTAGGACTAGCTCCGATCTTCAACACTGTACTAGTACTTCCGCTGTTCCCAGTGGGGTGGAAGGGGTCATATCTACGGTATATACTACAGTACTGGCCTAAGTAGTACCCTAACAGTGATGCCGGTGATAGGTAATGCTTGAATTGTAGCGACTTTGAGTCGATTGCATGCATCAGAATCATCATTGTACTAGTACCATAGTCTATCAACCAGGACACCATTACACTGGCATATATGGAACCTGAGTTATAAATAGCGGAGCTACCCAACCCAACCCAACCCAGACTCGAGTTGAGTTGACCTAGTTGGCTGGGTGGGTTGGTTCGGTTGGTGTTGAATCGTGGAGTCGTGTCGTGAAATCGTGAATCAACGCAAAATGTGTCCAAAGCCCAGACTCGGACAAACCCCCAACACCATCGCCATCATCGTTGTTCATCGCTCCAGTCTCCGCCGCCGCGCGCTCCGGAATTAAAAACATCAGACATGCATCCACCACGGCGTCCCCTCCCCACCCCTCCTCCTGAGTCGCGTGTATCGCCTGTTGCAATGTCGCGTGGTTGCCGCACCCGGGAGTGGGCTGATCATGACATGCGATGGCAGCCAGCCATGCGCAACGAGGAAACCTAGAAACATCCTATCGGTAGTTATACATAAACGCCATGGATGGCAACGGTAACGGTTGAAACGGATGAGCTGATCTGATCTGGCGTTATGAAGATATGAAGTGCCGAAGACGTGTATATACTATACATTATCGGAGGTATGGGGGTTGAAGCTGTCTGTGAGAAATACTGTTAGTTTTAGGAGAAATTCAAAACAAAAGACCCTATCTCTCTGTTGTACTATAGTACCCCGACCTGTCCTACTTACTATGTACTCGTACCTCTCGAGTCCAACTCCACAACTCTACTCGCGCGACTCACTGCAAATCCACTTCACCGGGCTGTGCAGTGTGGGGGGATCACGATACTTTATAATTTTATATCTCTCCATGCTATCCACCCCGCCCAACCAAATATATTTACCGGTGCTGTAAGACCGGTAAATAGTGTTGCCATGTCGCCATGTGGAGCTATAAAACTTCCGACACGATCACGATCGGGATCATGATCACGGTAGATACTATACATACCGGTAAAGCAATGTCGCACATACAGTGTATATACTGTATGTCAGAAATGTCAGATAACAGTCGCCTTGGGCGTGGTGGTCGGTAGTTGTTGTGACGGATACAGGGCGGTTGAAATACTGGTATGATCATGATACTTGACTTGGATGGAATACTAGTCAACCACATAGATACATCCACGCGTGATGGTTATTGGTACTCGTCCTGTGTCATCGCGGTTATCGTAGCATGATGGGAGCTGTGGATAGCCGAGTAGTTACTCGTAGACAGCTATCTACCGGTGTTGAGAACCTCCGCCTCTCATCCCATCATCCCCTCCCCTTCCTCCTCCTCTCCGCTCGTCTCGTCTCCTCTCGTGTCGTCACTCAACCCAACCCAACCCCATCCGGCGCGGGAACATGATCCTCATCATCATCAACAAGCGAGCGGCGAAATTTCCTCTCGCCTTCGATCCGTCGATCCCGCGTTTCGGTCCGGTCCGTTTCGTTTCGTTTCGCCTGGTACTTCTCGTTTTGGGGGGTCGACATCATGATCATCCGACGCGACGCTGTGGAGAGTGGAGCGCTGACTACTGGGTAACGGAACTTTTAAACGAAACGACGAAGCGACGTGTGGTTACCGCAAGAGTCTAGAGTCTATGTAGACGCAGGAGGAGTTTTTGACGACTGGATTGGTTAATGGTCACCAGCGTATTTCATGAGATCGTGACTGTGATCGTAGCCGGACTGAAGTGAGATGAGGTCATCCATCGTTGGGCTCCCGGCTCGGAGCATCAAACGGTGTCAAACGGTCGTTATACGGTAGTAACTACCATAGATCGTGAACTTTAAGGGTCATGGGTTCAAGTCACTACACTGTACCCTCCTCGCATCTTTCCTACTCGCCCCCTCTCTCTTTCTCCACCTCTCCACCGGCACCTCTCCAGACCTCAGCTGTTGCGTTCTCCGACTATCGATCAATGCTTAATCAACCTCTCAGCCCCATTTTCCCAGAATCTTTTACTCTATATCGGTAGTATCTATACTCTATACTCTACTCAATTCTGCCATCGGGCGGGTAGAGTACGGTATTGTGGTCGAGATAGGGAGGAAAATGATCTCTCATCTACTCCCATCTCTATCTCCCCGCTTGATCCTGATCCTGATCCTGACCCTGATCACAATCTCCCCCATCCAATCCCCCACACCCCACGTTTCTCGTACCCCGTATCATCATCTCACGCGACCTC
Organism: Ascodesmis nigricans; assembly: GCA_004786065.1. Classification (NCBI taxonomy): domain Eukaryota; kingdom Fungi; phylum Ascomycota; class Pezizomycetes; order Pezizales; family Ascodesmidaceae; genus Ascodesmis; species Ascodesmis nigricans. Next base: position 257,501 of record ML220139.1, read on the forward strand.
TCCCACCTCGCACACCACCTGCGCCCGTTTCCGCCTACAATACTCCGTTTCCGTTTCCACCCATCGAAGTCCGGTGACGCAGGGCTCTATCACATCCCAATAACTTCCGAGCTCTGCTTCACGCGCTGTGCCGGTGATGCTCTCACGATCATGGTGTTGAGTTTCGCGGAAAAAAAAAAGGTTAATCGGGGGTGATTATTGATCCAGATAGGTAGCCTGGGGAACAAGATGAGCGAGATCGTGGCGGTGGAGATGGAGACGGTGGTGGTGGTGGTGGTGATGATGGTGGTGAGAAGACCGGGAAGACCAAAGGCGAGAAGGAGGGAAAATTAGAAGAGCAGAAAAGTAGAAGGGGAGAGAGGTCTATAATTTATCAAGAAGCCGAGTATAACTAGTAGCTAGCTAACCAAGAAATCGAGAAAGACAGGGAAAAAAAAACAGAAGAAAAGCAATGCCAAAGCCACAAAATCCCACGCTGTATAGTACAGAAAAAAAATGAAAGACGAAAGACTGTAGAAACCAAAACACAAGAACAAGAGACCGACCGAAACCCAGCTTCAAGAAAGAAAGCATGAAGAGAAAAAAAGTCAACCCTAAAACCCATCTCACCACGTCGCAATCGACAAAAAGATCCCGCCATAGAGTACATACAGTCCCAACAGACAAAAAAAAACACAAACGCCATTCTAAGCAATAATTCCACTTTTCATCTTCCTGAGTATCCCGTGCCCTATGGTCGTGAGCGCAACCATCTCTATCGCCACCATAGCATCATTCCCATTCTCGCCACCACTGCTACTGCACCCGCCGCTGCTAGCGCACCCATTACTACTGGTGTCTGTGACCAATATCCGCTTTACTATTCCCTCTAGCTCTCTTTGTACTGCCTTTGCCTCCTCTATACTGCGATAGAAATCACCCCACCTGTTCAGCAGGCTTGGTTTCTGAGGGATTGATACTGAGAGTAGTGGTGGTGATGGTGGTTCGGTGGTGGTTTCAACAACCGTGATATCCTCGCGCCACACTTCTTCAGGCTCGTCTTCTTCTTCGTCAACTTCCATTACTGGGTCCAGGCAGCAGCCGTGGATGTAAGAGTGGGAGATGTTGGAGTGCGAGTAGATGCCTGGATTAAAACACAGGCTCCTTTTAGGCACTGCGAGGGGCGAGGAGAGTGATGGGAGAGGAGGAGCGGGGCTGAGAGACTTGGATGGATGCCACATTGACAAGGCATCGTCGTCGTCGTCTTCATCGTCATCGTCATCGTGGTTCAACACACGTAACGGTCTCGAGTCGCCGCACAGAGCAATGTCATCCTCGGTGTTCCACGGGGAAAAGTGCAGGCGCTCATCGTCGTGGAAGGACGGGGAGTAAGCATTGTCAATCTCCAGAGCCTTTTGGGAGAGCCATTCGGCCTCCGAGGCGGTGAAGGAGATACGTGTGGGCGAGATTGCTTCATCGTGTTCGTCTTCCGACGAGGATGGAGAGATAGAGCGGTCTGAGTAGTCATCTTCATCGTCAGAGTCATCGATGTGGCATGGATTGAGATAATTGGTGTGGCCATGGCTCTCGATGTCGTTGAGGAAGGACTCTGGCTGGTAGTACGCCCGGAAGGCGTCCCAGCCGTCGTAGTCGTATTCTGAAATGCATTCTCGGCAGAAGCGGTGACTGCAGGAAAGGCAGCGATTAAGAGCGGCGGAGAAGCGGTAGGTGTGATGGCAGCGATGGCAGGTCCAGGTCCAAGGTGCCGGCGGAGGGGGAGCAGTAGTAAATTCTTCTGGACATAAATGTTAGCTCAATGGCCCCAGAACAATGTCAATGGCAAGTATAATGGACCTTTAAAGTTGAAGGATGGCGCAACAGCTGAGAGCGGGGGCTCGGAGTCGCTAGCTGCTGCGTCTCGACCAGTGTTGATACTCAGAGCAGGCTTGCCGGGACAAGTGACAGCCGGATAAGTTTCGATGTCCAGGGCACCAGCAGCGGACATCAGAATATTCGCAAGAGAATAAAGCGCGGGGATTGTGGAGATGGAGACGAAGGCAGTGTTGTGAGTTCTCCAGTCCGCGGCGAGGCGGGTGTTTTATGAGGAGTGCGGAGAGCGGGCATCGTCTGATGTGGGGTGAGGCAGAGCGACAGTGGACATGACACCGGATGGCCGTTCTCTAGCACCGGAACAGGCCCGCACAAATTGGTTGATCCGCCCGATGGCCGGTAGAGGCGTCGATGGGGGGATTTTCCGAGGCGTGCGAGCGAGCGAATGCGGGAGGAGGGGCGTTTGGCATGCCGGTGGTTGTTTCGTCGTTCAATTTCTCTGCAGCGTCGTCCGTTGCGCCGGCAGAGCAGAGAGAGCGTCAGGCCATATCCACCATCAGAACCCACCAACGACAACGAACGATGGAGTGTGCTTCGTCTCTTGAACCGTCTCTGACGCCGGAGAATTGAAAGACGCCGAGAGCTTGTGTGGGGAGGGAGCGGAGTGCATTTGATTGTTTGGGGGGGTTGCCCCGTCCAGCCTGCTGACCTTTTTTTTTCCTTCTCTCTCTCTCTCATTACATCAATAGCGGGGCCGATGCGGTGCGGGGGACAGCGGGCAGTCAGCGGGCCAGCGAGAGTGATGGCGGGGGACGGTAGAGTGAGAAGAGAGAGCAAGATGGTGATGAATTTGGCGGTGGTGAGTGTTGGCCATGGGTGTTTGGTGGTGGTGGTGGTGGTGGTGGTGGTGGTGACGAGGAGGGAGACGGTGTTTGGTGGGGGGAGCTCTGTTTGCTCCTGTTGCTCCTGCTGTTGCTCTCTCTCACTGCTCCTGTTGCTGCTGCTGCTGCTGCTGCTGACTGTTGGCTGCCAGAGCTCTCTCAGCTTGGGCGAGCGCGGCTCTGGCCTTCCTCGACATCCTCACCACCATCAGCCCCAGCCATCGTCAACCACCTCCCCGCCCCGACCGCCCCCTCCATTCTGCACTCCCCGCCGCCCTCCATCTGCTGCCCCACCATTTCTGCAGCCCTCGTCCACCCTCCAGAGACTCCCTCAAGCTCTTGTTTTGTGCATCCTGCGCCCCGCCCCCCCGAAAGCGTCGCGGTGAGTCTGCGGTGAGAGTCGCGATCCTTCCGACTCCCCCGTCCCGACCACCGCCCTCTCATCGCCGCCCCAAGTCGAGCTCTCTCCGCCCCGCCGTGTCTACCATTTCCCTCCTACCATGGCCGCTGAAGAAAACTACAACGTCCCTGGAACTCGCTGGGGCTGGCGGACCCCATCCCCGGACTTTGCGCGGAGGGCTGTGTCGCCCATCTCCCCACTACAGGTGCGATCGAACGCGATGGCCCACCCGACGAAGTTTAACTCTCCCGCACAGGTTCAAGAAGAGCCTACTTCCCCGCAAAACTTCTCTCCAGCTCCTTTTCATCCCCCCGAAGCTTCCTCGTCACATCCGACCATCCCCGCCATGAACAACACGTCCCCACATCAACGCCATCGCTACCGGATTGTGTCAGAATGGGAGCAGTCACCGGATGCCCGAGGCTTCAAAGATCCTCTCGATCTTCTCGCCAGCGTTGCTGTTGCTGAGCGACAGCATCGCCAACGGATTTCATCAGCAAATTTGTCGTCGGGTGCAGCCTCTTCTCCCCAACCGCTTCCGTCGTTTGCACACACAAGGTTCGCTGCATCCACCAGTACCATCCCGGAAACCAGATACTCCTCCGGTTACTTTCCCTCCTCATCACGACCATACTCCAGTGCCCCCAGGCCTCCTTCTACTTCCCCGCGGCGTTCACCTGGCCCACTTCACCGAGATACCTACGGATATGCTCAAGATGTTCCAGGAAGCATTGAATCACCGACACAGCCTCGCGGTTCATATCGTAACCACCCCGAACCCTCATCGCCTGTGTTTCGGGAAAACCGCTTAGCAGCTCCTTCATTATCGTCGAGACAACCGCATTCAAACGAAGATTCATTACGGTCAGCTCCAGCCCGCACTTTGGTCTCGCCACTGTTGCAAAATACGTACATTACGAGCCCAGTGGTGCAGCAATCTACTGTAATTACCACTTCACCTTCAATGGCGCAAGTCGAACCTTATCCTCCAAAAGAAAACTATATTCAAGGAGCACTGTCCCCCACACCAACGCCACAACCTACTTCCGCCGTCCCCGCTCAGTTTAGCGAACGTCTATCGCCGAAAGCTTCACTACCGGGCGAAAAGACTCATGTGTTTGCACCCGGCCCCGATGGATTGCGGGAAAGCGGCGATGGGACCCAGGATGTCAAACATGTGGTCATGGAAGATTCCAAAGTGGCTCTTCCCACTCCAACGCAAGATGATCATGTTGGTCAAGATCCTGTCAACCTTCTCAATGCGCTTGTTACCCAGAATGAACCGACTGGTGGCCACGATATTGCAAAGTTGACTCCTGAAGTTGGCGACGCAGCTAACTCTATGGAGCTGGATTCTCCTGGAAAACAAGATCGGATTCGCCAAGGTTTGTATGATTCTGGATTTTTTCTGGATTCCCTTTCTGACAAGCTCTAGGGGCAGATGGGATTGTTCTACCACCTCTCTCACTCAACACTGACTCTAACGGAGATGTTGAGATGAGTGATGTGCCCAAACTTGTTGAATCAACACCACTTGCTACTGTAGCAGAAGATGAAGAAATGACTGATGTCAAAGATAACACCTTTGTGAGTATTATTCTTAAATTTCCGGAAACCTGCTCACATTTCTAGGCGACTGGCAAGTCACGAAAACGACGCAGTGTTTCTCGGACACAGAGGAGGTCAGTCGATCGCGTTACTAGGGCCGCATCAACTGCCGCAACAATTGGTCAAGACATGTGTCCATCTTGCGGTGAACTTTATGATCGTGACAATGGAAACAAAGGCCCATGGATTGAGTGTGATGGTGGATGTAAGACATGGATGCATGCTCTCTGTGCAGGATTTGAGACTAGTCAAGTCAAGAAGATTGACAAGTTTTATTGCAAATCTTGTCAGTTGACTCACGGGCCGTCGACCAGTATGACCTCTTATTTCTCGCGGTATAGGAAGCGACTAACCTCGACAGTGAAACGATCATCTGGCCGTGCTCATACTGCTATTGATTATAATGCGCTTCATAACGGATCTGCAATTCCACTTCGGAACCCCGAGGATGCTCGACTTCATCCTTACATTGGTATAATCCGCGACAAGACTTACCCTTTTGCCGAAGAGAATTTCCAGAGAGTTCGTCCAGAATTCGTCACTGCCGAAAATCTCAACAACATGCCCGGCGGTTGGAATGAACCATTTGTTGTTCCAGCGAATGAAAACCTTCGACCTTGGCATCAAGAAGACACGGATCCTGGCAGCCCTATGAGTATACCTTCCCCGGTAGAACTTGCCGGCTCCAAGGTGTTGCCTCCTCCGCCAGAAACCGATTCAAAAGGCGATATATTGCCAAAGGACGAGATGGATGGTATTAACCGCCGTTGTGGGCTTGACATGATGATTCCTAAGGGCCTCACCGTGCGAAAGGTTGGCGAAGCTGTCGGCATGGACCGCCCAGTGGAAGTTTTCAACGTCCTCACGCAACAAAGCACCGAGCGTTGGAAGATGAACGACCTAGTTCACTATTTCGAGAACCCGGCGCGCGAAGTCATCTACAACTGCATAAGTTGTGAGGTTACCAATACACCACTCGGACCGCAAATCTCCCGACCACGCGCAGTTCGAGACACTGACCTCGTCGACCGGGTGTGGCGACACATTCCTTACATTGCTCGTCCAACAGTCGGAAAATATGTCCTCATGTCGGTGAAGGATTCATTCACGGATTTCCACATTGATTTTGCTGGATCAAGCGTGTTCTACCATGTCTATGAGGGGGAGAAAGTTTTTCTCCTCATCGAGCCAACGGAGAAAGCCCTCAAAGCATACGAGGCCTGGAACTTGGATCCTCACATGAGCGCCAAATTCTTTCCAGAGTCAATTCCGGAGATCCCATGCAGAATCCTCACTTTGCATAAGGGAGATACAATGTTCATTCCCTCTGGGTGGATCCATGCTGTCTACACCCCAACGGACAGTTTGGTCATTGGCGGAAACTTTTTGACAAAGAACCACTTTGCAAATCAGATGAAGGTGCATCACATTGAGGTGGTTACTGGTGTTCCGCCAAACATGAAGTATCCTCGGTATACCACTTTGATGTGGTTCCAGGCTCTGTACTACATGGAAAATGACCCGCTTCCTGAGGTCGTGGATTCTCTCATCATCGACGGCCAGTATGCGGATCTCGCTGCCGCGACAGCCAAAGAAAAAGAACAAAGCTCTGTCACGTACACGCCAGAAGAAATTCAAGGGCTCCCATACCTTGTCAAATTCCTTCACCGCAATGTCATGATCACCCTGGGCGTCGTCACCACTGGTCAAGGTCCTGGAACCCCAAAACTCACCCAAAAGACCGTCGATGCCGTAAAGCGCGCCGCACCAGATCCTGTCAACAAAGACCATCTTGGTCATCTCAAGCGGTTTGCGCGATGGTGCACCTGGAAGCGCGTCGTCAGCAGTACTGCACCTGATGAGCGTATCCCTGAGTGGGCTCAGCCATGCTGGACTCCACCAGAGAAAATGAAGGTGGAGGTAACCAAAAAGCCATCAAAGTTCGACGCGAAACCAGCATCAGACGCGCCCCGACGGAACGGTCTACGGGAGAGAGAACGACGTGGGACCTCAATCTCATCGGAACAAGATCAAGCACAACCTGTCGCGATCCCCGCTACACCGGCCGCGAAAACAGCTGGATCCAACACCACAGCGTCGGCAAAGAGGAAGGCTGAGCAAGAAACGAACCCGGCGCCGACATCAGGCAAGAAACCAAAGACTTCCAAAGCGAGCCGATCAACCTCACATGGGAACCGTAATGCGGAGATTCCCATTATGCTGGAAGAAGGAGAGCAGCGCGTGATACTCTCCGACGGCTCCATCTACGTTCGGAAGAATTCGAACCTTGGCCCCCCACGAGCTGGTTGCCAGAATTGTCGACTTAAAAAGACAGGCTGTAAGCATAAAGAAGAGATTGCTGAGATATTGAAGGGCACTTGGACCGCCGCCCGCGCTGCGCATCAGGCGCAAGTGGAGGCTATGGAGAAGGAGAAGAGTGAGAAGAAGGGCAAGGAGAAGGCTGGTGGAAAAGCGAAGGAGGGAGGCGAGGAAATGGTGCTGGATGAGTTCGCCATCGCGTCGTCGTCATCCGATGATGAGCCTTTGTCATCACCTCCGCCGCCACCATCCAAGGCGGAGAAGAGGAGGGCAGCGTCGTCCACGAAGAAGGCAGAGCCGGTTGTGCAACAGGAAACCAAGCCGGCGTCAACAGAGTCGGCTCCATCAACCGCACCAATTCCTCCTGAGGCGCCCGCAACGGTAGTGAATGGAACTGGACCCCCGGCTGGTTTCAAGGGACGGAAACCTTCCTGTAACGAATGCAAGGCATTGAAGGCAAGTTTTCTCTCCCTATTATAAGATACTATCTAACACGCAACAGAAAAAATGCCTCCATCCCAACACCTGGCACAACCTCCTTGCCCGTGCCGCCCCAACCCCCAAGAAGTCCAAATCCGCCTCCGCTCGGCGGAAATCCACCTCCAACAATGTTGACTCTAAACAACCCCTCCCTTCAACAGACCGGGACTCTACCAACCTCACCACCCCAGACCTCACCACAGCCTCCACCTTCACTCCCGCAACAACAGGTCCCTCATCCTCCTCCGCCTCCTCCAAAGCCCCTTCGCCCCCTCTGAAAACTCCAGACCGCGAAACCTTCCCCACTACACACCTCGACCCAATCCCCGCAACCCCATCAACCGTCCGCTCCTCCCCTCCCCGGCCCATCCACACCCCCGCCGCCGCCATCAACGGGACCAGCCCCTCCACCACCACCGATACCACCACCAACGAATACATCATCTCCCGCCCCACCGTCTCCCCCTTGTCCACCACCACAACACGCGCAAAACCGCGCACAACCCGCACCACCACCCCGCCCACCGTTAAACACAAATCCAAATCCCCCGTGACCACCACCATCCCTTCCGTCATCCCCCCAACAACGAGATCATCAACAACGAAAACGCCGCTGAAACGGCGCGCCGACGATGACCAGCATTCTGCCCGCAGCGGCGAGAAGGTCAAGAAGCGGACGAGTGTGGATCAGTTGCGCGCGAGTTTGGAGTTGGGGGTTGAGGGAGAGAAGGGGAAGGAGGGAAATGGGAGAGAGGGGGATGGGGATGAGAAGGGGATGTATAGAGCTATGGCGTTGGGGTTGAGGGTGAGAAAGGCGAGTGTTGCGGGAAGGTGAGGTAACGGTGAGGTAACGGTGAGGGTGAATGGGGAATGGGGAATGAAATATTGCGTTCTTTGCTTCTTTCTCTAGGTCTTTCGTTCATGGTTTCTCACGGATTGCGCAGCTTGTTCGGCTTGTTCGGCTCTTTTTGTTTTCTGTCCGGGTTCTCATTTTGTTTTTGTCGTTTTTCATTTCTTCGTTTCATCGTTTTATCGGCTCATCGTACCACGTTTTCATGGGATTGTCTTTGCGTTTTTTTTTTGTGTTCCCTGGTTATCCGAGTTGCCTGGTTTTTCGAGTTGCCCTGGTTCCGCGTTTCATGTTTTTTTTTTTTTTTCATCACAGTTTTTTTCAGGATTGCGGCTGCAAATGGAGTTCAGTTCAGTTTAATCGCGGGATTTTTTCGTTGCTCTTTTCTTCCTTTTCTTTTCTTCCCTTCGTTTTTTCGGTTTTTTTTTTCTCTGCGATTCTTTGATTTCTTTTATCTTTTTATCTCTTATCTCTTCGTATTAGTGGCAATGTTGGGGTACAAGTTCCCTTCTTCTCTTCTTCTCTGGTTTCTTCTTTTTTTTTTCTTTTCTTCTTTGATTGTTTTTGATGCGGTCATGCGGTGTTTTTACGTTCATGTCGTCGTCGTAGTCGTCGTTGTTGTGCTGTCGAGAATCGAGTACGATTGCGATCGCGTCTTTATTAGTGGGTCAGCGTACTATACGAGTAGGAAGAGTGATAGTCACGGTGATAGTAGGTTATGTGCGGATCGAGTCGGAGGAAGATGTGCCAGGGGGAGAAACGGATGAGGATGAGGATGAGGATGATGGAGTTGATGTGAGTGGAGTCGGTAGTCGCTTGCATGCATATTACTGTTACTGTTATAACGTTGGATGGCATTTCACGGTTGTACTTTTGTTTCTGTTTCTGTTTCTCTGTAGTTATTTCTTTGTTCGTGCCATGGTTGTCAAGTTTATCATCATCAATTAAAGCTATGAAGTTCAAGTTCAAGTTTCAAGTTCATTCGAGTTTTTCAGTTGTTGTATCGAATTCCAAGTTATCATATCACGGTTATCGTCATTCAATTCCACGTTTTTCAATCAATCCATCCATCCATCAAAGCTTCTCGCATCCACTGCTGATCGCATGACTTGGATAACATATCTACTACCGGTACTATATCCACACTTCCCGCTCAAGCTGTTGACACTATTTTCGACAACCAACCTCCGCACACATCCACACACACATACATTTAGATATTATACTATACTATACTATAGTACTTGAAAAAAAAATAATAAAAATAAAAAAAAGTTCGCATTATTTTGATCCATGACCCATGGTGACCCGTATTAGTATTTACCCCAAACAAAAACATCTACAACTTGAACAGTAACAACAACAGCAGCAACAACAACAGCAACAAAAAAAAACCAAAGAAAACCAAAGAAAACGTAGAGTACAGTCAGTCACACTCACAGACACAAGAAAAAAGTACACCCGACAAAGGCGCAACGATAGCGGCCACAGTAACAATATTCACAAAACGTCTAACCCTCTGAAGTCCACGGTCACCCTCGAGTCGTCGACTTGGGTGGTGCCTACACATACACATACACGCTCACTCTGGCAGACACACACACTGACGAACACACACATACACACTAAACCGCCATCCCCAACTCGCCCTCATCCTTGCCCGTCCTTAACCTGGGCAAACTCTCTCTCTTCATCCTCTCCGGTCGTATCGCCATCATCGGCGGAACATCACTCGCAACAGACACATTCGAGAAATCCCTCCTCCTGTCCTCCTCCGCCACCGCCAACCCCAGACCCATATCCTTCCGCGCGTTAGGAGGCGGCGGCGGTGGATGACTCGGCGGTGGATTTGGCGGCAACGGAATATTCGGGGGCCCTCCCTTGGGCTCGCGTTCCACGACTGGCAAGTTCTCCGCGAGACTCGTCTTGCTGCGGTCGATGTCAAAATCGAAGGGCGCGAGACGGTACGGTGAATCTTGTGGGGTTTGGGGTAGCGGAATCCCGGCGGCGGTTTCCGTGCTGGTGATCCGGGGCCGCGGTTGGAAGTCGTAGACTTCGACGGAGGGCTGGGAGTAGTGGGAGGTTCTGTTGTTACCGCGGGGACTGGGGCCGGGGGCGCCGTCGACTTGGTCTCCTGGGCCGGGACGGTATGCGAGGGGTTGGGGTTGGTCGGCGAGGAAGGTGTCGTTTGAAGCTTCAAAGCCCATTTGCTGCTGCTGGTGGTGATTGTATTGATGATCTTGCGGGGGAGGGTATTGGTGGATGGACGGGGAGGAGGGAAAGTTCATTCCCGCAATGTATTCCGATTCGCCGGGGAAGATGGGACGGCCCTCGGAATCAAAGCCGATGGGGTCGTCGGAGTCTGGGTAGGATTCGTCTTCGGCCTCGGAATCGTGGACGAGGCGCCAGTCTTCTGATATCATCCAACAGTGGCTTCGGCGATAGGTGATATCTACGTCGTCGTCGGGGTTGGAGATGAGGTTGAGTTGCGAGGAACCAGGGCCGAATGCCATCATGCCTTCATTCCAGAGACCTGTCATGCGGGTTTGGCGTTTGAGGATACCCTTGTCCCAGGGGTAGCCGTCTTTCATGTTTTCGCAGAGAAAGTATTCGACGCCGTCTCCGTACCGGAGACCAATCGCGTCAACGACGGTCAAGGGAAGTGATTGGAGGACGCAGTACAAAAAGACCCACCGGCCACGACGGGCATCCGCGAAATCCTTGACCGATTTCCCAGAGCCAAAGTCACGCTCCATGGCAATGAAGGCTTTGACAAAAGGATTCTGGGCGTGCTCTTCCCGGGCATCAGGGTTATAAGAGCTGCTGACCAGCGCATCAATCTCGTTTCCATGGACCTTCGGATCTGATCGTGAAAAGAACAAACGTTTCTTCGGTTTCGTACCGGACAACGTTCGGGATGGGATTCGTGGGAGGTTGAATGGCATGTCCGGCTGAACGGGCACATAAGAGGTATCAAACTCCTTAAGCATCTTGAGTAAAATTTCTCGTCCCCGTACATCCTTAGGGTCTTCAGGCGTCTCCGGTTTATCCGATGCTCTCGAATTTGAGCGCGTGCCGGATTCTGCTGGTGTTGTAATACCGCTCCGTCCACCGGTGCGATCAATCTTCTCGCCATGGCACCAATCCCGGTCAACGAGCAAATCATACACACAGCAGAGATCCGAGTAGAGCGTCTGCAGTACAACTCGGTTCAGACCGCCTGTCTCTGTGAACCCATTCCCTTTCCCGCGTTTCCCTGCTCGCGGAGGCCATGACCCGAACGTGTGCTTCATATGATTGATGACCAGTGTCCGCATTTTTTCGTATCCCGCTCTCCACGGCTTGCATTCCGGGGCGCGACCTTCACCGATCCAAACCGCCGGGAAGGTAAAGTCGGTAAGCCGATTCTGCACGTTTTTTAAGCGAATGTTGTTAAGGTCAAGAGAAGCCCGATCGAGACTTTGTCTCGTCAAACGATCAACCATCTCAGTTGCAGGATTGGTTTGTAGCGCATCCCATCGACCGACAGCATGGAGGAATCCCTCCTGATATAACCGTTGAGACTGCCACCGCTCACCCATAATAATGGCGTCAAGAATCGACTCGTCGTCATTACGGACATCGTCCAGTCTGAGCTCATCAATGTAGTGATTAAGATGGTTTTCCGCCGCTTGAAGCCGCGCAATATCGCAAGAGTGAAGTCCGAGTTGGTCGTATATCCTATTGAAGACCGTGTAGGCGCTATCAACCACAGGAGTAGCTACCAGAAACGACAGCGTCAAAAAGGCAAATAGATTCCGCACATCCACAAACTGTTGGAGGGTGTGATCTGCTGCGATTTTGGCCTGTTTGGCAGCGTCCTTTGGACTCAACACGCTCATGGTCTGGGGTTTATCCAAATTCTGCAGGATCGGGAAATAAACTTTAAACATGATACCAGGCTCGGGAGACTGCTTCCCGCTCATCGGCGCAGGGGACGCAACACGGGATGCATTTGCCGACGTGTAAACCTCGTCACCAGGGCCTCCAAGCGAGTCTCTCGAGTGCCGTTGTAGAGGCGAGGATGTCCCGCTTGACGCCGCGGTTCCATTCTTCGTTGATGCGTTGTCGCCATGGCTGAAGAACAAGTCCTGGGGATGTCTGCTGCTGCCCTGGCGGCTCGGAGGCCCTGATCTCGGTTCGCCAACAAGAGGGACGTTTTCGATGCAATTCTTAAGAGCTGTGTGCATCAGGTAGCTCGAGCGGATGCGGAAGCTGGGCATGCTGTACTTCGGATTTGGATTGTCCTTCTCATCGAGATAAACGAGCGTATCACCGTCCGCGAACCACAGTGAGTCGTCCTATTAAAGATCTCCACGTTAGCTTACAGATATTCCCCCGAGTTCCTGTGTGGCTTCCATACCGGTTCTCCTCGAATCAACGGCGAGTAGTCGAACTCCTGCAGATCGGTCGTGTTGGTCCCCATGGGAGCCAGCCTCCAGCACTGAAGCACCTCGCCATTCGCCTTCTTCTTCTTGTTCTCTTTCCGTAGCCGAGTGACCTCTATTGGCTTTGCTGGCCCGGGGGCCAAAGAGTTTCCGGACGACGTCCCAGGCCTTGACCAGCCGCCCATTGAGCTCCTGGAACTGGGTCTCGACCCCACGGCAAAAGGCGCCACGGGAGCTTGTAAGATTTCGCCATTATCTCCGAATACTGCGGACGTCGGGGTGTGGGCATGTCGCGCATTCAGCGAGCCGCCGTGGCCAGCATATTGTCGATTCTGGAATCCGACGGTGTGCCTATCTCTCGAGGACCCACCAAAAGACGATACGCTTGGACTTGGTGAAGGGAGGGTAAGGTCGGCGGGCATGACAGGGGGAGGAGGAGGGTGATGATGGCCGAAGTGATAGCTGGTTGCTCTGCTCTTCGGACCTAGAGGGGGAGTGGGCGGAGAAGAATTGTTCAAGCGGAGACTGTCAGTCGTCGGGCCGAAGAGCGACGTGATGCGCTTTACGCCTTTCAAGTGCTTTGGTCTCCTGAGAGATGCGGGACTAGACATGGTGGGCAGAGGTTAGCGGATCTCGCAGCCGTCAATTCGTCATGGACTAATAAAAGAGGCGGGCGGAGGATTAGATGTGGCGTAAGTGCGGGCGGACCGGATAGAAAGAAGCCCGAAGTAGAGGATTGCGACGAGGGAGGTTGCGACGAGGAAGTCAGCAGTTTTGTACCTCCCAACGCGCGCATTCAGGCCTTCTCGCACACATAATGCGCGGCCAGGAGGTGAATTAGAGGAGCAGGGTGAAACCTCAGACAGATGGCATGACAGGGTCCAACAGAAGTTGGTGGACGCATTGCAGCAACATACCTGAGAATCCACGTAGGAGGCAGCGGGTGCTTGTGGAAGCACGGGACAGACGAATAGAAGCGATCAGAGGGGCGTTATTGTGTCGAGCAAATGAGCGTGGGGGATGGCGGAAGGAGAGGGAGGGAGGGGCAGCGAGAGAGTTGATGGGCGATGGAGACGTGATCGAGAAGGAGCGAGAACGAATGGGGAGGAGGATCCGGTGATGGTGGAGAGAAACTCGGAGCAGGTCGGCGATGGTGGGGAGGAGGAGAGAGGTTCAAGATGATGAATGGTGAAGGGGACAGCGGGACAGACAGGATTCAATACTATGAGTTGCGGCTGACGGGGGAGAGGTAATCAACTCAACCTTGAGAGATGCAAACCAGCCGGCGCTGGGTCAACTTGGAGAAATCGGAAGTGGGAGTGACGGATCTTGAGAAGATCCCGGTGGTGTAACTAGTGAGTTCGTTCATCTTCTTCTTTGATCTTCTCCACCGCACTCCCGCTCTTGCCTCACCCCAAGGCTGACCGCTCGGACGCATCTGGTACATTTCATTTCTCTCTCATCTTTGATGAGCTCTCTCGCGGGATGGATACGAGGTTGGCAGAGTGAGTGCGCAGCCCACGGCGCTGGTGTCGTGTCATGTCAACCCCCCATGTTGAACGGATCTTCGGGACACCGCCACGCCCATCATCCAGCTGTCACCGCTCCGCCCGCCATGGACAGGAGAATCTTGCACTTCATCCACCGATATAAATATGTAGGCACACAACACAACCACACTTCCAAACCCCTCCTATTCGCCATATCAGCCCATCCCCTCCCCATCCATTGATATTTCCTCCTCCCCATCTGTCCCGTTGCCTTTCCTCACCACCATGACGCAACTCACGCGACATCCGTGCACTCGCCCCCCGCCAAGCCTCCCCCAGTGCCGAATCAACCGTCTCCGTGCGGCAAGAAGGAGCTCCGACTGGCCATCTTCCCGCCCTCGAGCTGTGACGGCTGAAGCTGAACTCTCCAACCTCTCTTTTGTCCAGTGAGCGGCTGGGCCACTGACCAACATCTCAATCGTTGTCCAACGGCCCATCGTTGTATATCCAACGGCGAGGGCTATAGATATCCTTCCCCCATAGCGTCCTTCTCGAAGCATCGAACCCTCTAACTGGTGCACCGGTATGCTGTCGACACCGGTGTTGCTTCTTTTCTTAGGTCGACGTAGGTACTAGGTAGCCCCCCGGAAAACCCCTGACCAGTCTGTATCACAAGCTCCATCTACTTCTAACCCGCTTCCTGCCACTTCCGCTGTGGGATAGAGTAAAGTAGAGTATAGAGTTCTGTTTCAACGCGAAGAAGTTTATTGGTGTAGCTTAATTGAGTGGCGTAGAGTAGATTAGGGCTCGGAGGTTGGTCCGGATCATCATTGTCATGAGGTAGGGGATTGTGGGGGTTAGGTTGCTGGGAATTATGTTGAAAAGAAAAGATCGGGGGTCTATTCCGAGTTACTCGGAGCCCCGAAGATTAACGGTTAGTAATTTTGGGAAGTGAAATAGTTCACAGTTGTGTGTGTACCAAAAAAAATGAGCGTGTTGGGGTTGTTGCACACATTATCACTCCGCATCACAAAGTGGGAGCGGCAACGGTGGTTCCTCGTTCCATTCCATTCAACTTCTCCAAGCTGATTTTTCTCTCATCCTATCATCCGTACTTCTTCCTCCTTCCATCCCCTCCTCCTCCTCCACCACCATCTCATCTTCATCCATCATCCTTCTCACCACCCATCGGTACACCGCCGTGCATTCTCACTCTACTTCTGCATCCGATCCCGCCGTGTCATCACATCGCTAGCAACATACCGTATCGACCGGCGACCTTGCAACGTAACGAGTAATGCCGTTCTCTGCGGTTTCCGGCTGGAGGGGAGCGAGATGTAGCGGACAAGCCACAGTTACTCACCTGGATCCCAATCCTCGCTCATCAGGTTTGCACTGAAATCTGCAATTTTAGGTTGAAAGTTTGCTAACTAGTCGATAGATTGCTCACGGCACGATTATTCTGTGCCCCTGCTATGACCCGATTTATTCCAGAGCTCTATCCAAGTCTGATCAGCCCAAAGAGTAGTTCGAGCCACAGACATCCATTTTCCACACCAATCCGACACCACCGAGACCGTTTGAATCACCACACGCTCAAGTGGAAATCGACGAGAGCTGGCTCAGCAAGGCCCAGGACCCTGAATGGATCGATGATTCCTGGTTTTACGAAGACTACATGCTCTTCTTCAGCGCACTACCCAGTACCGTGATTGACAGAGTGTTCATACCGGGGAAAGCGGTGGAACGCCTTCATAAGATGGATTTGCTCGGAGCTCTCTGAAAACAACATCTTGAGCATCGTCACGTCTCAACACCCGAAACCCAGCCCGCCGAGAGATATAGATTCGCCACTTACCCTGGAGCAAGCAACCCAGGGAGCATCCCAAGATGTATCAGTCATGATGACTGTCCTATCGGAGCCAAGTGTGACGGGCTGCGATGAGAATCTGGCGACATTAGCATTCGCCTCCACCAACCGGCTCGCGTTTCCATGGGACTCGGTCTCAACCCCCAAATCCCGCCTCCTCTCCGTCCCCCAACTTATCGGAGAGACTAGGCTCTTGATGGGGGGGAATACAACGAACCCCCAATGGGATACGAGACCGCCGCCCCAAACGTGGGATTCTCCACGTAGCTTTGGAGGAGCGGGTTGACGTGCACATCAGCGTCGTCATAAAAGAGAAGATGGTGGCTCTGGAGCTCGGGCTGGGAGACTACTGGCCGGAGAAGCCGGAGGAGTATAGCCCCGCGGGTAGAGTGCTGAAGGTCTCCCCGAGCCGGGGAAGACGGCCGGGGAGGTTGGTGGCGGGGACTGGGGGCATTATGGGTTGAATTGCGAGGGGGAAACGAGGAATGGAGTGGAGACGGTGGTCTGTTCAAGTTTCGTTGCTTGAGGGCCCATGGTGAAGGTTGAATTTGCCGATTGTCGGGGTTGGTATGGTTACGGATGGAACTGGCTTTGTTTGTTGAGAGCGGTTGTTTTCGGACTAGAGTAAGTGCGGTAAAAAAAATATTATGTGGGCTTGATGGTGGTATTGGTTGTAGATTGATACCGCCGTCGGTCATTGTGATGGGTTACGAACTGGAATTGATATCGTTGCCATGAGGTGGTCTGATGCAACTTGGTCAGTTTGAATGTGAGACTAGGGGAGAAGGTGCCAAACTGATGGTGAGGAATTGATTGAGGGTGAAAGATGGTTGGAGGGTTGAATGGAGAGTGGGTGGTAAGGGTAAGAGTTCAAAGTGTAGGGAACGAGGATGAGGATGGGTGAAGGAGTGATGGAGAGAATGATTACCTAAGGTCATGTGGTGATACACGGTGATGCAAACTCTGTGCTACTGTGCACGATTACCTAAGACTGTGCATCCTAGTCTGGTGATACTCGGTGACTCAGAGCTCCCCCATTAATCTTCATCGTGGCCTCAACTCCGTGTCCTCCTCTGACTGCGTCTCTGTTCGCCGCAACTGCCCGTCGGCGAGCTACCCACGCGCCATCTTTACCTTCCCTCGTAGCCATATCCAGCTCGAGGTGAGTGGCTTGTCCCATCATTCTGATCCACAATAGAATTGACTCATCCGTGCCACCCACAGGCCCAAGCTCCCACAAGCTCCCGTGAGCTTTTATCCACTTCACACTCGAGTCATCCACCACTACGACCTCTACCATTTCACCGAATCCTCTTCAAACCAGCAATAATGTCGGCTTAAGCGTTCCTTTCCCGATTTCGTCTCGAAACCCAATTGCCACCACCGCGATTCCTACCGTGACGACTGCTTCTGCAATCCCGACACGGCCGCTGCTGCTCTGACTCCCAGAAAACATCCTCCACAATGACAACCGCCGTATTTCGACTTCAGATTCCTATACCGACGATAACCAGATCCGTATTCATCACTGCACGACAAACTGCTGATACACGACGACGCTGAGACGGAGAGAGACGCATTTCACCATCACCGTCGGGAGATCCTTCCATTCGCAAACGCACACCCCCGAGGCCCTACACTCTTCCCTGGGCTCAACCAGACCGTATAACCCATCTCCAATCACCCCACCATGTCGAGTATCTTCACATTCAACCACTCACCGCCGAAGCCGGCGTCTCCATGGTCAGGCACGCCGACCAGCGCGCCTACTCCCTCCATTACACCCTCCAACGACCCTACGGTAATCCTCGACGACATCCCAGGGCATCTGCGCAGCTCCCTCAATTCCGGGCGGGTCCGAAACTCGCACCAATTTCCCTACGCCACAAATGCGCAGCTTGTCGACGACCGCGGAATGCCCATTTCCACGCTGTCGTCAGAGCCCGCCATCGGCGCCACGGAATACAAGCTCTCGCTAGCCCACGTCGGGAAATCAGGCGCTCGCCGCGAACAGCTGATTACCCAGCTTCTGTGGCGGCTGCAGCAGAGCTCCGCGTACCATGGAACGTCGACGGGCGCGGGTGGACAGTCGCCAGGGATGCTGTTGGAGTCGCATGGAGCGCTGTATGAAATTGGGGTTGCGGATGATGGGACGTTTGTCGGGATTCCGGAAAAGGAGATGGACGAGAGTCTGGATAATCTCAGATCGATGGCGAAGGATATAGGCGCAACTGTAGAGATCATCCGACGTGAGTTTGTGCGTTGTGTCACGGCAGACGATGAGGAAAGAGCAAAGCAGAAAAGAAGAGAGCATATTAAGGCCAAGTTACGTGCGCGCGGAAAGAATCAGCAAAAGATGAGGATGAGGGATGGGAAGTTGGCGAAGGTTCCGTTCGATGACGCAAAGTGTGAAGAGGAGCTGGTGAGGCTGGATGCTCATGAGCTCGAGAAGTTTGCGATCCCGGTGATAGGGACAGAGTTGTGGGTGGTGGAAGCACTGGTCAGACCAGGGGCTGCGACACTCATCGGAACTGGAAGTGATGATGGAGTGTCTGGAAGAAAAGAGAGTATTGGAGCAGACAACAACGACATCAAGCCCGCCCAGGAGCTCCGAGTAAGCCTTACCGGCCCCACGACGAGCGGGAAATCCACTCTCCTTGGAGCCCTTACAACCGGCGAACTCGACAACGGGCGTGGGAAACTACGTCTCTCACTACTCCGGCACCACCACGAAATCATCTCGGGCATTACCAGTTCCATCGCCTGGGAAATCTTTGGTTACAAACCGACCACCCACGCCCCGCAATCCGTATCCCCCGAATCCGACGACAACCCTGACCACGACGGCTTCTTTACTTCCGACCCCGACGATGCCCAAGGCCTCGCGGCCAACGCCACGGCCGCAGCACGCCTCGTTAACTACTCCACCGGGAATGTCTCCAGCTGGACCGACATCCACGCGTCTGTCACCAACCCTCTGCATGTCCCATCATCATCTCCCGCCTCCCCAGGCCGCATCGTCTTCATCTCGGATTCCGCGGGTCACACCAAATACCGTCACACTACAATCCGCAGTCTCGTCGGGTGGGCGCCCCACTACATTGTCCTCCTCATCCCAGCCAACGACGCCGACGTCAACTGCGGCGCCAACGGAACCTACAACCTGAGTGATGACATCCGGCGCCACTTCAATCTCTGTTTACTTCTCAAATCTCCACTCGTCGTGCTGTTTACCAAGATTGAAGTCGCCGCGAAATCAGGCTTCACTAAGCTGTTCAGCCATGTTCTCGGCGCGCTGAAGCAGGCGGGCCGGAAACCGATTACAGTCGCCGACCCGGGGAAAGTCGATGACGTTGTCAACCAGATCAAAAACGACCACAGGGCAGTGCCGGTGCTGTTTACCAGCGCGGTGAGGGGCGATGGGATTGCGACGCTGCATGAATTGTTGATGAGGTTACCAGTTCCATCACAGCAGCCGAGAGAGGATGCTCCCAAGGCGGGGACAACTGGGGAGGAGGTGAAAATCGACCCTCTCTTCCATATCGAAGAGTTTTACGATATCAAGCCGATCCCGCTGCAGAGCACTCCCGGCAACACCGCTGCGGCTAGTCAGGAGGGCATCGTCATCTCAGGGCACCTGAAATCCGGCACCATTGCAGTCGGCGATATCCTCACTCTCGGCCCGTTCTCACCCCCATCTTCTTCCTCTCCGACCCGAAATCCACGCACCCGCAGCCGCCGCATCCGGCAACGCAACCCCTCCTCCCTCTCCACAGCAGCAGGAGGAGGAGGCATCAACAGCACCGATGCCGACGCCGACTACAGCTCCGGCTCCGGCTCGGCGTCGGGGTCAGACCACCAGCCTGAGCAGCACCAGCAGCACCAGCAGCAGCAGTCATCCCCTTCTCGACAGTCTCGTAAGCACGCGGATCACCAGGAATGGCGGAAAATCCAGATCGTGTCTATCCGCCACCTGCGACTCCCGGTAACGAGGCTAAGGGAGGGGGAGGCGGGGACGATCGGGATTGTGCCGATTCCTTGTGCTTCCTCCCCTCCCGCTCCCGCTCCTGTTCCTGTTGTTCATGCTTCTTCGCCGTTGGCGTCTGCTCCGGGAGGTGGGGATGTGCTGAACGGTGAGGGCGGAGAAAATGGGGTTGATGGAGATACCATGATGGCGCCACTGAAGATCCACCGCGGTATGGTGCTCCTCCCAGCGCAGCACGCGAGCCGCGCGGGGAATCGACTCAGCTTCACCATTTCCATTCCCCCCTCCATTTCGCCATCATCGGCTGCGGCGTCGGTAGCACAGTACCCAACAAAACACGACACGCTCCAGATCTTCGTCGCCAGTGTAAGGAGCACCGCGAGGGTCGTCGATATCCGGCACATACGGGGCGGCAACAGAAGTACACCGGGGGGTGATGCAGATGGAGGTGCAGATGGGGATGGAGATGAGGAGCAAGAAGTGGTGGTGGAAGTGCATTTCACCCGGGAGAACACGACGGCGTGGGTGGAGGTTGGGGAGAGGGTTGTGGCGGTGAGGGTTGGGGGAAGCGCGGGCAGTGGGAGTGGTGCGGGCCAGGGAGAGGAGGGGTGTTGGGTTGGGAGGGTTTGTGCTGGTGCTGGTGCTGGTTGCCAGTGAGTAGAGGAATGTTTACTGGGTTGGGGGGGTGGGGGGAAGAAGAGTTGAGGAGGAGGAGGAGGAGGATGTGGGTGGTTTGGATTTGGGTTTACAGTTCGTGATGGAAGTTGGTGTTGGAAGTTAGGTTATGGGTCATCACGGATCGAAGAATTTTCGTTTTTTTTTTTCTTTTTTCATTTGTTGTCTTTGCTATGCTTTTCGTTGCTATTTTTTGGTTTACGCTTTCGTTTTTGGTCGTTGTTGTTGTTTTCCAGCAGCATCCTGATGTTCACAACTTAACTTCAAGTTGACTTAAATTTAACTTTTCTGGATTTTTGATGGTGACTCCGAGTCGGATCTACATCTCGCGTTTTCAGTTATAACGTTATAAAGTTACTATAGTTAGTAGCTACCATATTATCTGCCTGTTTCAACTTCTGTAAGTTACTGGAGAATTTTGTTTTGCAATTGCGGTCTGCCGCCAGTCGAAAACCAGGCCTCCGGACATTCCCCAGTTAAATACAGGTTAAACATAGGTAAAGTGTAGGGCCGTCGGAAGCCTTCCAATTAAACACATGCCCTAGTATTAATAGTATTTCCCCATCAATTACAGACCGCCCACAAAATCATCGGGGGTCTCCCAGTCGAACCATTTACCCCTCGCTTGAAACTCTCCCACATGGCGTCTACACCGTGACTTCCGAGTCCCAGCTCAACGCCACGTCTTCATGGCATTCGCTGCCAAAATAAATAAATAAATAAATAAATAAATAAATAAATAAATAAATAAATAAATAAATAAATAAATAAATAAATAAATAAATAAATAAATAAATAAATAAAAATGATCATTGATCGGGCCCATAGGGACTTTCGCCTTGATGAACCTGAACTCATGATTTGCAACAATTTCAGCTTGCCTTCCACATCTTTCCCTATCCATCTTCTCTTGCCTACTTCTCTTTTCTTCTCGCTCACTGCATCCTTCCTCGTGAGTGCTGCAGGGGAGTGCAACACCAGTAGCAGGCGAACAAGCTGTATTGCGGACGAAAGCTGGTGTGATAACTGTGTCCTACAAAGGATATCCGGGGGGCGCAAGTTCATGACGGCGAAGAGAAGATGTGGTACTTTCGAGAAGACCTCACATCCCGTGGGCCCAGTGGCCCCCTCATTTGACACAACATCAATCGAGTGATACTCCATGCAACGACTGACTGTACTCTATATCTGCTATGTTCTCCAGGTGGCCAGTGCGCCCCAAAACAAGGCAGTTTCACCCGACAAGCAAAAAGAAAGTACCTCTGCATGGAATCAAACCAGGAATCTCCTCTAAGAATAGGTGATGGATAAGAATAGGGGTGAGGTGCGATACCGTTACACCACAGAGGAAGACAACGAAAGCAAGAGGTGGAATGTGAGCACAAGACACGCAGCGAGCTGAGCTCAACGCTACCGATAGGCATGCTGAGTTATTATTACTTATTAAGCATCGATTCTCCGACTCTGGGAGCGCCTCATGGCTTGTATTGTGTGTCTCGCTGGATTATTGTATATCACCTCTCAAGCGCCGACACAGACAGTCCAGTCAGCTAAACCCCACACCCCACATCCTGATGAAGAGAAACCCGGGGGATATCCTGAATTTAACATTTTTATGCTACTAACACTAACTAACGTCGACGACGCAACGGGCAATGGTGCGGAGGGGACGCAAGTTCAATCAAACCCCTGTCCGCTCCAAATAACCGTTATCTGTTTTTGAATTAACAACCTCAACTAACCTCATCTCCATCTCCATTTCCATTCCCATCTCCATCTACACTACCTCCTCCTCCAATCCCATTGCTGGTCGGCGGGCACAACACTACTCGGAAGAGCTCATAGTACTCACTCTCGTCTACCATCTAACCACCGGCACCCAACACCTATCAACCGTAACCAATCTCGCAAACGTCTCCACCTCCCGTTCAGCCACAAACCTAAAAATCGGGCGAATAGTGTGATAGAATGTTCGCATCGACTCGCTTTCATCACGGTACAACATCAGCAGCTGTGCGAATGTCTCGAAATCGATATACCAGTTTGGCGGCGGGGGTGAGAGTTGACCGCGAGGTCCGATTATCTTCGCGCAGTCAGTCAGCGTTGATTCTATAGCGAGTATGGAGGCACAGTGGTTAATAGTATAGTAAATAGTATAATACATACCTCGGGGAGGTTTCTCAGCAACGCGAGTTGCGCCTTCCCGAGACCATAGCCCTCGATTTGTTTGAGCTTCACAAACTCGGCCAGCTCGAGAATAGTCTCCGTGTAGTGCCAGGGTATCATGGAATGCATCTCGGCGACGTCAGCCTCGGACTCGAAATGCTCGAGGAACACAACTAGGAGGTCAACGGTAAATGCCCGAAGGACATTGTGGTTCTGCGTGGTGATGTCATCATTGAGGGCTTCTCTCTCGGCGAGGAGATTGGTGAATCGTAGTCCGCTTATGTTTGTCATTTTGTATGTGTTTTGGGGTTGTAATGGCCCGGGGATGATGAAAGTAATCCGGGGCCTGTTGATGAGACGGTGGAACCTGAAGGGAAGAAGGTGAGTCTGGGTGGTGGATTATATACGATACCTCCCAGTGGCGGGTGGTCCGGCCTCAAAGTGTATATCGTGTGTACACTACATTACGATAAAGTTCAGAAGAGTAAGTTCGAGACTTGCGTGGACACGTGTGATTTGAAAACCTTAATACCCTCGGCGGAAACGTGGAAAAAGAAAATGAAAGCAAAATACAGAATAAAGGAGTGTAGGTAGCTGGATATGAGATACCATAGATTTCAAGTTCATGACCCCTGCAACCCGCTCACCACCAATCCAGTCATCTAAATTCCGCACCATTACATCCTTACAACATCAAACAAGACTCCACTTCTAGCCCCATCACGAGGACGTTTTTTTTTTTTTTTTTTCCTGATATTTTGTCCCGCTACCACCGCGACGGCGCACACTTTCTCTCAGCTCGCTCGGGATGTATCGTAGTATTGTAGTAATAGTAGCAGCTGGCTAAGCTTTAACTCCGGCCCGGGTCCGCTGTTTTGGATGATTATTCTTGATCGATGGATTTTTGTCGAGGTATCACGAGGTCGCATCATGGCAGCAGAGCGAAAACTTGAATGGACTCATGCTTGCAACTTGCGGATGATATCTCGGGAACCCACTTGGCCGCCGAAGAACAGCAACACAGCAACACAGCAACACAGCGACACAATCAGTTGTACTATGCGACTAGCAGTAGCGTGTAGTGTGCTTAATTGTGGTTGTTGCTGCTACTACGAGATTAATTGTGGTGTATTAAGACGGGTTCAACAGTTTTAACAGGACTATCGATAACATGGACAATTGCATCGCAAGGAAAACAACGACAAGGCAAAATATTATAACGTTAAATCAGAAGGGAAAGCGAGGACACAGCAACAGCAACAGTGACAGCAACAGTGACAGAAACAGCACAAAACACAGATGACAGGAAAAAAAAAGAAAAGAGAAAAAAAAGGTATCCCTCTCCACCATCCACTCAAATTCAACCCAAAACCCAAAACCCAAAACTCAAAACAACGCAAAACCCGGGCCAAAAAGCAGTCTATACCATAAAACGCCACTTCCCATCACCGTCATCACTCACACCATCCCCACTACTCCACGCGCCTCTTCTTCTCGCCGCTACTCCCCTGCACATAACTCCCGATCCCTCTCTCGAGCAACCCACTCGTCTGCCTCCTCTGCAGCGTCCTCATTTGGCCCCCTTCCCTTCCAGCATCATTTCTTCCACCCTCCTGCTGTTGAAACTGCATCTGCAAACTCCCGAATTGTCGCGATGTGGAGCTGAGCCGTCGTGGCGCCGGTGAGGGCGAGGTGGCGAGGTCTGTGTTGACTCTTCGGGGGGGGGGGGGGGGGGGGGGGGGGGGGGGGGGGGGGGGAGGAGGAGGGGGTGGATAGGGTGGATGGGATGGGGGAAGGAGGTCGGTGGTTGTTCTGCGGAGGCCCATTTGCGGGGGGAGGTCGGTGTTGGTTCTCCTCAGGCCCATCTGCGGCGGGGGGAGCATATCGGTGTTTGCTCTCCTCAACCCAATTTGCGGAGGAGGAGGAGGAGGAGGAGGAGGAGGAGGGCGGGCTGGTGGTGGGATGTCCACTAAAGGAGCATCCGCATCCGGCATCTCAACATCACGCTCCTCCTCCACCAACCGAATCGTCGCTTCCGGTATCGCGGGCAGCATAGTCGGCGGACTCACGTCCCTCCTCGCTTTTTCCGGCGTGGTCCTCGGCGACAAATCCGTTATCGGTGTCAACCGGTTCACATGTTGCTTCCTCCCCTCCTGTTCCCTCCATGTCGTCGAGCTCGTAGACCTGATCGTCGACGCCCTCGACTCCGATCTCAACTGGTGCCGATTCACCAGCACCTGCATCCTCTTCACGACAACCTCATTATCATACTTCTCCCCCAGCTCGTTCCCGCGGCATATGATGGCCGGGAACATGACCATCTTTACGAGCGCCTTTTCGTCCGCGAGGTCCTGCTCGGACATGCCGAGGTCGACGGCGTTGACGGCGTGCATTTTCGCGGGGTCGTAGGGGATCGTGTTGCTGACTTCGCCGTTGTCGTCGTATTCTGGGCGCGGGGCGCGCTGCATCACGTATTCTGCGCGCTGGGTGCGCATTTCAATGGAGAGCGTAACGGCGTGGTCGACCAGGGTGGTGAGTGCGGTGATGGCGTCCTGGTGGTGGTGGGCGGGTGGAGGGAGGATGAAGTGGAGGTGGCGCATGATTTCTGCGGCGGTGGCGTGTGTGTCGGTGAGGATTTTTTGGCGGAAGGCAGGGCGCTGGGTTAGGAGTGTGAGAGTCGTGGCACGCCATTGGTGCACGGCTTCGAGCTTGTTGTTGTTTTTGGTTGCTGGGAGGGCGGGGTTAGAGGTGGTGGGAGATTGGGGGTTGGATGAAGGGGGCTTACCGACTTCCCCGAGCGTGTGCTCGAGTTCCAAGAGGCGTAGTCGCTGCTCTTTGTCGAGCCCGAAGAGGTAACGGGAAAAGACGAATTCCCAGAGCATACGCATCATCATTGCCGTAAACACTTGACCGCGGCGGGACTCGTCCTTGAGCATTCTCCTCACACCGCGGTCATCCAGCATGACATTCTCAAACCGCTCCTTGACGTCATCATCTTGAATGCGATGCACATGTACAATCCTCTGTCCTGCCGACCAGTTCGAAAAGCGCTCACAAAAGTCCCGGACCTCTGCAAACAGCTTATCCGACGAGTTTACAAAGTGTTGGAAATCTTTGATATCGAGATAGCGATCACTCTGGCGCTGATTAACCTTGCGCTGGAGCTGGCGAATATCTTCTCTGGCCTTGTCGAGTTCGCGACGGAGCCGTGTGAGTTCCGTGTCTTTTGTCTGAAGCTCGTTGCGCAGGATGCGCTCGACGCCAGTGTGCATTTCCTGGAATTGTCGTTCGAGCTCCGCGTGCTCAGAGGCGAGCTTCTTGTACTGCTCATCCTTCTGCTGGACCTGTGCCGTGAACGTGGCTTCGTGGTGTTTCCGTGCGGCGGAGAGGGCCGTGTTTGTTTGGAGGAGTGTATCGTTATGCAATGTGAGGCGCTGGACCTCTTCGCGGTACCAGGTGAGCTTCTTGTTGAGTTCTTCCAGCTGGCTGTCCTTCTCCTTAATCATATCCTCGCGCGACTTGATTGCGTCATTGAGCTCCGTCGCCTGTTGCTTATGTCTCGACCTCGACTCAATCAGCGATTTTTCCAGATTCGCCTTTGTCTGTTCGAGGGTGGTATTCTCGGTCGCGAGCTGCTGCACCGTATTCTCGAGATCCATAATCTGCAGGCTCTGTCTCCTCCTAATACTCGGTGGTCTGGTCGGGGAATTCGGTGTCGGCGCCCTCTCTCCATATGCCTCCAGAACATCCGGCTGTTTCCCGTGGCTCCGCACCGAAGACGACGATGAGATGCGATCACCAAAAATGACATGTTCGGACGATACGCGAGCGGCACTATGCAGTTCAGATCCTACCCGGCGCAGGGATGGTTGCCGGTTCGCGTGGCGCTCGCCTCGCTTAAGAACCTGCATTCTCTCGAACTCCTTGGGAACCTTGGGGAGGTCGCGGTGGACGAGAGGTGGTCCGAATGTGCGTGTTCGCTTGGGGACGTCAAAGGAAAGACGGTTGATGATGTCCTCGGACGAGATGAAGCGCTGGCCGATCGCGGGCAGGGATGAGGTTGGCGGTGCTGGTTGCGATGTGACGCGTTGCGCGAGCGCCGAAGTAATAGATGCTTGCCGACGCAGATCTGAGGCCGAGCTGGAACGTTTCGCAACGAGAATCTTTTCTCCTGGGTCGTTGTTGAATTCGCGTTGGTCGAGCGCTGGGGAGATTTCCTGCGATTGTTGTTCTGTGATAGTAGGGAGTTCCGTAGGGCGACGCGAAAATGATGGTCGTGTGGCTGTCTCACTCTGTAGTGCAACCCCGTGATCCGATTCGACAGAGCGCGCCTGTTGTGGTTCCAGTGACACAGGCACCGGGAGAGATTGGCGCCGTGGTGATAAGGAAAATTGTTTTGCGCCTGATGACTCGTCGCTGTCAGAGGACGCGGATTTCGACGTGAACGGGTCGTCGTCGTCGTCAGGAGACAGTCCGCCAAAGATGGATTGGCGCGGTGGGGCGCGTGGCTGGTCACGTGAGTGTGATGATGGTGGTGATGATGGAGCCGGTTGAGAGTCGAGAAGAAGACTGCTGATGACACTCGGGTCCGAGATGGTGTCGGCGCGTTGATGTGGCGATCGCAGATTATCCCACGACGGAATATGGCTGAGAACGTCTCGTAGCAATCGTCCGCGGGGCTTCTCAACCTGGACCTCGAGAGATTCTGCCGCAGAAGAATCTGATTCACCAGAAACCTTGCGGAACGTGACTTCAAATCCAGGGTCTGCTTCAACAGAGACCTCAGCGACTTCTTTTTCGGGTGCAGTAATTCCAAGGGAAAAAGCTTTTTCGGGGTTTTCAGATGATAGGATATCTGTAGCATGTCACATCAGTAAGTCCATTTCGTCGCTAATCATAATCCACCATACCTTCAATAGCGCTTCTTTCGAGCGCCTTTGCGACAGAAAACGGGACCGATTCTTGAGTGTTGCTAAAAGCACGAGCCTCGAGCGATGGAAGATCAAGCGTCGCCTTGAACGCTTCAATAGCAGGTTTAGTTGTATCGTGTTGCGATAAAAGATCAGTAAACTTCTTCCGGAGCTGTGGTGGTGGAGAGTGTAGCGGCGTATAAGGCCGAATATCAGCAGATGGGTTGATAGCAAAAGCAGTCGCAATAGCGTCTTCGAGCGCGGCGTTTACGTCTTCCTCAGCCGGAGCCCGGGGCCTCTTCGTCTCCCCGTCACTCTCCGCTTCAGAATCAGTGTCAAACGGTGTAGAGTCTTTGGTATCCTCGGTCAGTTCAGTAACAGTAGCAGTGTGCGCGTTTGTGGTTGGTTCGAAAGCGGTATCAAGCGTGGTTGATAAATTGTGTACTGAGTTGACTTCATCGGAAATCGCGACACCGTATTGCTGCTGTTCATCGCGATCAGAGTCCAGTTCTGTGCTGATTTTCGAGGTATCCGACATCTCCAGCTCCGTCAACTTGTCGAGCGAGCGTCCGCGGCTTCTTCGCAGCATCAACACCTCTTCTTCATCTGTCTCATCGTCATCATCATCATCTCCCTCAACCGGCATCTGCATCTGCATCAACCCCACACCCCCAACAACCTCAGTCTCTCCTGGAGACACGACAACTGCGCGAGCGTATTCCTCATTCGCAGCGGAGACCAGCCCGCGGGCCTCCGCTTCACCGTTTTTTGGCATCACGCCATGTTTCGCCAAGTACCGCAACTTCCTCCTCTGCGTTTTCGACAACTTCTTTCCGGGCTGGGACGAGGACATGGTGGCGACACTAGACGCGACGCTGCCGGCATCAGACGCATCATCACCATCACCATCCCGGTCTCGGTCTCGGTCGAAAACCTGGAAATGCGGCGGAGGGGGGCCGTCGACTGGATCGAGCTGTTCCTCCGGGGCTGTGGGAGCTGGTGCCGGGCTCGGTGGGGATTCGAGAACTGGTGAGAGGGTTCGGGGGACTTTCGGGAGGTAGAAAGGGTTGGTAGGGTCGTTGGATGGGAGCGTAAACTCAGCGGATTGAAGCTCTTCGACGGCGTCGTGCCATGGGTCTAGGTCTGGGAGATCTTCGGATTCGGCGGGGAGTTGGTAAGGCGATGATGCGGCGCTGTTGGGAAGCGATAGCTCCTGTGGAAGGAATCCGTCGGTCGGGTCGTCCCAAGGGCTCAATGGAAGTTCTGGCAGATCATCCGGGATAGTTGGAAGTTGATACGGACTTGCTGGGTTGCTGACTGGGAGATCGGTTTCTTGGGGGCGTACACCATCGGTTGGATCGAACCAAGGGCTTCCGGGCAATGCGGGCAAGTTTCTTGGGATCTCAGGAAGCTGATACGGACTCCCCGGTCTCGTGCCTGGAAGTTTCAGATCCTGAGGCTTGACGCCATCGGTCGGGGAGTCCCATGGAGATCCTGGCAACTGTGGCAGATCAACCGGTACTGCAGGAAGCTGATATGGCGAGTTCGGGCGACTTGATGGGAGATCAACCTCCATAGGCTTCGGCCCCAACGTCGGCGAATCCCACGGACTCTCCGGCAGCGACTTCTCCAACACAGCATCTTCAACCGCTGGCAACATATACGGACTCTCAGGCCTACTCTCTGGCAGCTCCTTCTCCGTTGGCCGTGGTCCCAGCGTCGGACTATTCCACGGCGACGCCGGAAGGAATGGTAAATCACCTGGAACATCGGGAAGCTGATACGGCGATTCCGGCCTACTACCCGGAAGCTCAAGATCCGTAGGGCGAGGTCCAAGAGTAGGGCTATTCCACGGTGATCCCGGTAGCTTCGTCTCCAAAGCCGTCGCCTCGACTTCCGGATATACGTACGGCGAGCCAGGGCGACTTGCCGGCAACACCGCTTCCATCGGCTTCGGCCCCAAAGTGGGGCTATCCCATGGCGAAGCGGGAAGCGCCTTCTCCAACGCTGTTTCTGAGACCTCTGGGAGTGCATAAGGGCTACCAGGACGGCTGATTGGCAAGTTTACTGTCTCTGGGAGCAATGTCGGGCTATTCCATGCGCTCTGAGGAAGTTCCGGAAGATCGACTGGAATTTCTGGTAGTTGGTATGGCGAACCAGGGCGGCTGTGTGGGAGCTCAGCGGTCTCGGGAAGTAGTGTCGGAGAATTAACGCTGCTCAGCGGCAGTTCCGGGAGATCTAATGGAACTTCGGGGAGTTGATATGGACTGTCGGGACGACTTTCAGGAAGGTAGACGTCTTTTGGAAGCTGTGTGGGGCTTGAGAATGAGCTCAAGGGAAGCTCCGGTAGGTCTTCTGGAACTTCGGGGAGCTGGTACGGCGATTCAGGACGGCTCCCGGGTAAGGACACAGTTTCCGGGAGTACTGTTGGGCTGTTGAAACCGCTCTCTGGAAGCTCAGGTAGATCTTTCGGGACTTCCGGGAGGACGTATGGCGAATTCGGGGTACTGGCAGGCAGGACAACCTCGCTGGGCAGCAAAGTCGGCGATGAGAAGCTGGATGGCGGTAGTGCTGGAAGATCCTCAACAACCGCGAGTGAGTAAGGCGAATTAGGTCTACTGATTGGCAGGTCGACTGTCTGGGGAAGCAACGTTGGCGATGAGAAGCTCGATTCCGGGAGCTGGACATGTAGAACATGCTCATCGACCAGGGGAAGCGAGTAGGGTGAACCTGGTCTGCTGTCCGGCAACTCCAACGTTTCCGGCAGCAATGTTGGGCTATTGAACCCACTCTCCGGAAGCGCAGGGAGATCCTTCGGTATTTCTGGAAGCGTATACGGGGAGCCTGGATGGCTCTCTGGGAGTTCAACACTCTGTGGAGGCAGAGTTGGTGAGTCGATTGGCGACAAGGGCAATTCTGGAAGATCGTGTGGTACAGCTGGAAGAATATAAGGAGAACCAGGTGCGCTCTCGGGCAGCTCCACACTGTGTGGGAGAAGTGTTGGTGACGAGAGACTCGACTCTGGTAACGCCGCAGTAAAAGCTTCTTCCTCAACCTCTGGCAGTTGATACGGTGAGCCTGGTCGACTACTTGGAAGATCGACCGTTTGTGGCAACAGTGTCGGGCTGGAAAACGACGATTCCGGGAGTTTGGGAAGATCAACAGGGACTGGAGGAAGTTGATACGGGCTCCCGGGCCTGCTCTCGGGCAAGCCATACTCGGCATATGGGATCGTCGGAGAATTGAAGGGCGACTCCGGGAGTGGAATGCTTCGCACGGTCGGATCGACTTCAGGGAGAGTGTATGGACTTCCAGGCCTGCTGATTGGGAGTTCATACTCGAAATATGGTTTAGTTGGAGACTCGACTGGACTCTCAGGCAACTGAACTTCGACCGCCTCTCTTGGAACTGCTGGCAACTCGTACGGGCTCTCTGGTCTGCTCACCGGAAGGTCATATTCGAAGTATGGTTTTGTTGGTGATTCGACCGGGCTGTCCGGGAGTGCAATAACTTTCGCATCCTCCTCAACCTCCGGTAATTGATATGGACTCTCTGGTCTGCTCGGTGGAAGCTCATACTCGAAGTATGGCTTCGTTGGTGAATCGATCGGGCTTTCCGGGAGAGTGCGTTCCTGGGCTTCCAGAGGGACCTCAGGGAGTTGATACGGACTGCTTGGACAGCTCACGGGAAGCTGGTAATCCGCGTATGGTCTCGTTGGCGAGTCGAGCGGACTCTCAGGTAGCGGCAAAGCAAGAAAATGCTCAGTCACGGAGCGAACCTCATAAGGCGACGACGGCCCACTCTCCGGAAGCGGGATTGATGATGCGGGGCTAGGGGTGTCGTCGGTGTCGCTGGTGATTTCTTCGTCCGATTCCGGTTCTGATTCTGAGTCGTCTTCGACCATGTCTTCAAGATCCTCTTCAAGATCAGTGTCCGAATCGTCGAGCACTAGGGCCTCCGGGATTTCCTTTTGCGGGAACAAGGTCGAGAGTTGTAAATCTGGTTTGGTAGCTGTTCCGGCGTTAACATCGAACCGCCCAGTTCAACAAGAGCGAGCATACCTTCTTCAGCCGCCTTCCTTGCCACCTCCTCTCTCTGTGAAGCCCTCGCTCTTCTCCTCTCCTCTTTCTCCTTCCTCTTCCTCTCTCTCATCTCCCTTCTCTCCACTCTCTCCTTCTTCTTCCTCTCCCTCTCCGCAATCTCCTCAGGCGTTCTCTTCCTCCTCTTCTTCTCGGCGGTCTTCACCTCCTTTATCTTCTCCTTTTTCCTCCTCTCTCTATCTTTATCCCTCTCCCTAACCTTCTCCTTCTCTTTTTCGCGTTTTTCATATTTTTCTCTCTTTTTCTGTTCTTTGGCTTCTTCCTTCTCGCGCTTCTCCATTGCTTTCCTCTTCTTCTCACGCTCCCACAACATGGCCGCTTTCTCGGAAAGCGTAAGCGGTCGGGAATGATGTTTTCCCATCTTATGCGACGAGGAAGAATGCTGCAAATCTCCACCACGAAGGCGACCAAACTCACCATTTCCACTCTCGTCATTCGATGGTGTCGCCACGGGGGAGGCGCCAACAACTTCGCCATCATTAACCGCCTCTGGCAAACTCTCATTACCTCGAACATGAACATCATCCTCATCATCATCAACATTAAAACCGCGTCTGAAAATCGAAGAAAACTGTTGCTGCTGTACTGGTGGTAATTCAAAATTCTCCTTCTCCTTCGTCGTACTCGTACCCTGGATAGCGGGTTTCGATTCGTCGTCGTCATCGTGATCGCGCGAACTACTGTGCTCGTTGCTGGGCCTACGCTCAGAAAGCACCTCGGCAATGTTAGCGCTCGATGTACTGGCAAGGTTCGGCACATCGGACGCCATGCTCTGTGGCGCCGATACAGCTTGGGCTGGTGATGGTGATGATGAAGTAGAAGCAACAGTAGCAGTAGTAGAAACCTGTGAGCGCGAAGCAACAAAATCAGGAACAGGAATCTTTTTTTTTAACACTCATTGGAGCGCAGGGGTATAATTCGGGGGCAATAAAATGAAAGACAGGAACAAGAGAAGGTTCAGGATGTAGACAGAGTGGGGAAGGGAGTATTAAGGGAATCGGCGTGATACCTGGGGTATAACCAAATCAGGATGTTCTGGAGTATGTTGGGGATTACTTGGGGACGGGGTTTGGTTCACCTTCTTTGCCTCAGCAGCCGCTTTTCGTGCTTTGCGTTTCGCCGTCTTGGACATAGTTGTTGATGGCGCTGGGCCTGCTTCGTCTGCCTCTTCGGCCGCCGTTGGTGTGTCTTCCGGAATCGCAAGCGGTGTGTCCTTCGGGAGAGCAACACCGTTGTTGGAGACTGATACTACGTCTTCGGTATCCTGACGCTCCAGTCGTGGACGGGGAGCAGCAGAGGGCGTCGCAATGGCAGCCTTTTCATCAGCAAGCTGCGTTTCCAATGTCTCCTTCTTGGGCTGCAAGATTTCCGGCTGCGACGACTTCATCGCGAGATCTCTAATCAAGTCTGAATCCATCTGTTCACCACCACGAAGCCCGAGCTTAACACCTTGCTCCGCCTCTTTCCCAGCTTCCGTGATCTCCTGTACCGGCTCCTTCTGCGCAGAAGCTTCACCTTCTGGTTCCGCGACCGCCGGCTGATCTCCAATCTTCCTGAACCCCTTCTTCCTAACCAATCCCTTGAACTTATGCGCCGCATCGTGTACACGCCATTCAACTCTCTCCTTCTTATGTTCCTGATCCTTCCTAATCCTCTCCTGCTCCGCCTCGTCACTTGAATCCGGGAACGCGCCCGGATGTAGACCCCAGGCATCAACATCGACGTCATTCTGACCGACATCGCCGAAGCTCAGACGGCGCTGCATTGGTCGATGACGTTCACGGTGTTCCGCCGCAATGCGGAGCGCGTTTTGTGCAATCATGTCCCAGCCGGAGGAAAGTTTCTGCGTTGGCGGCGGGGACTGGAAGAATGCTGGGCGGGCTTCGGAGGGTGGGGAGCTGGGAGGGGAGATCGGTGAGATCGTGGGAGAGAGGACGGGACGGGAGGGGAGGTGGTCGGAGAAGGCGCGTTCGCGGCGTTTGGCCTTTTTGGAGCCTTTGGGAGGTGGTGTGCGCGGCCGTGGAGGTGATGATCGGTCTTTTGAAACTTGTTTCCCATGGCTTTTGGGTGGCGGGGTGGAAGGTTTCGCTGGCTCGACACGCGGCGGAGTAACGGGGCGGTGGATGAATTCTTCTGGAGCAGGAGTAGGGGATTCAACAAAGACTGGCGAAGGCTCAAGGGTCGCTGTCGGTACGGAAACAGGGGCATCGGACGGTTGGATATCTTGATCCTTCAAAGCTTCTTTTGGTGTTTCAACATTCTATGTATCTTTTAGTATCAACCTCTAGTTCTTCAGAGGGTCAACAATTACCGGCTCATCGGGAATGATAATTCCCAAATCCATCGGTGTCTCGACCTTCACTTTCTCCTCTTCCTTCTTCTCCTCTCTCTTCTTTTCCTCCTCTTGCCTCTTCTCCTCGGGCTTCTTCTCCTCTTCTTCCTCCTTCCTCTCTTCTTCCTCCTTCCTAACACTCTCAACCGCCTTCGCATCCGACGTGGGTAAGACCGGTGAACTCGGCGCACTGGGGCCCAAAATATTCCTCAAAAACCCGAACCCCCATCCACCCGTCGACACGCTCCTCTGCCTCCCACTCTGTTCCTCCCTCTTCTTCTTGGCCTCATCATCGCCAACCACCTCTCCAAATCCCTGTGTCGGCACGGTCAACCTCCTCGACTGTTCTTTCTGTGGCGGGGCCGTAGCCTTCCGTTTCAATTCCTCTTCCTGCAATCTCTTCGCTTCCTCTTCCGCAGCCTTGATGGCGCCATTGGCTTCGTCGCGTTCTTCCTGCTCGCGCAGTCTCTGCAGTCTACGCTGTTCTGCGCGGTCCTTAGCAGACCGGACGATTGACGATCCTGCTGCGCTAGACGCCGGACTGTCTGAAGCACGAGAACGACGTCGTTCTTCGGAGAGCCGTTCGGCCTCTTCGTCGTCGATTCCGAGATCCAGATCGAGACGGGGATAGGATGGTTTATCATCTCTGGTGACACGGCGGAACGGAGTAGTCGGGCGGCGGATAGGTTCATCGGTGCCGATTCTTGGGCTTGGCGCGAACGGCGGCGCGAGAACGGGTGGTGATTTCGGGGCCGAGGGAGTGAAGTCAACGGGTTCTGTTATAACAGGAGCAGCGGTGGCGGGGGAGGCGCCGATGACGCGGGAGATGAAAGATGGTGTTGCAGCGGCGAAGCTGGTGGAGGATGTTGATGACGCTTTTCGGTGGGAGCGATGCGGTCCGGTAATCTTTCGCGGCGAGGCATCAGAATCGGTCGACGGCGGCGCAGACGGCATCTTTGCTGGGTTCCATGGTGTGAACATTGATGGAGGTAGGATGGACGGAGCGTCTTGCACAGGATGGACATCTGGTGTCGGTGGTTTGGAGTTGGGAAGTGGGAAAGTCCACGGTGCGTTGGATTCGGTGCTCTCCTTGCGCTCTTGAGCTTGTTCTTGAACAGGCGCTGTAATCTCGGGTTCGGGGACAGCTTCCACGACTTGATGTTCCTCGATCGTGGGTTGTTCGGGCTCCTTGATGGGCTTGACCGGCGCGCTTGAGGTGAGAGATGAACCCCTTGAACTCGGAAGTTTCGCTGGGTTCCAGGGCATGTATACCGGCTCATCTTCCTCTTTCTTGGGGCTATTGGAAGTCGTTGACGATGGCTCAGACATGCGCAGCGGTGTTCCGGTCTGGCTCCATGCTGGGATCTGAACAAACGAGTCCTCTCTGGGGATGTTGACATACGAGTTCTCCCTGGTGAGATGCGACGGCTTTGTCTCATCCTCCGGCCGAGTCTGGTCGATCGGGGAGATAGTCTCCAATCGTTGCGTGTCAGGATCCTCGCGACCATAAACTGGCTGAATAATTGGCGAAAACTGTTCAAGTTCTTGTTCGTCGACATCAAGATTAGAAGACCGTCCGGAAGGTTGCGCAACAGGGCTGACGGGAAGTGGGATGCCGTGCCAGTCGCGATATTCTTTGGGTCCCGGGTGGTGAGGAAGTTCATCAGGATTGACAGGACGAGTGTCCGGGCTGAGTGGAAGCGGGACTCCTTTCCACTCCTCGCGGGCCGGGAGGCCATGGTAAGAGGGCTCCTCATGACGCTCGACAGGCCTCATATCCGGACTGGGGCCGGCTAGGCTGACTGGCAATGGAGCACCACGCCATTCCTGATGTTCTGGCTCGTAATGATCATAACGCTGTTGCTCCTGAGGCTGTTGTGGGACATCATAATACTGAGGTCTCTCCTGCTTCGGTGGCTGGATTGAGGGCACAAAGTCCCTCTCATCTGGCATCTCGACATATCCATGACGAACATCTGGCTTATTAACCGGCTCCACGGGGGGACTCATCGGCAGCGGAATACCAATGCCCATCAACCACTCCTCATTCTCTGGCGCAGCATCCACGACTTCCGGGATATCTTCAACGGGATCAACTCGCCTCTCCTTCGGGGGCACGATATCCGCCAATCCAGGCTCAACCTGCTCCTCCTCCTCGACCTTCTTCCGCGGGGCCACGATATCACCTAAACTCGGCTCCACCTTGGGCTCCTCAGACTTCTCTTCCACTTTCGGGACCTCAATCGCACCAAGCGCCGGACCAACAACCTCCTCATCCGTCTCCTCCTCTTCCCACTTTGGTCTCGGCCGTGTCTTTTCCCTTGCACCGACACTTTCCTCCGCACCACCAACCTCCTCGAAAAAGGCGCTCCTGGTCGGAGTCCTCCTAGAACTCCCTGGACGTCCACTACTCCCGGGCCTACCATTTCGCCTCCTCTCTCTTGCCAGGTCACCACCTCTCAACCCAAACGCACCTCCTACATCAAGCCCGCCAAGTCCGTCTCCGCCGATACCGACGCTTTCCAGCC
Organism: Ascodesmis nigricans; assembly: GCA_004786065.1. Lineage (NCBI taxonomy): Eukaryota > Fungi > Ascomycota > Pezizomycetes > Pezizales > Ascodesmidaceae > Ascodesmis > Ascodesmis nigricans. The sequence continues at coordinate 294,331 of ML220139.1, forward strand.
TTGCTTCATTGCGTGACTTCGTGCGAATGCGACTGCCGTCTCGTGACCTAGTACGGGACCGAGATCGGGATCGTGAGCGGCGGCGAACGCGGAGAAGATCGTTGAGAACGGCTTCTTCAGCGGTGGTGGGGTCAAAGCCGGCTTCCTCTGCTGCTGCTGCGGCGGCAGCTGCGATGGCAGTTAAGTCATCGTCGGCAGGGTGTTGCGGGGATTCGATGGAGATAGCGGGGGCTTGAGGCGGGGTGGTAGGGCGGGATTTTTCAGTGTGTTCGAAGTAGTCGGGTTTTGTGGAGGCGAAATCGGAGTGTGTGTCGATGTCGGACTCTGGCCGGTCGGGGTTGAGGATGAGGGTTGGGATATCGGGGTGAAGATCAGGCTCGCTGTGGTGGGAGAAGGAGGAGCGCGGGCGCGATTCTTGGGGTGGAGGAGACGCGGGACGGGATACGTCGATGGTTGGAGCTTGGTGGGGGGTATGGAATGGTGTACCCAATACTGGGCTCGCAGTGACCACTTCCGGTTCCGGGACTTGAATTGGTGTCGGAACCGGTGTTTGCACTTTCTCCTCAAGGGGTTCGGAGACAGGCTCAACAACCTGGAGCACGGGCTGTGGCACTGGCGTTTTCACCATCTCCTCAACGGACTCAGGGATGGGCTCCACGCCTCTCACTTCAGGCTCTTGAATTGGAGCCCGAACTGGCGTTTTTTCTGTCTCTTCGATCAGTACCTGAATTGGGGTTCTCGCAGTCTCCTCAATTGGCTTAGGGACAGGTTTGACATCCCACAAGTCCGGCTCCTGAATCGGCGCCCAAACTGGCGTCTTCACATTCTTCTCAACAGGTTCTGGGACAGGCTCGACAACCTGCAGTTCCGGAGCATACACTGGCATCTGAACCGGTGTCTTCACCGTCTCCTCAACAGGTTCCGGAAGGGGCTCGACGACCTGAAATTCGGGAGCTTGAATTGGGGCTTGGACCGGTGTTCTCACGATCTCCTCGAGAGGCTCGGGGACGGGGTCGACGGGCTGGAATCCAGGAGGCGCCTGAACCGGGATCTGAACTGTCTCCTCCAAAGGCTCGGGGACGGGTTCAACAACCTGCAGTCCAGGAACAACTTGAACCGGGATCTGAACCGGCGTCTTCACCGCCTCCTCCAGCATCTCCGGGACAGGTTGCGCGCGCCTCGGTTCCGGCGCTTGAATGGGCGTCTGAACTGGTCTTGTCACAGTCTCCTCAATTGGTTCCAGAACGGGTTTGACAACTTGCAGCCCCGGACCAACTTGAACCGGGATCTGCGTTGGTGTCTTCACTGTCTCTTCAATCATCTCCGGTGCATTCTCCACCCTCCTCGGTTGTGGCGCCTGAATCGGTGTCTGGACAGGCGTCTTGACGACATCCTCGAATGGCCCCGGGACAGGCTCAACTTCCTTTAACCCCGGAGGACCTTGCGCCGGATTCTGGACTGGCGTCTTAATATTCTCAACTCCAATGCTGACACCTCCCTCAACTGCCCTTACAGGACTAACCCCCCTCGGCGTCCTCTCCCCACTCCCCTGCACCGCCGTCTCGGCACTCTCAAAGCTCACCACACTCTCGCTCCGTGACCTCCCTTCCGACGGTGTCGCATACGCACTGCTCGTGGCATCTGTTGAACTCGTTACCGTGCTCTGTATAGGTTGCAGAGGTTGGAGTTGTGGGCGGGATGCGGTGGGCGCGGTGGGCGCGGTGTCGGTTGGGAGGGTTGGTAGTGGCGATGCGACGACGGATGGGATTGGGATTGATGTTGGGGGTGTTACGAAGGGAGCTGTGATGGAAAAGGGAGCTAGGGGATGTTAATGCGTGGTTATTAGGGGCGGAGGTGGAGGGGGGAAGTACCTAGTTCACGGGGTTGAGGCGTGGTTGTGGGGGGAAACTGCTGGCTCGGGGCTATGGACGGAGGTGGGATGGATGGGGATGATATGATGCTGGTAACGGGGAGGGTGGAGGGTGTTGGAGTCGCCGTCTTTGTCGGTTCTTGGATGGGGGCTTGGAAAACAGGAGCGGTGGAGATTTGAGCTGGAACTGGAACTAGAGACGTTGATCCATTAGCCACTATTTCTCGTACTCATGGATGGGTGAATAAACATACCATCTTCACGGGGTATCTCCTCCTCCTGGGTCTTCTTCTGATCCTGCGAAAGTGGAACCTCCTGTTCTTCTGGCACGATGGTCGGAGGTGCGACGACTGGCGGTGCTGTTGGAGTAATAGGCGCAACCGAGAACTCGGGTGGAATCGCAGTAACAGGTTCAACTTGTGCCACCGGCGCAACCTGAGGAACCGACGTAACCGGAGCATTTGGAGCAATCGGAGCAACCGTGAACTCCGGCGTATCCCGAACAACCGGGGCAGTTGAAGATACTGGCGCAATCCGAGGGACCTGAGGAATCGGGGCAACCGGATCAACAGGCGCAACCGAAAACTCTGGCGCAATCGCAGCGACAGGCGTAACTTGCGCTACTGGAGCAACAGGAGCCATCGATGTAACTGGCTTGAATGGCGCAACTTTCGCAGGTGTAATCACCCTAACCGGCGCAACCTCAGTAACAGGCGTCGACGGCGGCACACTCATAACCGGCGCGGCCACAACTCGTCCTTTGTCGTCGACTTTGATGATCTTCTCCCTCTCCCTCTCTTTGTGTCGCTGCGTTGACCTGGAGGTCGGAATCGAGGTCGGGATCGTAGCGCGCACTATCACCGAAAATATCAGCATCAATCCATTCAGGCATTCAGACATTAAATAGCACCGTAGCATAACAAGTCATAAAACAAACAAGAGCATGAAAAATAAACAACTACAAAATAAAAACCCTACATACCCTCATCGTCACTACCCCTGGGGCCTCTGCTTCGTCCCCGCCGCTCATCCGATCCCCGAATCTCCTTCTCTTTTACCTCCTTCACTGGCTCGACAGGTGGCACCTTCTCAGCGTTATCTTTGATCTCATCTCCCTGTTTCCTCTGCTGGCTCTCCCCTCGTTTCTCACTCTCGAAAACCGCGCCACCCTCAACCACCGGCGACTGATGTATCACCACCGGCCTCTTTATTTCCTCCTCTTTGGTATCCCCCTTATCTCCCATATCATCCCGCTTCTCTTCCTTTTTCTCCCCTTCCTTCAGCTGTTTCTCCAGCTTCTCCTCTTCAACCGGTGTACTAACCCCTAACCCCACCGGCAACGGTACATTCCTCGCTTCCTCTTGCTCCTGCTCCTTCTGCTTCTTCTCCACCGCCTTCTTCTTCGCCTTCTCCGCAGCAGCAGCAGCCGCAGCGGCGTCGCGGAGCTCAGCCTCGACCTCGCCCGAGTAGTAGGACGCGTTCTCGCCCGGGCCCGTCGGCTGCGGAGGTAGCGGTGGGGAGACGGTTCGTGGGGTTGGTGATGTGCTGGGGGGTGTGAAGTCGCTGGTTTGCCGCGGGAGGGGTGGCGGCGGCGCAACAGCTGGTACAATAGCTGGAATGATGGCTGGGGTGATTGATGGGATAACAGGTGGGCCGGTGGAGGGGATAAAATTAGGGGGGACAACAACGGGGGTATCAGGATCGTGGGGGAGGAACTTCAGCGGCGGTGACGTGACTGGGAGATCCGCAAAGTCAAAGTCGTCGGGGACGGCATCGTGGATTTCGGGTTCGGGTTCGACGGCGATGATATCGGCGACAGTGTGGTCTGGCCGTGGTTCCGGGTGCTGTTCCTTCTCATCAGGTTTAGGGGTCTTCTCCTTCTTCTCCTCCTCCTCCTTTTTCCTCGATCCAAAATAATCCCCCCCTCCCTTCCCAACACCATTATCAACAATCACCCTCCACCCCTCCTCAATCCCCGGTGTCGGCGGCGTCTCCACAAGACTCGGCACACCCCTCTCACACCTCCACTCCTTCCAAGTCCCATGCACATCGATCTCCTCACTATACGCCATCTCCACCGCCCGCTTCACGTCCTCCTCCGAGTGCCCATGGAGCCCGTAGAACTCGCGATAATCCTGGATTTCTTTCGCGCGCGCGGCTTTGTGGTCGCGTTCGCGTTCTTGGGAGCGTTGCCGGTGCCGCCGCCGGGATTGTTCGCGGTATTCGGGGGTCGAGCGATGGGCGCGGCGGAGGGCTTTGGTGGTTTCGCGGGAGGGGGAGGTGGGGGTGGAGTGCGTGGGGGTGGTAGTGGTGGTGATGGGGGGGAGGACGGGCGATTTGCTGGATGGTTGGGGTTGGGGGGTGGCTTCTTGGGTGGCTTCTTGTTTTCGCCGGCGCTCGTTTTCTTGGAGTCGGAGTTCGGCGGCAGATTCCAAGCCCATTACGAGGCGGCGTTCGGCCTCGATTGCGGCTTGTCGTTTCTCCTTCTCCTTCTCTTTTCTCTCCTTCTCCTTCTCTTCCCTCTCTTTCTCCTTCTCTTCCCTCTCTTTCTCCTCCCTCTCTTTCCCCACCCTAACCTTCTCCGCAGCCTCCCTAACCCTCTCCTCCTCCCTCCTCACCGCCTCCCTCCTCCTCTCCACCTCCCTCCTCTCCTCCTCCCTCCGCCTCACCGTCTCCTCCATCCTCCTCCTCATCTCCTCTCGCCCTGCCCTCATCCCCTCACACCTCGCCTCCTCCAACTGCATCCCCCTGATCTTGGCATACTCGGCGTGTCTCATCTCCTCAATCCTCTCGCGCTCGATGCGCGCCCTCACATCGTTATAATGCCTGATCGACTCTTTCTGGTTATGGGTTTTCGTGTGCTCGGCTGCTTCGAGCGCGAGCGGGAGCGGGGAGAGTGGGGTTAGGGAGGATGGGGACGCAGTGGGGTGGGAGATCTCGGCGATGTGGCGCGACTGCTCGCGGTCATGGTGGCGGCGGCGCGCGGACTCGATTTCCCTTTGTTGTTGTGTCGTCGAGGTAGAGCGAGATTCGGTATCGGAGTCTGCTTCCGAAGGCGGGTGAGGAGACGGGGCGAGGGAGGGTGGTTCGCTGCGGTATTCATCAAGCAGCCTCTTCTGCTCTTGAATCTGTTTTTGTCTCCGCAGCACCCGCTTCCGGTCTTCCTGCTCGATGAGACGGTGTTGCTGTGCTGCGAGCTGGGCGAGCTCTTGTTGGCGGTGAACTTCGGCTGCCAACACCACCCTCCGCCGCTCCTCCACCACTGCGAGAGATTCCAACCTCGCAGCTTCAAGTTTCTGCCACTTCTCCTCCTCTCTCACCCTCCGTAACTCCTCCTCAACCCTCTTCCTCTCCTTCTCCACTTCCCTTACCCGTTTCTCCCTTTCCTCCCTCTCCCCTCTCGCCCTCTCCTCCTCGACTCTCTTCCTCTCCGCCTCCTTCCTCCCCTCCTCCTCTCGCTTCCTCACCTCCTCAATCCTTATCCTCGCCGTCTCCATCGAGCGTGATTGCTGCAGCTCTGCTTGCCGTTCTGCCTCCGCGCGCCGGTACGCCCGGTCTTGCGCCGCCATGTCGGCGAGATATTTTTCGCGGGCGAGATCGGCGGCTTTGCGGCGCGTGATTTCGAGGCGCGTTTGTTCGGCAAGTTTGGCTTCGTGGAGAGAGGTGGATTGTGCTTCGAGGAGGAGGCGGCGTTCGGTTGTGAGCCGCGCGGCGAGCTCGGGGGAGGAGAGGCCGGAGAGGGAGGAGGGGGGGGAGGTGAGGGGACGGGGGATTGTGGGCAAGGGTGGGGAGGTCAGGGGTGAGGTGAGGGGGGCTGTTGATGAGGGGAGGGTGATTTGCTTTTGTTGTTGTTGATGATGATTTTGTTGGTTTTCTGGATTTTGATTTTGTGGTAATGGTAATGGTAACGATGCTGCTGGTGACGGAAATGCTGAAGACGCTGGTGGTGGTGGTGGTGGTGGTGGTTGTGGTGCTAACTCGGGAACAAAAAACTCGGAACTCTGCTTATGATTTGAAACAACGGTACTCGCCGGCACATTAATCTGGGTATTAGGATACGACAATAACGGGGGTAAAACACTCGAAGAAACACTCGACGGCATTGGCATGTCGCGACTTAACGCCTCCCCGGACTTCCCGGCGCGCTGCTGGTGCTCGAGTACGTCGCGCTGTGACAAATGTTGGTAAGACTGGGACGCGGTGTGGTGGGAGGGACGTACGGCGACAGGTTGGAAACCTGTCCGTATTGGAGGAGGAGCAGGGGCAGTGGTCTCGAACCTTAGCGGATTGTCTGTAGACTGTATCTCATTCATACCAGTTAGCGAACACATTCATCCCCTTCTATACGGAAACTAACCTTCGGATAAACCCTCTTCAACCTCCCCCCATCCGCCGCAACATAGCTCCCCGGCATCGGCAACGGCAACGTCTCCTCCACGACAATCTCAGTCCCCTTCTTCTTCCCTTTCTTCCCTCCATTCCTCCCGTTCTTCTCCTTATCCTTCTTACTCTTCACCCTTCCCCCTAAAATCCCTGCCAACAACCCCCCCGCCGCCGCAGCCTTCGATTTCTTCTTCTTCCTGTCGACACTCTCCCAGCTGTTCTCCCCCGAGGAGGAGGCCGAGGATGCCGAGGATGCGGATCGGTGGTGGTGGATCGTGTAGGTTGCCGCGGGATCGTCGCCCGCATAGAATTCGCCGGACGAGGAGGAGCGTCGGGAGGTGGCGGATTTTGCGTGTAGTGCTGAAGTGGGATACCGCGGCCGGTGGTGTGCGGTGTGGGCGGTGTGGGCGGTATGGGCGATGTGGAATCGTGATCCGCCGGTGGAATTATGTCTCGCCAGCCCGGCACCCATGGCCGCACCTGCACCAACCGCCGCAGCTGTAGAAGTCGACGTGGAGGTGCGTTTGCTATGGGTCTGGGGGGGTTGGCGGTCGTCAACGTACTGATCCCACGAACTCCTCCTCTGCAGCCCCAGCGCACTCGAAACCCCGCGTTTGACGCCGTCAAAAATCGAGCCGGCGTACGAGCGGTTGGAGGCGATTGAATACGAGTCTGAGGATTTCCGGGGCTTCGGTTGCGTCGTGGAGAAGAAGTTGCTGTTGGTGTTGTTTGTGTGGGATGACGAGGATGATGTCCGCGAGAAGACGGAGGATTTGCGGGTCGGCTTCTTGCTGCTGGTGCTTTTGCTTTTGCTCTTCTTGGTGTTTTTGCTCCCGCGCCAGTTGAACAGCGAGAACCCCCCTGCGGCTGAAGACTTGCTGGTAGCAGAGTCCACAGAGCTGCCGTAAATCAACCCGGAATCGATATCCGACGAGCTCGGCGAGGAGCCATGATACGAGCCATACAGCGATTGGTTACTCTGCCTCGACTTGACCGACCCCGGCGTCTTCTTATCCTTCCCGGCCCCGAAGAAACTCAACACGGACGTTTGCGATTTCGCGGGTTTCTGGGACCCATACGGTCCTTGTCCAGGCTCATAGTACCGCGGATTCGGCTTCCCGTCGGCCCCGTAGCCCGGGTCGTAGTATCCTTTCTGTGTGCGAGAGTTCGCAGTGGTTGTTGAGGATGATGATGCTTTCGCGGCGCCGAAGAGGCCGAAGCCTGTGGTCAGCCCGGAGAGCATGGAGGACCGGCGTGTGAGCTTGTGCTGGTTGTTGTTGTTGTGCTGCCGGCGTTTCTCGAGTTTCTCGCGGCGCCGCTGCTCACGCCGAATCCGCTTCTCCTGGCGCTCCAATCGCTTCCTCCTCTTGGTACCCTCGGACCAGCGCTCATCTTCACTGCTCGACGAGCTCGAACTACTACTACTGCTGCTGCTGCTGCTCGACGTCTTCTTCCCCCTCTGCTTCCTCCACTCCCTCCGCTCCCTCCTCGTCATCTTCCGCCACCCCTGCCCCTCGACCCACGTCTCCCCGTAATGGTGCTTCCGCGGCGCATCCTTGTAGCTGCTGCCGGGATCGAAACAGTCTTTGCACGTGCCAGTGAGCTCCGAGTACAGCTCGAATTTGCCGACTTCTTCTTTCTCGGCTTCGCTGAATTTCGAGAAGAGCTTTTGAAGGCTGGATTTGGATTTGAGTTTTTGATGGGGGTGCATGGCGAGTGCGCCCGAGGTGAAGGCGCCGGTTGCTGCGGCGGTGGCTGCGGTGGTGCCGAGGTGCGAGGTGGAGGCGGAGTGCGAGTGGGAGTGGGAGTGGGAGTGCGAGTGCTGGGATTGCTGGGATTGCTGGGATTGCTGGGATTGCTGGTGAGAGTACGAGTGCGAGTTGCTGCTGTACGAATGCTGGTGTTGATTCTGCTGATGGTGGTTTTGCTGATAGTGCTGGTGATTCAACTTTCCTCCCGTTGCTCCAGACGCAGAGTTGACACTGCCTATTCCCGTCGCCCCGTAATACGATGCCACGGCACCTCCCGCAAGGGCGCCCGCCAACGCAGCTCCCGTGAGGCCTCCTGAGCCCGTTGATTGATGCTGTTGCTGCTGGTGTTGTGGACCAATCGCGGTCGCCCCCATCGCTGTCGCAGCAGCAGTAGGAGTATGAGTATGAGTATGAGTATGAGTATGAGTTGGAGCACCAGCACCACCAGCACCACCAGCACCACCAGCACCAGCAGACCCAACAACAGGCTGCGACACATGTCCCTCCCCGACCGTCTCAGTGCTGTTATAATACTCTGCCGCCTCGCCGCTACCGAATGATGTGCCGTTGACGCCGACTTGCGGGACGGGGGTCGGTTTGTAGCCCGCGGTCGAGCCGGTTGGCATTGTTCCCATCATCATCGGCGTTGTCGTCGTCGCAGTCGTCGCAGTCATCGTTGCAGTCGGCGGCGGCGGAACACTCCCTGGTGCCATCATCGTTGTCGCATTCGGGGGCACTGCGCTGTTAGCGAGACTCGGAGCGGGATACTTACCGAACCCATTGACATTCACGCCTCCAGTCCCCGTTCCGCTGCTTATCGGGGGCGCACCAGCAACAGGTGGAGTGTAGGGAGTTGGGGAGTACGCGACTGGCGGCGCAACCCCAGAGTACGTTGTTTGGTTGGTCGCGACGCCGTAGTAGCTGTCGGCCTCGCCGCGGTTGATGGGCACTGGGGGAACTTCGGTGAGGCCGCGGGGGAGGAAGGGGGTGCTGCTGGTGCTGGTGCTGGTGGGGGATTTTTTCGGGGGCATTGTGGGGGACGGGGTGGTGAGGAGGGGCGTTGTTGTTATTGTTGTTGTTGTTGCTGTTGTTGTTGCTGTTGTTGTTGTCGTTGTCGAATTGTGAGGGGGTGCGATTGTTGTGGTGGTGTTGTGGGTGAGGGTGAAGTTGGGGAATTGGCCTCGTTGGGGTGAATTACGGGTGTGGTGGTTGGCGATTGGGTCGACTGTGGTGGCTTTCGCTCGCGATGTTGCTGTTGGTGGTGGTGATGGAACGCGTCGCTCGTCGCTCGTTGGTGTCAGGGAGGATCGTCGTCGTCAATTATCAATTGAGCGCCCTACTTCGCGTGTCGATGTGTGGGAGTAAGAAAATTCGTAACAGCTCCTTCAAGTTCTACGCAATGTCTCTCTCCTTCACGTCACGTCACTGTGTCGTGTCGTGTCGTGTTGTGCGTGTGTGTGTGGTGGGAGTGATGTTTTCAGGGAGCGAACAGCGAACAGCGAGCGAGCAAGCGAGAGTGTGTGCGTGTCTCTCTGCTGTGTCGGGGATGGGTGAAGAGAAGAGAAAGGGCGCTTACTTCTTTTCCCGCACTCGAGGAGGCTGGTAAAAATCCGGCCAGGGATCGCAATTCAACCAGCCAGCCCAGTGCAGCGCCAGTCCAGGGCTGTTGTTGCTGCCGGGGCCAGTTCAGCTGCGTTGGGTTGGATTGGTGCTGACGGGCTGCTAGACACTAGGCGAATCGGGGGGGTGGAAGGCCAAAAATGGGACCCGCGCGGAAACCGAGTTCGGTTAACCAGGGGACACCAGGGGATAGGCGGGTCGTGGGTGTGGGCTAACGGATTGGAGATGTAGGAGGGATCGAGGGATCGTGAGATGAGGGTGGGAGATGGGATGCCGGTGCCCGTGGGTTGGGTGTTGTGGTGGGGGAGGAGAGATGAAGATGAAGGGGCAGCTTGAAGACGGTGGTGTCTGTGTAGAGTATGGTCTATGGTGTCGTCGCAGTCGTAGTCGTAGGAGTTCGTAATCGTCGTGGGATGTCGTAGAGGGTCATTCACTCGTCAAGATCGTGGTCGTCGTCGTCGTCGTCGTCGTCGTCGAAACGTAAAATGAAAAATATCGGAAACGCGGGACGAAGCGAAGCGGTTTGGCGAGCTGAGGCTGGCTACCGAGGGTTGTCCTGGTGACGATGTTGCGGTGAAGAGCAAAGTGAAATGAAAATGGAGAAGCACAAGGAGGAGGCTCTGGATAGAGGTGGCGAATGGAATCGTATATAGAGCTGCAAAGACAGACAGACAGCACACACACACGTCGATTTGAAACGGAGGGCGAGGATACAATATCACGATTCGACGTTTTCACTGTTGCACGGGTATTTGACGATGTGGGTGGTGTGCTGAGGAAGCGAATCGTGACTCGAATCGGAGCCAGATCGGTCATCTAGAGTAGTTTCCTTACTCGATTGTCATCTCCCTGTATATCCCCCCTCCCCATCTATCTCCTTCTCCTCCCCCGTCTCCCCCATCTTCCCCATTAAACACCCCATCCCGCGATCTCATGTTGTTTTCCTCCCCAACCATCGCTGACATAATCCCCATCCCGCCTCCATCCCAGCTGAACCCTCACACTCCCAGCATCCCCCCAACCAGCGCCGATTTGTCGCTTCATCGATTTCACCAGCGCGCGTCAGCCCGCAGGACCAAAACGACAGGGACCTTCCTATTCGCCACTGTTCTCCACCGGGGCTCGCGGAGCCGCAAAGAGCCGCATTTTTCAGCTGTGGTTGGTCGTTTTGGTCATCTCGTCGTTTGATGATGAACGCGAATGTGGGAGGTGGGACGTGTGGAAGAGGGTTGGCTGATCACGGTGATTGGGGATGAAGGATGGGATATGAGGTTGGGCGACAGGTGAAGTTGAAGTTGTGGAGTTTATATCACGTGATATAGGCACTTGGCATCACATACTATGACTCGCCCTCCGAAGCTCACTCGCTAGCCTGCTCACACGCCGGCCTCATTCCTCGTTCTCCCGTCTGTTCATCAACCACACACACACACACCACCATAACACCGCCGAGAACAGTGAAAACAACTCCGGGGTGGCCAATTAAACCCACAACCGACAAAAACAAGGAAGATGGAAGGAAGGTAAAGGGCAAGGACACCTGACAAGTGCAACAAACATCGAAGCCCAGAGGATCCACACGGACGGTACCTGCTATGTCTACTGATGTCCCGTCGGTGGAGGATTCGTGTGAACTCATAGCCTCATATCCCAAACCCCCTGACGCTTCGAAGCAGTAGAATCAAAGCATGTTGCCACCTCGTGTCGCGTTCTGTGGGTTGCGGCTCCCAAAAAATATACGAACGCCGAGCATGACATCGAACTCGAACCGACGACCTTCCGCGACGCGCCGCGAAAAGGTGAACACCACTAGCGCCGCAAAAGAAGATTGAAGCCCAGGTCCACGCAGGACACAGTGCAAATGTTCAGTTGTGTTTTGGCTGACTGGGCTAAAGATACCGTTCTGAAATAACTACATACACAGACTCCAAATTTGCGCTGGAAAGAATCAAGTCATCGGAACCAGGGCCAGGGCAACAGAGGGCCGATGAAATCCGAAGAAGCTACGATACACTGCGACAGAGGGGAGTCGAGGTACACCTGCACTGGGTGCCGGGACATCAAGACATCATAGGCAACGAGGTAGCAGACATAGCAGCAAAAGAAGCTGCCACTTGTAACCCGAACCCCCGGGGGACGCAGAAACCCTCACTAGCCCACATTAGCCGGCTCGTCAACGAAGCCAGACGTCAAGAAGAACAGAAGTGGTTTGGGGAAAAGTGCCAAAAGTACTACCCCCAGCGATATAAACTGAGGAAATCAACCAGAATGGACTCAATAGCAGCAAAGGCTCGGAAAAAGAGTAAGCGACGAATGTTGGTGGTGCGACAGACCACGCCAGACCCGAGACCACCTGTTTAAGGAGTGTAGAGTATGGAGAAGGGAGCAAGAGGAGCTCTGGAACGCGCTGAAGAAAGACGGGTTCACGAAGATGCATGCATTGTCGACAATCTTCGCAGAACCGAGGGCCACCCCGGCGATCCTAAAATTCATCGAGGAAACGCTTGTGGGCAGGCCAAAAACAGAGGAAGAGGACAGAGCTGAAGAAGAGCGGGTGCATGAGGAATGGGGTTGGGAGAGAGAGAATGAGGGGGCAGAGGAGGAGAGGAGAGCATAGAAAAGCAAGGGAAGAAGAAACCGGTGGATTCAGGAGAGTCTAAGTGCACAGCAGTGTACAGCTCAAAAGGCGGCCACTGCAAAGGCAGCAAGGCCGGCGAGAGAATGGTTGAAAACGGATGAAGCAGAGTCTGTTGAATAGAAGCAGCGTTTCGCTGCGGAAAGGGAGTGGTTTGTATGTTAGTTCTCGCGCCATATCCCAAAGGGACTCATGTGCTAAAATGATTACAAACAAATAAACAAAAACAAACGGTACAGAGAAAAGAGAGCGGAGGAGTGGGGGTGGGAGCAGCACGAAGAGGGAGAAGCTGGAACGGAAGAAGGAGGGGAGTAGGAGGCGTCGAAAGCGGAGTGCGGTGAGAACGGAGTGCGGTGAGGGCGGAGAGTGGAGGGGAGGAGGGGAGGTGACATACACAGTAATGAAAAGGAAGAGGAGAGAACGTGCCTAGCAGCTCGCCAGCACAACTCAAAAGGCGGCCATCGCCAGTGCGAAGGGTCGGCGAGAAATAGGGTTGACTGTGGACGAATTTCCATGTATTCAGAAGGCCTGTAAGAAGCAGAACTAAAAGGGGAGGGGGGAGGGCGGAAGCTGTAGAGTAGTTGACGCGCCATATCCCAAAGGGATGCATGCGCTTAAATGATATCAATCAATCAATCAATCAATCATGTAAACAATGTGGAAATACATGGTTGGACAATGGGAAGGAACCAGGAAGCTATCGACGCTGAGCTATTTGCAATCGCGGAGACTCTGAAAACTACTTTAGCAAGCACAAAACTACTCGATGAAATACGAATCTTCACAGACTCTAAATTTGCGCTGGAACGGATCAAGTCATCAGAACCAGGGCCAGGACAAGAGAAGGCTGAGGAGATTCGGAGAAGCTACGCTAAACTAAGCCACAGAGGAGTGAATGTGCATCTACATTGGGTACCTGGCCATCAAGACATCACAGGCAACGAAGTAGCAGACAAAGCAGCAAAAGAAGCTGCCACCCGCAACCTGAATTCCCCGTCGACTCGGAAACCCTCATTAGCCCATATCAGCCGGCTGAT